>VZQC01004041.1:544649-573398 GCA_009823505.1 Rhizomys pruinosus | reverse complement strand
TGGGGTTCTCCTGGAATTGGATTACAGACGGTTCTCAGCCACCATGTGGGGCTGGGGATCGAACCCGGTCCTCTGCCAAGAGCTCGGTGCTCTTAACCCTAGGCTATTCTCCAGTCCAAACCTTCGATTCCATTCTCCACAATCTTAGAGTTTGTGCAGGCCTGTGGGAACTGAACTTCTAGAAGGTGAATACGTCTGGAAGGCTGTTACTGCAAGGCCATTTTTGTGGCTATAAGCAGACTCTTTAGACCAAATAGGACACAAGGCTCTTCTAAAAAGTTAACGTAGCCAGGCATGGTGGTGCACGCCTTTAATCCTAGCACTTGGGAGAAGGCAGAGGCATCCAGATCTTTGTGAGTACAAGGCCCAGCCTGGTCTTACACAGAAACGAGTTCCCGGCCAGCTGGAGCTACAGGGAGCACCCTTTCCTTCAAAAAAGACCGGGGGCCTGAGCGGTCGGAATAGAGCGGGTGGGGGGGGGGGGGGGGGGGGGGGGGTAAAGTTAACATATTAGCAACCAAAATGAAACTGAATTCTATTTGGGTAAGGGACAAGCTTACATAAAATAGAAAAGACGGGGGCTGGAGAAATGGCCTAGCGGTTAAGAGCGCCAACTGCTCTTGCAGAGGACCCGGGTTCGATCCCCAGCACCCACATGGCGGCTGAGAACCGTCTGTAACTCCAATTCCAGGAGAACTCCAGTTCCAGGGGAATCTGACACTGTCTTCTGACCTCCGCGGCATTGCAAGACACGGCTGCACAAACCTACATGCAGACAGTATATTCATACACATAAAAAAATAAAAATAAATAAATAATAAATAAGAAAAGACACAATAATTCCTGGTGACCAAAAAAGAAAAAGTAATCTGGAGAAAGGTAGCTGGTATCCATGGAAACAGTAGCATCATCTGTGCCAAATTCTGAAGCACAGTTCTTGCTAACTCCATCACACACAGAACCCCTGTAATGTTCCTTCAAGAGTTTAAACTAATGAAGACTAAACAAATAAATATGAATTTGCACTCATGTAAAGATAATAGATAAATTTGGGTATGGTGGTGCACGCCTTTAATCTCAGCACTTAGGAGGCAGAGGCAGGCGGATCACAGGGAGGCCCTGTCTCGAAAAAAAAAAAAAAAAAAAAAAAAGAGAGAGAGAGATACTAATTAAAGAAACTAAAACTGGACTGGGTATTAGGTACTGCTAATATTTGTATAATGATTTGTATAATGGCAGAGTGAATGTATTTAGTTGTTTTGTTTTGTATATGCACAATAAGCTAGAAGTTCAAGTTAGAGGGCATGGCACTTGAGGATTTCTACGAAATATAAAAAAAAAAAAAAAAAAAACCATACACACCAGCCAAAATAACATCATAATCACCAGTGGTAGTAAGATCAGGTTCTAAAAGAAGGCTAACAAAATGTTTATAATGCAGAAACTAGAAGACAGGAATACTAGGATTCTTTTTGTCTTTCCTGTTTCCAAAATAAGCACAATTAATGCTTGCATCAAAAGCATGACAGCTTGAGTTCAACCTCCAGAACCAGCATAAAAATGTCAGACACGGGCATCCCAGCACTATACTGGGAAGGGACAGGAGGATTCCTGGGGACTTCAGGGCAGCCAGTCTAGCCTAATTGGTGATCTCCAGCCCAATGAGAGACCCTATCTTAAAGGAAGATTGTGTTCCTAAGGATGACACCCAAGGTTCCTCCTCTGGCCTCCAGATACACATGTGCGCACACACACACACACACACACACACACACACACACACACACACAAACATTCACATTCACATAAAAAAATACAATTTAATCCCCAAATAATTTGAAAGCAAGTCTCACGAATAGAGTGATAATTAAACATGTTATTCCATTTGCTCTAAAACAACATCTTTCTGTACTATGATGAATGGCTCGTTTGTGCTTCTGAAAGGCAATTTCAAGAGTAGAACTGAGTCTAAATTATCATTCTGGATGACCTTGGACAACTGTACCTCTGCATGCCTTCTTTCCTTATTCACCTAATAAAGGTGAGTCACTTGATCATCCGGGTCTTTTCCAGAATATTTCTAGAGCTGAACTGACAGAATGATTAGATAAGGGAATGACTTTTTAATGACATAATAATACTTTGAATGTATACATTAATTTTTAAAATTATTTTAAAAGACAGCTTCATTACTTATAATGACTGTATTTAATATTTGACTACAATGATTATACAAGGTCAGAAAATTTCTAAAGTGATCAGGTCTATGAACAATAGCTTGTGAGAAAATTGATTGAATTTATTGTTTTCCAGTAAGAATAGACTCCTGCTCCCTGAAAGCTTCCATATAATCATGACTTTCTTCAAGGTTCCAGTCACCAGTTAATGGCTTAATTTGCTACAGTGACTATACAGGTTACTCATTACATGGTAAAAGTTCTTCGAAGCAGGATTCTAGCACTGTATTTACTAGAAGGGGGAAATGCAGTTTCCTACTCTTCAAATAGCCACCCTGATGGACATGTAGCTGACATGATGGGTCAGATGTTTAAAACCAATTCAATTAATTGTACACTAGGTAAAACGAAGCCCAGTGACATAATCCAGTTTGGAGGATGGTGTTTTTAGCTTTTATGTTGTTGAAGATGTTTCGCAGGACTTCTCTCTATACTTTTTGTCATTTGCAGCAGCATTCTTTTTTTCTTAATAGTTTAGACTTTGCTCTATGCAAATAACTTTTTTTATTTAAATTTTTTTTTCATTTTTTTAACAATAAGTAATAATTTATGAGTACAAGCATCCTTCATGTAAAACCAATTTGCAAGCAGTTGTGCCCAAACCCACACAGCCCAAGGGTCCCACCATCCAGCTGGGGGGCCTGTATGTTCAATAAAATTGATCAAATAAGTGTCCAGTCTATATTGCTATAGTTTCACCATTCACCCCAATCACAGCCCTTACATTCTACTATGCCCCCTCTTCTGCAGATTGTTCCCTAGGCTTAGAAAAGGGGTACAGGTGGACGAGAAGCAAAACAGTCTACTTTCTCTGGAGCTGTCGTTTTGGACTTTGGTCAATTCTGGCTGTTTCCTTTCACGGGTTGACAGTTTGTCCAGGAATAACCTTTCAGTCCTACTAATGAAGCACAGACATTTAGAAATACAGGTATTTAAACAGTACTAATTGTTATGGTAGGTTACTTTGGTATAGTCACAGTGTTAATCTATGAATTACATTTTTTCCTGTAAAATGTGACAGGGTCTTACTGTGGCTTATAACATCTCCTAACCACTAGAGGATGTAAGCTTGTGGCATCAGCCATGGGTTATTCCTCCAAGGAGAGAGCTAATAGCCAATTAAATTTGGGATATACGGGCATATGGCTGCCACTGCTGCACAGTATTTCCAGGCAGGTGAGGTGTAGCTGCATTCTTAATTTAGGGTATGACAAATCACCCATGAAGAGCAATGAATCCTGGAACTGAAAAAAAAAAAAAAAAGCTTCACTAGATAAAATACTTTCTCTGCAATCACAAAAATGGGACTTAGAACCCCAGAACCCAGGTACAAAGATGACCAGGTGTGGAGACTCGTCTGCTATCCCAGTGCTCCAGATGTAGAAATGTGAGGGTAAGCTGATTAGCTAGGCTCAATGAATGGGGAAGTCTGCTGTGCGGTAAGACCTGCCTCAGTAAAAATAAATAAATAAATAAATAAATAAATAAATAAATAAATAAATAAATAAATAAATAAATGGAGCATGTTTGTGGAAGATACCCCAATGTAAAATGTCAATATCTGGTCTCCCCCCCGTATTTAGTTACAAAACACACACACACACACACACACACACACACACACACACACACACACACACACACACACACGCTACCATGCAATGTGGAAGTGAAAGGATATTTGTGAGGTACAGTCTTTGATTTTTTTTCTGTCTTTTTGAGACAGGGTCTCCCTTTAGTCCCAGCTGGCCTGGAGCTCAATATGTAGACAAGAATGGCCTTGAACACACAGAGATCTGCCTACCTCTGCCTCCTGAGTGCTTGGATTAAAGGTGTGTGCCACCACAACCAGCTAGGTAGATTCTTTTATTCCATGTTAATATAGGTTCCAGGGATCAAACTCAGGCCACCAGATTTGTGAGGCAAATGTCTTTTAACCGCTGAGCCATTTTGCTGCCCTCTCATCCCCAAGTTACGGTTTTTTTAGTAAGGGAAGAAATGTAACTCATAATCATTAAAATAATTATATGTTTTGGAATGTACAGAGATAATTCACTACAACCCTAATTAGAATTAAACTTCAAATGTTTGATTGATGGCTAATTATCTTAATAAATAAAATTATGTGTCTTTATTACTCAATATGAGTGTTTGTTTTCTTAATTTCAAATACGAATGAATTTATCAATAATTTCCAAAATTAAATGAACTGAATAAGAATAGAATTTCAGGAGCTGGAGAGAAGGTTCAGGGGTTAAGAGCAGTGACTGCTCTTGCAGAGGACCTGGGTTTGATTCCAAGCAACCCACATGGCAGCCAACAATTCTCCTAACTCCAGTCCCAGGGGATTCAACCCCCTCTTCTGGCCTTCTTGGGTGCAGCCATGCACATGGCATACTTACACATGCAGGGAATACACTCATACATTATAAAATAAAAAAGAATAGAATTTAATGCTCTTTTTTTTAAAACATTTGCTTGGGAACTGGAGATGGTTCCACAGTTAAGAGCGTTTGCATCTCTTCCAGAGGCAGGTGCAGGTCCCAGCAACCACATGGGAATTCAAAAACACTTTGAACTCCAGTTCTAGGGTATCCAATGGCCTCTCTGGTCTCCTCAGACACACATGCATGTGATACTCATACCTACACTCAGGCTCACACATATACACATAAAATGAAATAAAACCTTTTGGGGGATGGAGAGATGACCTAGCGGTTAAGAGCACCGACTGCTCTTGCAGAGGACCCGGGTTCGATCCCCAGCACCCACATGGCCGCTGAGAACCGTCTTTAACTCCAGTTCCAGGGGAATCCGACTCCCTCTTCTGACCTCCGCGGCATTGCACGACACGGGTGCACAGACCTACATGTAGACGATACACATAAATAAATGAATAATGGTGGGGCTGTGGGGGTTTGGGCAAAACAGCCTGCAGATTGGTTTTGCACGAAGGATGCTTGTACTCATGGATTATTCACTTAAAACAAAAAATGGAAAAAAAAAAAAACAGAGAAAGATGCAGGACAGTTATGGCAGAAACTGATCTGGGATGGGGGGGATGGGATAGGGATGGGGGGGAAGGGAAAGGGAAATATGCTGATCTGATTGGAAAATATGTACGAAATGCCAAAGCATCAATAAAAATTAAATTTAAAAAAAATAAATGAATAAAAAAAAGTTATAAAAAAAGAAATAAAAACCTTTTAAAGCTTTCATTTTTTTCCCTGCTTTACAAAGAAAATGATCACATATAGATTAAGAATTTTGAGAGAGTTTAGGCAGTCATCTTTTGTTTATCTAAGCCTTTTCAGTAAAACTGTCAGAGCAAGGAATGTAGCTCAGTGATAAAAGACTTTGTCCTGTATAGGCCTTAGATTCAATGTCCAACACCACCAAAAAAACAAAGAAACCATTGGGGCCGGAGAGATGGCTCAGCGGTTAAGAGCACCAACTGATCTTGCAGAGGATCCAGGTTCAATTCCCAGCACCCACATGGCGGCTAAGAACCGTCTTTAATTCCAGTTCCAGGAGGAATCTGACCTCCGCAGCATTGCACGACAAGGGTGCACCAACCTACTTGCAGACACTACACTCATCCACATAAAAAATAATAAATTAAAAAAAAAAATAAAAGAAACCAAAATAAACCCTCGAATTAACAATTCTTGATTGGTTGAGGAAGAGAAAGGTCTAAAGTATTTGGGGGGAAAAAAAGATTAATTTTTAATTTCTTTTTTTTTTTTTTTTTTTTTTTTGGTATTTTGAGACAGGGTCTCTCTTTTTTTAGTCCCAGCTGGCCTGAGCTCACTCTGTAGACCACGGCTGACCTTGAACTCACAGAGATCCGCCTGCCTCAGCCTCTCAAAAGATAGGATTAAAGGCATGCACCACCACACCCTGCTTTTTTTTTTTTTTTCTTTTTTTTTTTTTTTTTTTCTACAATTTATTTTATTTATTTTATTTATTTACGGTGTATGATGTACTGTCTGCATGTAGGGTTATGCACCCATGTGCTGCAATGCTGTCAGAGGTCAGAACAGAGGGCATCAGATTCCCTGGAACTGGAGTTCTCCTGGATAGTTGGAGTTACAGATGGTTCTCAGCCACTGTATTAGTCAGGGTTCTCTAAAGAAACAGAAGTAGACAGAATATATATCTATATACAATTTATTGATTTGCTCATTGTGACAGAGTCAGAGGAGTCCAACAGTAGCTGCACCACACTGGAAAGGCTGAGAGAATTCAGGAACTGTCAGTCTAAGGGCTGGATGTCTCGTAGTCCCAATCCAGTGCTGAAGGCCCGAATGATTCCAGGAGATCTGCCGGTCTCAGTACACGCTGGGATTCGAAAGGTTGATACAGCAAGCAAGACAAACTCACCAGATGAGAGAGGCAAGCTGCAGGAGAAAAAAGGACCAGCTCCTTCTGCATGGCCTTAAATTCCTGCCAGGCCGCAGAAGGTAACGCCCACATTGGGGGTGGGCCATCCGGGTTGAGGCGTCCAATCAGAAGACCTAGTCCAGTCAAGTTGACACCCAGGATTAACCATCACAAGTCCACCCTTGTCAACTTGACACCCAATAAATAGCCTCTCCTTTTATGCTTAAATGTCAATTGCAAGTGATGCGCAGGGTCATAATTCCACCTAACATGTTATAAGTATCTCATGTGCAATAAACAAAGCATTATATGCTGAGTAGGTGGTAATGTCCTTGAGAAGAACATAGTCCTTCAGTATCTAATAACCTAAATGACAACACTTAACACTTATCTCAGTTGCACACATTCAAAAGGGAACAACACAATATACAATACATATATAGTACATATAATAACATATATATGTAATACTATATATGTATGGTATATGTGTGTTGTATAATTAACATGATATATACAATATATATGTTATATTATGTAATATATATGTATGTTATTGTGTTGTCATATAACATACATACATATAACAACTGTAATATACATACATATGATAATTATACACAACACACCACACATATATATAATATATAATATATATAATATATATAATACAAGCACATTCTTAACCAAATAGGACAAAAGATAATATCTATTATAATCCATGTTTTCTGCAACTGGTCCCGTGGCCTTAAGCTGATATTTATGACTATCTTCTTTTACTACCCATTCTGTATTTCCTCCACCATCAGCAAGCACCTCTGCAGGTCTTGGCTCTTTCCCTGGAGGAGTGACCCATACCTTCATCCCTGAAGAGTCTGGGCCATTTGTTGTCCTGTCTGGTTTGGTTGTTGGATTTCCCATTGACTTAATCAAGGACATTGTAGCACCAGAAGGTGCCTACAGCATCTCCTGCCTTCCAGACATAATTCTTCCTTGCCCCCATTGTGGAGAAAAAGTCCAATTTCCCCATAGTAGTCTGGATCAATCACCCTCCTACTACTGTTATTCCTTCCTTAGCCTGTTGGCTTAAAGGCAGTAGAAGCCAAAGTGGACAGGAGGAAGTATCTTAGCTTCCATTTCAATGAACGTTTGCTGTTCTCCTGGCAAAAGCACTCCCCCCCATTGAGCCAAAACATCTTGACCAGCAGACAAGCAAGATCAGTGGGTACAGGAAGCAAAATTTTCCCATAGGTCACTAGGGGTGATATATGAGTGGAATCATTCCCACTTAAACCCCTTGGTTCCTGGACCCATGTATTCTGGCTATAGAAGAAACAGTACCATATAGTGACGCTGATTCAAAGCATATACTGCTTGCTGGAGACCTTGCCCCAGCCCTCCAGGTATTGCTATAATTGACTGTAACTGTGTCTTCAAGAGGCCATTCCATCGTCTATCAAGCCAGCTGCTTCTGGGTGGTGGGGAACATGGTAAGAACCAGTGGATACCATGAACATGGGCCCACAGTTTGCACTTCTTTGGCTGTAAAGTGAGTTCCTTTGGTCAGAAGCCATGCTGTGAGGAAACCATGATGGTGGATAAGGCATTCTGGAAGTCCCTGGATGGTAGTTTGGCAGAAGCATTACAGCAGGAAAGGCAAATCCATAACCAGAATAAGTATCTATTCCTGTAAGGACAAAAACGCTGTCCCCTCCATGATGGAAATTGGTTCCAATATAGTCAACCTGCCACCAGGTTGCTTGGCTGGTCACCCTGGGGAATAGCACCATATTGGGGGCTCAATGTTGGCAAATCTGGCACTCCGGCAGCAGGTGTAGCCAGATCAGCCTTTGTGAGTGGAAGTCCATGCTGTTAGCCCATGCATAACCTCCATCTCTGGCACCATGACCACTTTGTTCATGGGCCCATTGAGCAAACAACAGGGATAGCTGGAGAAAGAGGCTGACTATCCACAGAAAAGTCATCCGATCTACTTGATTATTAAACTCATCCTCTGCTGAGACACCTTTTGATGAGCATTTACATGAGACACAATATTTTCACATCCTTTGACCATTCAAGAGAGCTCTATACCACATACTTCTTCCCCAAATGTCTTCTCACCAATTTTCCAGTCATGCTCCTTCCAAGTCCCTGACCATCCAGCCAAACCATTAGCAACAGCCCATGAATCAGTATAAAATCGAACCTCTGGCCATTTCTCCTTCCAGGCAAAATGCACAACCATGTGCACTGCCCGAAGTTCTGCCCACTGTGAAGACTTCCCTTCACCAGTGCCTATTTAGGTTGTTTCAGAAAAAGGCTGTAATGCTGCAGCTGTCACCCTGGGTGGTGCCTGCATAGTGTGTCAGAACCATCAGTAAACCAGCCCCTAGTCTTCTCTTCCCAGTCAACTGATCATAGGGCAAACCCCATGAAGCCATAGTGCATGCTTAAGCACTGGAGGCATTGTAAAGGAGTGGGAGACCATAAGTGCATTTGGGCAAACTTCTTCATGTAACTTGCTTGTGCCCTCGGGGCCTGCCCGGGCCCTGTCACATATGTACCACTTCGCATTTGACAATAGACTGATTGCTATGCACATCCTACTTTATAGATCCTGGTGGGTTAGATACATCCCACTCTTAATGGGCAGCTCAGGTCGCATGGTGACTTGGTTGCCCATTGTCAAACGTTCAGTTTTCACTAAAGCGCCAATAGCAGGTAAGAGCTGTCTCTTCAGAAAGGTGAATAGTTGTTTGCAGATGTAGGGTAGAGCCTTGCTCCAAATCCCAAGGGCCTCCGCTGTATATCCCCTATGGGAGCCTGCCACAGACTCCAGACGCATCTCTTTATCTGCACTGATACCTCAGCACCATTGGGTCTGCTGGCTAGACATATGGCCCTAGGGCAGAGCAGCCTGCACTGCACTGCTGGACCTGTTGAAGAGCCTTTCTGTTCCAAGCCATCACTCAAAATTTGCTGCTCTTCCGAGTTACCTGATATAGTGGGTCAGTAGTAACACACCCAGATGAGGAATGTGGTGCCTCCAGAATCCAAAAAGGCCTCACCAACGTTGTGCTTCTTTCTTGGTGGATGGAGGGGTCCAGGTGCAACAAGTTGATTCTTTACCTTAGAAGGAATGTTGCTGCATGCTTCACCCACTGAACCCTAGAAACTTCACGAGGTAGATGGCCCTTGAATTTAAGTTGATTTATTTCCATCCTCCCTTCACGCATATGCTTTACCAACACAAGTCTAGGCTAGCTGCTACCTCCTATTCACTGGGTCCAATCAGCATAACATCATCATATAGTGGACCAGTGTGATATTTTGTGGAAGAGTCAGGTGATCAAGTTCCCTTCTAACTAAGCACAAGGCTGGAGAGTTTAACATACCCCTGAGTAGGACAGGTAAAGGTATACTGTTGGCCTGCCAGCTGAAAGCAAATGCTTCTTGTGGTCCTATGAACCGGTATTGAGAAGAAAACATTGGCCAGATCAATAGCTGCATACCAGTACCAGGAGACATATTAATCTGTCAAGTAAGGACACACATCTGGTACAGCAGCTGCTATTGGTGTCACTACTTGGTTTGAGTTTTCGATAGTCAAACTGTCATTCTCCATGATTCATCTCTTGTGCACAGGCAAATTGGAGAGTTAAATGGAGATGTGGTATGAATCACCACCCCTGCATCTTTTCAAATCCTTGATGTTGCATCTAATCTCTGCAATCCCCCAGGGATACGATACTGGTTTTTTGTTCACTATTTTCCTGGTAGAGGTAACACCAATGGTTCCATTTGGCCTTTCCAACCATAATAGCACTCACTCCACAGGTCAGGGAAACCAATGTGGGGATTCTGCCTATATCTAATTATAATATATACCAATTATACATTCTGGTACTGGGGAAATAACCACAGGATGAGTTTCTGGGACCCACTGGGCCCACCGTGAGTTCAGACTTCAGCCAAAACTCCCATTTATCACCTGACCTCCATAGCCCCTACTTTAACCGGAGGCCACAATGCTTTTTAGGGACTCCTGGGATCAGTGTCAACTCAGAACCATTATCCAATAGGCCTCAAAAAAAGTCTGATTATTTCCTTTTCCCCAGTGTACATTTACCCTAGTAAAAGGCCTAGGTCCCTCTGGGGAAGACAGGAGGAAGGCAAACAGCATAAACTCTTTGTTTATTCCATTTTGGGGGACCCAAAATCCTTATCCTCATTGGAACCCGGCCACCCCTTTCATTCAAGGGGTTCTGAGTCTGTGAACTGTCTAAAGTCTGGAAACTGGTTAACTGGCGGGATTTGCTACTCCTAAAATCAAATGGTTGACTTCCGTCATTTGTTCTAGAGCTTTTCTGCTTATATCAAATAGATCAAATAAACTTAGTAGGTTTCTTATGTATTTGGTGCCTGGAAATGCCATGATTAATTAGCCAGTTACAAAGATCATTTTGGGTCATGCCGTTAGGTATCTTTTTGTCTTTGCCACCCATTATGATAATTACGTTAAGACTGCCATCGCTGCACTGTGTTCTGGAAGATTTCTGGTGCTTTTCGCACCTGACGGCCTAAACCTCTGAAGTCTGTTAAACCAATTACGGTGGTTGTAACATATAATTTATGCAAGTACGAATACAAGTCAACAACTTCTCTACTGCTAGAGATCGTGGCACTGAAGAAATAGTGCCTCACAAACTAACAATATTGCTTCTTTTTATGTTCTTAGGGTCTTCTGCTGCAGTACTTTCCTTATCTACACTCAGTGAACTGGGGCCATTGTTATCCTAAATGGGGTCCTCGCTTTGTGGAGGATTTGGTTTTACACTTCAAATCCATTCGAGCCATGCCATCTGCCTGACCCTTACAACCCCTTCATCAATACTAAGCCAAAAAATATCAGGCATCTCTAACTCGCTGTAGCTCAGGCCGATGTTTTTTAATAAATACATCATCCAAGCATTCAAATAAACTTTAACACCTTTTTTAACTGCTCGAGCTCCATGTTAAACCTAGAATCCCTACTCAGTGGGCTCATATCGATAAACTCAGTATGATCCAATTTAATATTCCTTCCACCATTATCCCACACTCTTAAAAATCCATTTCCACACATATTCCATTAGGCTTCTGCTGGAAAGAATCAGCAAACTCATTAATTTCTTTAGTGGTAAAGCACACCTACTCGTGGACCACACTTTTACCTCCACCCTTGAGGGGCTTGCTTAGACTCAATCTGGTTATTGGTCTAGAGGCAGCAATCTGCTGGCCCTGAGGGACGTTAGTTCCCACTGGGAGGGGGGATTAGTTTCCTCAGGCAAGCATGGGGAGGAGGGATCTGCAGA
This sequence comes from Rhizomys pruinosus, assembly GCA_009823505.1. Taxonomy (NCBI): domain Eukaryota; kingdom Metazoa; phylum Chordata; class Mammalia; order Rodentia; family Spalacidae; genus Rhizomys; species Rhizomys pruinosus. The sequence goes on along the minus strand of VZQC01004041.1, from coordinate 561,421 downwards.
TTCTCTGCTGAGGGTGGGCAGATTAATTCCTCAGATAAAGAGAATCCATCAGAATCCTGAGTGTGTTGCAAATATCTGCTCCTTCATCATCTGGTCTGTGGCCCGCCACACATCTCCATCCCAAGCTTTTTCGAGGGTTTCCACTCTTTCCGTGCCCCATCCTTATGTTTCTTTGGCTCTCTATGCTTTAAACGTTGCTGACATTTTTGTGTCTGGGAATTAAATTTGCGTTTTAAATCAGCCAATCGTATAATAAGGCCCCAGCTTGATTTTCTGACACTTTAGCTCTTTGGCTACTGAAGAGAAGATGCTCTTCCAGAACACACTTGGAAACCTTTAAAACTGTTGTTTCGAATCCAAAGCTGGTCATTTTTATCACCGAGCTCCTTATTTTCCAATCTTGAGATATCAGTGTTGTGATCGAGGACATGCTTACGAGCAAAAGGCAACATCATTGTATTTTGCCTCTTAATTTTCCACACTTTTCGGTTGAACGGTTCTTTATATATAGAGTCTCTAAATTCCTGGCTTCTCACAAGAGGCGAGTCTGGTGAGTCAAATGGATCCTATCTTCATAATTGCTTCAAATAGTCTGCACCGAAGATTATCATTCTTCTTCATGCTTCACATGGAAATGAAAGCCCTTCAGTAACTCTAAGCTTCATTGAGTTGGAGAGCTGGCTCCAGAGAGTACCAAGCCCACTAAAGAAATTTATCCTTTCAATTCTGTTTCTCCAGAACCACTTCTGGTACCAAAATCTGTATTAGTCAGGGTTCTCTAAAGAAACAGAAGTAACAGGACGAATATATAGCTATATACAATTTATTGATTTGCTCACGTGACAGAGTTCAAGGAGTCCAACAGTAGCCACACCACACTGGAAAAGCTGAGAGAATCCAGGAACTGCTCAGTCCGCAAGGCTGGATGTCTCAGTAGTCCCAATCCAGTGGTGAAGGCCCGAATGGATTCCAGGAGACCTGCCGGTCTCAGTACATGCTGGGATCCGAAAGGTTGATCACAGCAGCAAGACAAACTCACCAGATGAGAGAGGCAAGCTGCAGGAGAAAAGAAGGGACCAGCTCCTTCTGCTGTGGCCTTAAATAATGCCTGCCGGCAGAAGGTAACGCCCACATTTGGGGTGGGCCATCCGGGTTGAGGCGGTCCAATCAGAAGACCCTTAGTCCAGTCAAGTTGACACCCAGGATTAACCATCACAGCAGCCATGTGGGTGCTGGGGATCAAAACCAGGTCCTCTACAAGAGCGGTTGGTGCTCTTAACTGCTAGGCCATCTCCCCAGCCCCAACTTTTAAATTTCTTAATGAATTCACTTTCAAGCTACAAAACCTCTAGGGGTAATTCTACTTTGAAATATGTGAACTTCCCTTAAAGTAAATTCCCAAATACACATTATCACTGTTTGCAAAAGCCCTTTGTGATTCAACTAAATTTTTTTTCTATATTTAATTGCTAAAACACACATACATATATACACACACATGAATACACACATACACACACACACACACACACACATGTCATCCTCCAGCATCCACATCGCCTACCCTCAAGCAGCAGCATTGCATCTGCATCCCTATAAATGACACTCAGGGGCCACACCAGGTAGCTATGTGCATACAGTGGCCCTCACCTTGGGCGCCTGCATGAACAATTTGATAAAAATATTCTCCCAAGAGTAAACACCCGATAAATATTTGTTGATTAACTAGCAGTTTCCATGGCAGCTGATTTAGTTGAATCACAGATGCCGGAATTTCTTGATACAAATCGAATATCCTTTATCTGAATATGTATTAGATATGTATCCAATTTTTAAAGATTTTGAAATAATTGCTTATGCAAAATGATTTATCTTGTGGATGAAAAGAACATGAAATCCATTTATGTTTTATATACACACAGCCTAAACACAATTTTACCAATAATTTCAAATAACCTGCATGTGGACCTTGATCACACGAGGTCGAGAACAGAATTTTCCACTTCCTGTATTGTGTATTTCAGATTCTGGATGTTTGTTTCTGGATGTTCAACATGATAGAATACAAAAAGAGTAGCTAGTCAGTTATCTGTCCATTGTTTTTACTTTTAAGATTTATTATTTTATGTGTATGTGTCTGGGTGGAGTATGCACATGTATGTGGCAGTGGCCAAGGACAGAAGAGGGTGTCACATGTCCTGGGAATTGAGTGGTTGTTAGCTGCCTGAGGTGGTGCTAGGAACTCAAGTATTCTATGAAAGCATCAAGTGCTCTTAAGCACTGAGCCATCTCTCCACCCGCTATTGTCAATCTTTGAATTCCCATGTCAGGGAGAGGTTGCCACATCAGACTTGTAATCTAAATCCACACTGTGCTAGTGTCACGTACCACATAGCATGCCAATTGCTGAAACAATGAGTTTTACAAAAGAAAAAGAATGTTCACTGCATGGATGAGGAGATGCACATCTAAATCTGCCCTCCTGAGTGCAGAGTTTAGAGATACTCATGAGATAAAGAAGAGTGATTTAAGGCATGGGGAAAGGTGATTGGATAGCAGGAAATCCATGAACAGTGCCTGCATAACCAATGTAATGCAGGCTAGCCTTGAACTTGTGATGTAGCCAAGAGTGACCCTGACCTCCTGATCCTTCTGCCTCTGCTTACCTTGTGCTGCCATTACAGGCAGGTGTCACCATGTCCTGTGCATAACAAATCTTCAAGGCTCTTCAGCTTTTCATGGGATGAATGCTTAGAAAAGGATGGTATCCATGTGATCTAAAGGTAGATTTTTCCACCTCATCCATCATAAAAGCACCCAGTGGACACCTGCAGAAGTGCTTCCAACCAAAACACCCTTTGAGATTTTTTAAATTAACATAAAAACTATCGTTTTCATAATCTAAAACTCAGAGGTTACTAACTGGAGGTACTAACCAGAATAAAGCTGGTAGAGAATTAATGGTTTAGCTCAGCACTGTGACTTCTCAAATTGGCCATTTTTTTAAAGTAATTTATGTTATATGTATGAGTATTTTTCCTGGATGTATATAAGTGCATTGTGTGCATGCCTGGTACCCAAGAAGTCCAGAAGAGGGTATTGGACCCCCTAGAACTGGTGTTAAGGATGGTTGCTAGCCACCATGTGAGTGTTATGAACCAAACCAGAGTCCACTGGAAGAGCAGTAAGTGCATCAAATCACTAAACCATCTCTCAGGCCCACAAACTAGTCTTTCAAGGCAACTAAAACAAAGTAGCTAAGGAAGAACACAAGACTCAGGGTCAGTGAAATAGAAGGTAGGAGAGGTGCGGTGTGTGCCAGGCATGGCATCTCGTGTGCTGTGACCCTGCCTGCAGGGACATGTAACGACAGGTACCCAAGGGAGGCCCCAAAACCTGTAAGATAAGCGAGAGAGAGAAACAAGACCAGGCAAGCTCTTTGTCGAGGTCTACTTTATTGTAGGGTAAACGTACAATTTATAGGGCAGTGAGGCGGGAAGAAGGGAGGAGGTAGGGGGTAACTCTTGTAAAAAGTTAAAAGTTTATCAAGCGGGCTGCTGCACCAGAAGAAACTGTTTGCTTGTGATAAGCTTCCTCCACGGGCTGCTGCACCAGCAGAAACTGTTTGCTTGCTATAAGCTTCCTCCGGAACATCAGGTGTGCAGGCAAGAAGCTTCTCTGCACTCCTGCACTTTTAGGGAACAGCTCTGAAGCTATTTCAGAGTTAACCCTTTATGAGCAGGCTTACAGCTCCTCACATATCCCCCTTCTTTATATTAAGAAGGCTCGGGAGATATTCAGGCAGAGTGGCATCATCAGTCGATTATGTGGCCATCCCTGTCTTAGGTTTCGACCTCTACAAGACCCCCTTCCTTACCCATCTTTGGATACCCTGTCGTCCTCAGGGCTCCTGTCTTAGAGTCGGAAGAGGGGAGAGGAAGTTGCCGTCTTTGGGGCGGCCACCTGGACTGGAACAGACCAGCCTAATCCTATAGCCTGGGGACGACAACTTATAGGGAGGCAAAAGTCAAGCCGTGTGGTAGGTGCAGGAACAGTGGCAGGAGGACAGGCGAGGGGCACCGGGTTGTCATCAGCTTTCTTCAATGGCCAAGCGATGGTAATGGACTCAGGCGTGTAGTGTGAGTCTATTTGGGACTTAAAAATTGGTTAATCGATTAAGCGCCCATGGCCCAAATGAAATTAGCAGGATCAATCCAAGAACAGGTCCCAAGAGACCAGGTAATAAGGTGGACCACCAAAAAGGGGTGGAAGACCAATTTCTACCAGGTTTTTGTTGTTCTGCTCCCTTTTCTTTTTTCTAGTTTCTTTGTTTTTGAAGCTGTTTTCTACTAACCCTGTTTTATCCGTATAAAAGCACATTCTCCTTTAGGGTGGCACACAATCCTCCCTGATGTAGAAACAGCAGGTCAAGACCTCTTCTATTTTGTAGCACTACTTCTGAAAGGGAGGTGAGAGAATCTTTAAATTTTCTGTCCTGTTCTGAGTTCTTCAATGTCTTTGTCAATGGCTTGGCTAAGCTGATGATAATTTTGTTGGGATGTAATCATAGAAGCTATCCCTGTGCCGGCTCCTGTGGCTCCAAGACCCAAAATGACTGCCAGGGTAATTGTTGTAATGGGTTCTCATCTGACTCTTTGAAGGCAGGAGTTATTGTTCTTATGCTCCCTTTCCCAAAATTTTAGAAAGGTGTCAGAGTCATAAACTTGTAACCTTGGGAATAACTGGACTACCACACAGTAATCTGAATGATTTAGGAACTGGGAAGTGTCAATAAATGTAGTTAGTCCTGTGGAGCAGGCAAAATATGTATCATTAGGAGCAAAAGCATATTTAGAAGAAGAATTAATGACTAAATAAAAGCATATTTAGAAGAAGAATTAATATCATTACAAATGTCGATTAAAGGTAGGGGTAGAAGTATCCTGGGTCCTCACAGACAGGTACCAATTCCTGATAAGTCTGAAACAGTTAATTCAACCGAAGACCAGGACAGAAGGTTAATATTATTTGTAAATGAAATGTTAGCTTTAATTGCAATACCTTCATAAAAAGGGGGGGGGCAGCAGAATAGCATAGCCAACAATCATATTCACTATCATTATAAACTTTCTGAAGAGCAAAGGCAGAAGCATTGACTAAAGAGAGAATCAGCTCAGATGAGGGCATGGGGCCTTCAGGTAAAGTGGGTTGGAAAAGGATATCTGAGGGTCCAGGGTGGGTGGATGAAATGGGACTGGGTGCTTTAGTAGGGACAGGTTTTTGAACTCGGGTTGGGTTTTTGGGGTGTTGTTTCTTATGTACCATGGAATTAGGTCCCACTGAAGCCCTATGTGATATTGGGGATGGTTTTTTGTAATTTGATATTTAAAGGTGAGCCCAAGGTTATAACCTGAGTTATATAGTCTTAGTCCCCATTGGTAACCACGTCCTTCCCAGATTTTTTTCCATTATCTGGTGAAGGATATTGTGGGAATTGCACCATTGTTTTACATTTGTTATTGTATGGGATAGGACCGGAATTTAATTTGTATTGGAGTGGGTTAGTTCAGTTTTTTTACTGTGATATAATCAAAATTGGAAGTGGGCTTCCAATAGACATCTCTGTGGTCTCACAAGTCCAGGCTCCACAGAGTAATCACTTTCATAGCCACAGCTAGTTGCCCAACTACGAGTGGTCGGTGTGAACCGGGGCAAACATAAATGGGTGCTGCTTGCAGCCATGAGCGTGCATCCACATTAAAGCAAGCGGGCAGTGAAGAATACCGGGTCTGTTGTATCTAAAGGTTTGGATTGAGGCATGAATATACTAGGAGTCCCCCATCGAGAATCGCCCCCATGGCCAACGCACAAAGATCCACATGTAGGGGCTCCCAGGAGGGTTGAGATCCAATGGTGGAGAGGCATTGGCCACATCTCCTGCTTGGTTTATAATTAACCAAATGTAGTTAAAAGCTGGTATGGTGATGCGGCGGCCGCTGTGGGGCCCAAAGAGATAGATAAGGGGAAGAAGGGGAAAAGTCCTGTGACAGCAGAGGAAAACCATGACCCAGAAAAAGAAGGAGGGGAGGGTAAAGATACAAAAGGCAAAAGCTTCCATGTTTGACCATTCAAACCTGTTGTTTTGTCCGTTGCATCCAGGACTCATGAATATTGGAGGTGGAACCAATGATTTTAATGGTCCCGCAAAGGATGGTCAGAAGGAGAATCATTTCTGCAAGAAAGATAAATACCATTCTCAGGCGCCACCTGGTTGGGTTAATGGGCTTTATTAGGCGTCTGGGAGCCACCTTGCCCATTTTCAAAAGTGTCAAAGACACATCATGGCCTTTTTCCCCATATGAATACCGGGTCAGGGCCTTTCCATTTGTTTGTCATAGGATTTTTCCACAATACTTTTGTGTAATTTGTTTTAGTGGTCGGATGCCATAAGCGATCGCAGCTGATTTTCCTTTTAAGTCCAAATTTAGAAAATTAAGGACGAAGAGAGCATGTGACAGCAGAAGTTTCTGTTTCCTTTTAGGGGATATAACTGTTCTTGCTTGCTATTTGGTTAATGTATGTTTAAGCGTTTGAATTTGTTTTCCACAATTCCTTGTCCCTGTGGTTGTAGGGGATGCCTGTGATGTGTTTGATCTTTAACTGGGCACAGAATTGTTGAAACCTTTGCTAGTATACCCAGGCCATTATCTTTTTTAAGCATTTAGGCTGACCCATAACGGCGAAAGTTGATAACATGTGGGTATCACATTTTTTGTGGCTTCCCCTGACTGTGCCTGGCATGTATGAATCCACTAAAGGTGTCAATAGAGACAAGAACAAATTTTAGTTTTCCAAAAGATGGGACATGGGTAACGTCCATTTGCCAAGCTCTCCAGGTGTCAGCCCTCTAGGTTGACTCCCGTGTGTGGTCTGGCAGAAAAGTCAGGCAATTTTTACAATTTTGACAATTTGGTGAGCCTGTTCCCTATTAATCCCAAAGCGGAGGCGGAGGGTTGAGCGTTTAGGTGATGGAGGGTATGTGCTTCCTGGCATCTCTTAATGGGTCTGTTGTTTTTACAATGTTTACAAGGCCCACCAGGCGAGTGGCTAGATCAGCCTTATCATTGCCCTGGGTTACGGCCAGGAAGTCCACGAATGAGCACGTATGTGTCCACATAGAAGGGTGATTTCGATCTCTTAGCAATTGTTGCGCCTAAGGAATAGTGAGAAGGTGTTTGTAGTGGGTTGAATTAAAGGGACATTTCTAGGACTTGTAAGATCTAACAACATAATGGCTTTCTGAGTAAAATTGAAGGGTTGTCTTTAAGTTTTGAAAGACTGTTAGGACAACTTGAAGCTCTAAAGTTGGGCTGAGGTATAGTTTGTAGGTACCTGATAAGTCTGATCATTTATCACATAGGCAGCCATCCCTGTGGATGATTCATCAACAAAAACCGTGGGGCATTTTTAATAGGGGAGATCTCTTGGTGATGGAGGGAAAAACAAAAGTTGTAACTTTAAGAAATTGAATTATTTTGTCTGTTGGGAAATGATTATCAAATTGTCCCTGGTAAGTGGTTAACAATATTGTCATTCATCATCTTTTTGCTGTAACCATTTTAACTGGTCAGCATTATAAGTGGTTATAATAATATCTGGCTCTTTCCAAAATATCTGACAGAGGTGGCAGGCCCAAGGAGCTAAGTGTGCAGACCAGGGAGGGATAGGTGGGGAGCACCTTAGGGTTGTGGCTGGCAAATGGATCCATAAAAGGGGTGTCTGTTTTTGCCAAAGAAGACCTGTTGGAGAGTGTGGTATGGGGAATATTATGAGGAAAAACACTTTATGGGGGTCAAAATATCTATATTTTGATTGGAAATAGCCTTTTCTACATATGTAATGAGGCTTCAGCCTTTGGAGATAATCCCTGGGGGATGTGGGGTCAGGATCTCTTTTAAAATGTCGAATAAGGCTTAAGCTCAGAAGTAGTTAATTTGAGATAGGGAGAGCCAATTAATATCTCCCAGGAGTTTTTGGTAATATTTAATGTATAATGGGTTCTTTTATTTGGATCTTTGAGTAGAGATTTGGTCTTTTTTTTGTAAATGGAACCCTAGAAAAATTATTTTTGTTAAGGGGCATAGTAATGGATTTATGGAGGGGAGGCTCTCATGCCATCTTTGCAGCTTCGTTACTTGAGCTAGCAATCCCCGGGGAAGCTGAGTTTGTTTAGTTTCAGAGATGTATTTGCCTTGGCCAGACAGTTTTCAAAGTCCACTCTTTGGTGCTAGCCTTTTGAGCATTAGCTTTTGCCAGTTTATGGCAATTGTCTAGGAATTCCGCTTTCCAATTAAGTATTGTGGACGAGGTCAGCACAGCTTGCGTGACCTGATACCATTCTGTGGGTGATAATAGCCTCCCTCACTAGTAAGTCTATGAGCTGGGCTGATAGTAAAGGGAGCTGCTGTGTCCATAATTACGGACTGCAGAATTAAGGTTTTTAGGGTTTGAATTTTATTTTTTTTATATTGATTTTGATGCACATCAGGGCTGCCTCTTCCTCACTGTCACTTTCACTTTCAGACGGGGATCTCTCTTGGCGCCACTCTCTCCAGCGATTATGCCACTGCAGAGAGCGCCCGTGCTCAGAGTGTCCCGTTCTGCTTCCTCCCCTCTATTTTCTTGGGTAGATCAATTGGGTCGGACTCTGATTCACTATCCTGATTGTGGCCGTTATTTAGATCAGGATCTTATCTTGGTTAGTTGAGGTTTGGGAGTGGGTTAAGATTGGGTAAGTTTGAAAAGAGCCTTAGGTTTTTTAACATTGTTTGACTTATGTTTTATTTTAGGGACGGTAGAGGAGGTTTGCACTACAGGAGTGCCACCAACTTGTATTTTAATTGTAGCTGCTGAATGTTTTAGGTTAATGTGACAGTTCTTGCTGTAAATCAAGGACTTGTTTTTGATTAGTTATTTGATTGGTGAGTAGTTTTTTGGTCTCCAAAAGGGGCTTAACATCAGGAAATGGAAGGTAAGGTGGTAGGGGGGTGATCCCAGACCACACGTGGTCTGTTGGGTAAATCCTTTCCTAGAAGGTGGGTTTTGGGTTTTATTATTGGGAATGTTTGGCAGAAATGCTCTCCCCACTGGTCTTGGGGCAGTAGGTTCCTAGGTAACGGTGGATAGAGGGTGGATAGTTTAGAGTGTTTAGGTTCCGGGGGAGCGGATGCTGGGTCGTCAGATGGGATTTTAAAATGACTGACGGACATGGGGAGCACTCCTTTTTAATGGAAAGGGCCGAGGAAGGGCAGCTAAGGGGTTTTAGGAATTGTTCTGTTGTTTCAATTATAGGGATGGATTGGGGGGGGTCCTGAATTACTCATTAATGACAGTCCAATAAGTAAAAGTCTGGACAGGGATACTATTTGTCCCTTAGTCTGATGATGCAGTCAAGATCCTTGCTTTCACTTTTTCCATGTTTTGGGGTGAATTGAGGGCCCATCAAGGACCACCCAGGGACATGTATCCCTATGAATATAAAAAATCTAGTTAAATCTTTTTTTCTTAACCCGAATTCCTCTCTCCCCTGAAAGCTGTCTTAAGATACTGAATAAACTTCTTCTTCCTTAGACAGTGAATTGCCCATCTTTAATTTTTAGACAAAGAATACTCACCTCTTTTCCTGAGGATCTGGCTCCGTGGGTGGCGGGGCGTCCTCTTTTTATGATATCGTCCAGCCGGACCTCCTTTGTTCCTTGTCTGGTGAGGGGCTCTCATACCTCGAGCCCCTATGTCGGGGCCAATATGACTCCTGCCTGGAGGGACATGTAATGACAGGTACCCAAGGGAGACCCCAAAACCTGTAAGATAAGCGAGAGAAGAGAGACGAGACCAGGCAAGCTCTTTGTCGAGGTCTACTTTTATTGTAGGGTAAACGTATATTTATAGGGCAGTGAGGCGGGAAGAAGGGAGGAGGTGGGGTATACTCTTGTAAAAAGTTAAAGTTTACAAGCAGGCTGCTTGCACCAGCAGAAACTGTTTCTTGGATAGCTTCCTCTGGAACATCAGGTGTGCAGGCAGGAATGTCTCTGCACCCTGCACTTTTAGAGGAACAGCTCTGCAGCTATTTCAGAGTAACCCTTATGAGCAGGCTACAGCCCTCACAGTGCTGTGTCGACAATCATCAAAATTAGGACTTCTCCATGAAGTCCTGGCGACTAAGGACCATATTCCTTTGATGTTATATTATTGACAATGGCCTTTTGCATCTTTTTTTTTAGATTTTCTTACAAATACATTTTTATTGTTATAAACTTTTTCATACATCATACTTCATTTCTCAATCGAAATCTAGAGTCATTTCCCTTTCCATGCCCCCCACCCCACCCGAGTTCCACACTCTGCCACACATGACCTGCATCTCTTTCCAAGTCCTTCCAGGTTTTTGTTCATTTTGTTGTTTGTTGTTCTCACCAACTTTTATTGCATATATATATATATATCACCTGAATTGGAGGATTTTCTTTTTTTTGCTAAAAGATGCCAGATGCTTCCAAATTGCAAAGGATACACATTTCCAATTGTAAGTTTTTATTTTGGTAAATGTCCAGTGGATGATTGTGGCCCATCCAGCAAAGACTGTTTTATTAGTAGGCATTGGCCAAACAAGTACACAAAACAGCACAATTCTATTATGTTCTTAAAGGAAGATAAAACAAACACATCAATTCCCAGCACAGTGTAAAGCTTTAAGTGCCTTGTTTTCTCTTAACAAAATATCACCACAGACATTTTCCCATTTCCAACAATGGGATGAGGTAGCATTATTATCAACAATGTCATTTTGTTCTTCTTATTATTTTTATTCATTGGAAGAAACAGATTTGAAGAAGCTAAACAACTTGGCCTGGTCATATAGCATATGTGGTAAGACCAAAACTGAAAACCTTGCCTTCTACTTACAAGACTTCAGCAGGTACTTCACTCCAGGTCGAGTTCTATTTGGGTCCTTCTTTAACACAACTAATTTTATTGATTCTTAAATGTGAGAACATATTGATAAAAACAACTAGGTCACTTTAAAATAATGTGATAAACTACCAAAAATAAAGATACAAGAGTCATTTTTCTATTGATCTGAAGGTTTCTTAAACCAATGGCACAGAACAAAAAGCTTCTAAGTAAGAATCTCCCTGCATCTCAGCTGGGGATGTGGTCACTGATACAGTACTTGGTTAGCATATGCAAGACTCTAGGTGTAATTCTCTAATAAAGCCAAAAATGTTAAAGCAATTTTTTTTGTCTTTTTGAGACAGGGTCTCCCCTTAGTCCCTGCTGGCCTGGAGCTTGCTATGTAGACCAGCCTGGCCTTGAACTCACAGAGAACTGCCTGCCTCTGCCTCCAGAGTGCTGGGATTAAAAGTGTTTGATACCACACCCGGCCTAAAATGGTTCTTAGCCACCATGTGGATGCTGGGAATCAAACCCGGGTCCTCTGCAAAAGCAGTCAGTGCTCTTAATCTCTCCAGCCCCAAAAGTTAAAGCAATTTCACCCTAAGTGATTGGCAACAATCTGGAAATAAATAGGGTGGGAATGGAAGTATTCTTTACACTTCAAATGAACCTCTTTGCATCTCCAGCTTTTACCTTTTCAGCTTTCCTCTTGGCCCTCGGTACCATGATGCATGTCCCCCTGCCCCTATTTCTTCTAAGAAAGGACTATGGTGGACCTGGCTTAGAGGCCAGGGAGCCAGAGGAAGGCCCAGGGCTATAGGCTGCTCTTCCATACAGTGCTGTTTACAAAAAGAGGATACTAAAGCAAAGCTCAGCCTGTGTCAACCTGAGCAGTCCCCAGGGCTCTTCCTCCTAAGCAACTCTTGGCAACCCTTCAATTAGCACTCATTTCAGTCTAAGATTCCCCTACTCTTTCTTCCCCTCCATTCCTGGTCCTTTGTCCAAAAGAAATGCTGTACATTTCCGTGGCTATGCTGCCTCACCAATTCTACAAATTCCTTCGCTCAGAACTAACATCCTTTTTCCTGACCTCTCCCTAGGCTGTGGGCTCTCTCCTGGCCATTATCATCTTCATTACTCTTTATGTAGGATTTTCATTAATAATATGAAATGCCTTTACCTCTGTTAAAAGGCAAAGAGACTGAGGATAAATTGTCATTAGATAAATGACTGGTGTTAGGTAAGTAGATAGATGATAGATAGATAGATAGATAGATAGATAGATAGATAGATAGATGATAGATAGATAGACAGATAGATAATAGAGATAGATGATAGAAGATGATAGACAGAAGATAGATAGAGGGGCTGGAGAGATGGCTCAGAGGTTAAGAGAGCCAACTACTCTTGTAGAGGACCCAGGTTTGATTCCCAGCACCCACATGGCAGCTAATAACCATCTTTAACTCCAGTTCCAGGGGACTCTGACACCTGCTTCTGACCTCCGCGGCATTGCACAACATGGGTGCACCAACCTACATGCAGACAGTACATTCATACACATAAAAAATAAGTAAAGAAAATGATAGATAGATAGATAGATAGATAGATAGATAGATAGATAGATAGATAGATAGATAATAGCAAGATTCTTTTAGCTTGATTAATATTTATCTAAAATCCATGTGGTAACATGCTCATTGTTAGTTTTTTCTTATTCCTTCCTTTTCAACTCATTTATTTGCTTATTTTTATTGGGAATGTAAGCAATCAATTATTATCTTACAAAACTGCTAAGATAAGAAACAATATTTCCCCCCAAGAATCAAAAACAGGTAAATTTCAAGGTTTGAGAGATGGCTCAGTAGTTAAGAACATTTGCTGCTCTTGCAGAGGACCCAGGTTAAGTTCTTAGCACCCACATCAGGCAATTCATAACTACCAGTAACTCCACTTCAGGGGTATTTTCCACCTCTGGCTTCCACAGGCACCCGAATGCACATGGTGCAGATAAAGTAATGCAGGTTCACACACATGCATATAAATAAAAGTAACAATAAACAAATCAAATCTAAAATACAAATAGGTAAGTCTTTTGGGTTCCTGTGATAGACTGCTTTGAGCATGACCCAACTGTCATCCAGTAATTAACCATGACCCAATTGTCGTCCAGCAATTAACCATGCATCTTACGCACATTCTCTTCCTGCTGGCCCACCTGCATTTTATTTTACAGAAAACTTTAAGCTGAGATCTGAAAAGGGAAGAAGTCTAAAATTCCTGTCACCTAGCCCCATCCATGCTTAGTAGCTCTTTCTGCTGCTGTTACCAAATGGTTTAGACATGGCACAGTCAAGGAAGAGTGATTTTCCATCTGGAGCTTAGAGAAAGACAAAACAGAGCAACAAATGACAAACACCATAATGAGCAAGGCTTTCTTCATGCCAGCTTAGTAATAATGCTGTGTGGTTGTGTCAGAGCTATAATGATGGAACATGATTTAACAATGAAGTATGTGCAGATCACTGAAGCTGGAGGAAAAGGAACTCATCCAAGCCTTTCACTCTGGGAATGATTAAACTGAAATCCAATGAGCCCACATGGGTTCGTGAAAGTCACAGAGCTGACCTGTGCCAGAGTCAGAGCTCTCTTTAGACCTCTTTCACTTTTTATTTTGTAAATGTGTATAAATGTATTTTTTTAATGTGTGTAAGTTCCCCTGTGCCATGCAATGCCTACAAAGGTCAGAAGAAGGCCTTGAATTCCCCTGAAACTGGAGTTATAGGTGGTTGTTAGCTGCCATATGGTTGCTGGGAATGGAACCCAGGTCCTTTGCAAGAATAGGTAGTGCTCTTAACCACAGAGCCATCTCTCCAGCCCTAGCAACTTGTTTATAGTCCCTGAAAACAGACTCATTCAGATCACCTATGGAGGTTCAAAACAGAGACATAGCCTTCCTACAGTAAAGAGGTCCAGCTGTCCCACTAATTTGAGGTAACTTAATGTCCCTTCACATACCAATTTCTTAGACTCCTCTATTCTTCTATTCTTAACCTTAATCTCAAACTGTAAAATAAAGTTGTGTGTTAAAATGTGAAGAAAGATGTGTGACTAGAAAAATATTAGAGACCAGTAGGCACTATTAGTATCTTTTGAGCTTAGTAATATAAACATGCACAAAATAGACTCAGAGTGGTATTTGAGTGGTGGGGTTAAGAAATGAAAATTTCATATTTTTTTCTCTTAGTGATAGATGACTAAAATGGGAAAGAAATCTTACTGGGGATTTTTTTTTTAATGCTGCCTATCAACTGAAACTTTTTTGCATGGACTTCCAAATACTACAGCCATCTCACTGTAAGACTCTGAATTGCTTCCTGAGAAAGTAAAGATGATGAAGACCAATTACCCAATCCGAGGCTGAAGCTGAGTCATTGTGCACACCACCTTCGGCCTTCTCAAGGCTGAATCAATTGGTTTCAGCAATGAGAATGGCAATGAGAATTGCGAGTTCTTTTCACTTTCCTCCTGCAGAATGGAAATGTTTGGGATTGTTCTTGGCTTTGTGAGTCAATGTCTTCTGACCTTACTACCTCTCTTCTAGTTTACAATTAGTTTTCCAACAAACAGCACACTAAGAGGAGTGAAGAATTGGTCCAGCACCATGAAGACAAAAGAGACAAGAAAAAAAAAAAGAAGTCACAGACTGCTTCCAGGGCTAAAAACAAGTCAGATTCCAAAGACCAATGGGAAAGGAATATCTACCAACACATTTATAGCAAAGGGCAATGGGCTAATTTCATGGCCTTTCCTTTCTTCCTTTCAACAAAACTCAACTCTCAGGAACAAACTGAAGGAGCATTGTGCCAATCCTCCCTTGATCAAGTAGTTGCTAGCCTTAAGCAAGTCACTCAAGCTCTATGAACCACGGTCCCTCAACCTGCCAAGTGAAATTACAGTGATGTTACCTGTGGCTAGCATGAGAATTAACAGGGTAGAACGTGTAAAGCACTAAGCAATGTGCCTAGCATTACAGTAACAGTTCAGAAGATGACAGTCATCATTTTGATTATGACATACAGGAATGACACTGTTGTTTGAAAATAACTCGAAGATTATTCAAGGCAGTTTATATTTGTTGAAAAACAAAAAGTAAAAGTAAAATGTCAAAAAGAAACGGCATTCTTTTTAAAAAATTTTTTTATTTATTTTCTAAGGGAGAAACAACATTCTTTTTTATTATTTTTAAATTTGTATTGTGCATTTGTACATTTCATACAATGGCTCTCATTCAAATTTAGTGCCCCCCCACATGCCCCTAGCCCTCCATCAGAACTCATGCATTATACCATCCTTGCTAAGTCCAATCCATTCAAGCTTTTGAGTCCAGATGTCCCTTTGTGCAAATTCATCCACTGGTGTGTCTAGTCAGCAGATCTAGAAATCTTAAGAACGGTGCACTCTCCCTTGCCCAGCAGTAATCTGCCTCTAGTAGTTCTCTGAACAGGGCCAGCCTACCACTAATTTTTCTTGCTCCACTCTGGGAACTTGTCTGAGTTGGTGTTGGCCCTGTGCCTGATACCATCATCACCACAAGTTCACATGTGCAAGAGTCCAGTCATCTGAAAACCTCTGCTTCTCAACATTCATGAACCAGCCCTTACAATCTTTCCATCCCCTTCTGCAGTGATCCCTGAATGGTTGAGGTTTAATACAGGACACCCATCCAGAGACTTACAGTCTTCTTTTTTAATTATTTTGTGTGGTAGGGAGATGGCTTAGTTGGTAAAGATCACACTGACCAAACATGAGAGCCCAAGTTTGGATCTCCAGCACCTGTGTAAAAAACAGCATGCTGGCACACAGCTGTAACTCCAGCACTAAGAGGTTAGAGATAAGTGGATCCAGGAAGCTCATTGTCCAGACAGACTAGCCTAATCAATGAATGAAAGACCTTGTCTCAATAAAACAAAAGAAAGGAGTAATGGACACATGATGCCAACCTCTGGCATCATGCCATGCGCATATATCCATACAAACAAGTTTGAACACCATATAGACAGCACATAACATACAAACACATACATAGACATAGACATAGACACAAATTGCTAAAAGATGGTTAAGCTTAACAAATAATAACCAGAGCCAGAGGTATTTTCATATTTTTTTCATAAAACCCATTAAGTCATCATAAGAACAGGTTTTAAGGCTGGCAAGATGGTTCAGTGGGTAAAAGTGCTTGCCACTAAGGCTGAAAACCTAAATTCAATCCCCAAGACCTACATGGTGGAAGGAGAGGACAGACTCCTGCAAGTTGACCTCTTACCTCTATAACCTCACTGAGGCATGCATACATTCACACACATAAATATTAATCAGTATAAAAAAAGAACAGACCCTTGAGTTGATCTGAGGAGAAGATTGCCATACTGAGCAAGTTAAGAAAATAGAGGCACAAATATATTTCAAATTCAAATAAACAGTGATGTTCATATGCGTTTTTATAAAAGTATTTGAAATATATCTCTTCTAAAAAAAGATTATTTGCTCCAATTTTTTATTCTAACTTAACTGAGTATCTAATGTTTTACCTGGAAATGTTAAGAGCTATACTCTAGAAATCAAGAACCTCTAGAGGGGGCTGTGGTGCACCTAGAGCAAACTCCAGTCAGCACAGGTATGAGCCTGAAGCTGATAGAAACATTTAAAGAATATGTGAATGTGATAGATACCTTCACAGGATTGAGTGGCTTTCTTTTCTTCACAATCCAATGAGCCTCATCACTGGACATTTATTTTGCTTGGTTTTTTTTTTT
>VZQC01004041.1:503775-540420 GCA_009823505.1 Rhizomys pruinosus | reverse complement strand
TAATTTTTTTTTTATTAACTTTATTTCTGTATGGTATGAATGTACTGTCTGCATGCAAGTTGTGCAACGCCGTGCATGCACGCCCGATCAGAGGGTATCGGATTTCCCCTGGAACTGGAGTTCTCCTGGAATTGGAGTTTCAGATGGTTCTCCGGCACCATGTGGGTGCGTTTGGGTTTTTGGGGATGGGGATCGAACCCGGGTCCTCTGTAGAGCGGTCGGTGCTCTTAACCGCTAGGCCATCTCTCCAGCCCTTATTTTGTTTGTTTAGGGGAGGGATGGGCAGTTTGAGACAGAGGCTCTGAGCCAGATTGTTCTTCAGGCAAGAGATTCATTGTGCCACAGCAAGCTAACACGGTGAGGGTTCTGAAGTAAGAGGCTTCAGTCCTGCCAGACAAGACAAGGTATCTACTGTTAAAGGGACCCAAGGGAAGGAGAGGTAGTGAACTGTGAGGGAAGCAGGCTGTATGACAAAGTTCAGTCATTGTTCGGAGCGAGATGGGAGCAGGTCTTGTTTAATGAGTGACCTGTAAGATGCGACTGTTGTCAACTGGCCTCAGACTCTGTGATAAGAGGGAGCCCTGCCTTGTTTTCAGCCTTCTCTGTTTAAGGTTCAAAGGGCCTGGATTCTCTAATAGTTTATTTCCATTTTCATGTTTTTTTTCTCTTTAATTGTTTATTTTATGTGTATGAGTATTTTGACTGCGTGTAAGTACACCCATGTCATGCAATGGCCATGGAAGTCAGAAGAGGCTGTAAGGTCTCCTGGAACTGAAGGTATAGAAAATCAGCTTGTAAGCCATCTCTCCAGCCCCTGGTTTTCATAAATTAAAAAATGGAGAAACAATACAGTTGTAAGGATAAAATAAAACTTAAATATGACACAATCTTACCACAAAGATACATGCACATCCCGTTAATTGCAGCTTCTTCACAATAGTAAGGAGCTGGAAACCAACCCAAATGCCCCTCAAACAGTGACGACGTGGATGGACAAAATGTGGCACATCCATATAATGGAGTTACTATTCAGTGGTAAGAAAGATGACATTGGAGTGTTAGGAGGCACCACACAGCACGAGACCAGTGTGCGCCCTGCTGGACAAGTGGACTTCACCTGTGTCCTGTAGAACACCAACCTGCAAAAGACCAGGTGAATCCTGCCTGCCTGGGGGCTTTGGGCACCCCCTGTGCCCCGTGGAGGCCTGGTATGGCCTCAGACCTTCCAACCTTCCAGTCCCAGTGTGTAACATGGGTGGAGTTAGACACACACCACACAGCACAAGACCAGTGTGTGCTCAGCACTCGTGTGAGTTGGCCAATAGGGTACTGGCATGGGCCAAAATAGCAAACACCCCTCACCCTCTGCTCAGCCTAGGAGAGTGATGGTGCAGAGGATCTAGCAGGTGTAGTATTAGTGATTATAGTCTGTGCAGCCAACATTGAGGCACCAGAACCCAAAGAAACCAAATTAAACAAACAAATCCACATGCCAAAGAACACACACACACACACAACCACACAATACACACCACACCACACACACACACACACACACACACACCACACCATGGGGAAAAGCTACAATAAATCAATGCAACACTCTACCAACACTACAGAAGACTCCGACATGAGATCTCCTGGAAGGAAACCAAGACAAGGATTTTAGGAGGGAAACAAGTGTGGACATATTCAAAGAAAAACTAATACCAATACAACTCAAATTATTCCATAAAACAAAAAAATGAAGGAAGGAAAAAAAAAAAAAGAACTAAGGGGAGAGATTTAAAAACTCAAGAAGGACTAGAGGGATGTAATGGCAAACATTGGAAAGAACTAAAGGGAGAAAATGACAAAACTTCCTGAAGGAAATTGGAGATACTGAAAAGATCCCAGGCTGAAGGGAAAGAAATGACCATTGAGCCAAGGGAGCTACAATATGAGAATAGACAGGCTCAGAAGGAAGTGAAACACTAAAAGAAATCACAGGATGAATGAAAAAGGAAATTGAAACATTTCATCAAATCAACAGGAAAGGATGGAAAAAAGTCTCAGGAAGCAGAATGGAAGAAGCAGAGAAAGAATATCAGACCTGCAGGAAAACACAGAATTGATCTCAAGAAAGATTATGAAAAATTTTTAAAAAAAACACAAGCATGAACAACGAGGAAATGTAGGAACTGTTGAAAAGGACCAAACCTGCATCATAAGGGATAGAGGAAGGAGATGAAACCCAAGACAACGCCTATTGTTCAGATCTTCAACAGGATAAAGAAGAAAAATTCCCCAAACTGAAAAAGATAAACCCATACAATATAAGAAGCACATAAAGCACCAAACAGGCAGACCGGAAAGAATTCCCCATGCCATATAATGTTAAAACACTAGATGCTCAAAACAAAGACAAAATACCGAAAGCCACAAGGAAAAACAGTTACATATAAGGGAAACCATCAGAATTACAGCTGACTTCTTTTTTTTTTTTTAAATCAGGGTCTTATTTCAATGGCTTTTTATTTATTTTTTTTAATTTTTTTATTACTTTTATTTATTCTGTTGTGTATGAATTACTGTTTGCATGCAAGTCTGTGCACCCATGTCGTGCAATGCCGCAGATTCAGAAGAGGGTCTCAGATTCCCATGGAACTTGAGTTCTTCCTGGATTGTGCACCCGTGTCGTGCAATGCCGCAGAGGTCAGAAGAAGGTGTCGGATGGATTCCCCAGGGACTGGAGTTAAAGACGGTTCTCAGCCACCATGTGGGTGCTGGGATCGAACCCGGGCCTTCTGCAAGCAGTGCGCTCTTAACCTCAGGCTATCTCTCCAGCCCTACAGCTGACTTCTTTGTGCAAACTATTGAGAGCAGAAGAATGTGGACCAAAGTATTCCCAGTACTAAACAACTTTAGATGCCAACCCAGACTATACACCCAGCAAAAAATGTCCATTTTAGTTGAAGGAGAAAGAATCTTTACAACAAGAACAAGATTGAAAGAAGCATGTCTAAGAACCAACACTTGAGAAAATCCTCAAAGCAATCGAAAGAACAAAGGAAAGAAGCAACATATCCATAAGCAATATAAAGAGAGGAAGCAACAAAATTATAACAGAGTAAATATAAATTATACCAAGAATTGCAAACCAAAAATAAGGTACAAGGAAGCAACACACATCTCTCAATAATAAACCTTAAATACTAATGGTCTAAACTCCCCAACGAAAGGCATAGATGAGAACGGACTAGGAAACTGAACCCTTCTAGATGCTGTCTACAAAAAACCCATCTCACCTTCAAGGACAGACACCAACTTAGAGTGAAATGATAGAAAAAATATTCAAAGGAAATAGTACCAAAAAAAGCTGGCATGGCTATCCTAATTTCAGACAATCTCAAAGTAAATTTAATCAGAAACAAGAGGGCCATTACTTCTTTGTCAAAGGAACAATGAACAGAAGACTTCACAATCCTTAATGTCTATCACCAAACTCTGATGCACCTAATTTATAAACACAACTACTTTGAAGGAACCAAAGACACAGATTAAACTCCAACACACGGTGCTAGTTTGCTTTTTCCATTGGCTAGGACAAAATCATTCTGAACAACACCAACTGGGAAGAAAGGGTTATTCAGCTTTACATCTCCTGGTCACAGTTCATCACTGTAGGGAGCCCAAGCAGGAACTCGGCATGAAACCTGGGGCAGGAGCTGAAGCACAGGGCTATGGAGGAAGTGCTTACTGGCTTGCTCCCCTGCCCAGCCTCCCCTCTTATACAGTACACAAAACCTGCCCAGGGTGGCACCACCACAAGTGGCTGGGCCCTCCCACACTACTCGACGATCAATACAATACTCCACAGATGAGCCACAGGCCAACCAATGGAGGCAATTCCCTAACTTGAGCTCCCTCAACCAGGTGTGTTCAAATCTATCAGCACAATTGACCCCTTGTCAACTTGACACACAAAACACATCACTATTAAACCACCACCTTTCCAGTTCTTATCCCCAAAAAATGATGTTAACATAATCACAAACTAGACAGTAAACCTTAAAAGCCCCACAGACCTTAAAAATGTCCAACACTTAAAAGTTCAGTCTGTTAAAAGTCTCTTAAACTGTGGGCTGCTGTAAAATCCAAAACAAGTACTGTCTTATTTCAAAGGGAAAATCAGCACTCTACAACAAAAACCAAGTCAGCAAAGTAGCTCAACGCTGGACACCTGGGATTCCACTCACGTCTTCTGGGCTCCAAAGGGTTTTGGCAACTCCCCATCTCCGACTCGGCCATCTGTGGCACACAAGCTCATTTGCAGGCCCAGGCGACTCTTCCACACCTGCCCTGCTCTTGGTGGTCGTTCCCATGTGTCCTGGCATCTCCAAAAAGCTGGGTCGCCACTGAAACTGAGGCAGCACCTTCACCAATGGTCTCTCTGACACTCTCCTGGTGCAAAGCCTTCAGCTTCTCTCAATGACCCCTGCAATCCTTGGGTCTCCACTGCAACTGAGTGCACTTCCACCATGGTCTTTCCTGACTCTTCATAGTGTCAAGCCTCGGCTGCTCTCTGTGACCCCTCTAAATTTCAACACCGGAACATATAGGAGATCTTACACACTACCAGTCCTGCTTCTGGCTTGAGATGGAGGCTCAGGCCCCTTCCGGATCACAGCTTCTGTGTGCTGACCCTGAAGAAATTCTTCCCAGAAGATTTCACCACAATGATGGTGGTCTCTTGTAACTTACAGCTGATTTTCAGCCCCAGCTAACCAGCATTGCAATTGTCCCAGTACAACAAAGATTCACTTCAGGTTCTGGTCTCTTGTTACTTACAGCTGATTCTTCAGCCCCAGCTGACCAGAACCACAGATTAAACAGTCCTGATGATCTCTGCTTCCCTTTGAAACTAGAAACTTCACAAGCCAGGCCTCCCATCTTCTACAATTCTTTCAGCAAAACTGGTCAAAGTTCCACAGCCACAATCTTTAGGCATTCAGTGATCTTCCCAGCCCAACATTCCAAACACCTCCACCAATCCTTCCCCAAAACACCAATAACCAAGGTAGGTCTGTCACAGCAATAGCCCACACTCTGGTACCAATTTCTGTTCTAGTTTGTTTTCACATTGCTGCACAAAACACTCTGACGACACCAACTTGGGGAGAAAGGGTTATTCGCTTACATCTCCTGGGTCACAGTTCATCACTTAGGAGCTCGAAGGAGGAACTCTTGAAAGACAACAACAAATGAAACCTAAACCCAACAGACAGGAAGAAATAACAAAAATCAGAGCAGAAATTAATGAAATAGAAACAAAGAAAACAATACAAAAAAAATCAACAAATCCAAAAGCTGGTTCTTTGAAAAAATAAAATAAACAAAATAGATAGACCTCTAGCCCAGTTAACCAAAAAAAAAAAAAAAAAAAAAGGAAAAGAAAAAGAAAGAAAGAAAGCGACTCCAAATCAATAGTATTCATTATGAAAGGGGAAACATCCAAACATCACAAAAAAAGTCCAGACAATGATACGGGAATACTTCATAAATCTATACTCCATAATTTGAAAACCTAGAGAAATGGATGATTATCTGAAATCCTGGAAACCAACAAAGCTTAACCAAGAAGAAACTGAAGCTTAAACAGACCCATAAATTTGAGAAATTGAAAATAATATCAAAACCTCCAACTAAAAAGCCCTGGTCTAGATGTTCAAGGCAGAATCACGCCTGGCTAGATTCTATAAAACATTTAAAGAGGTCCTACAACCATTGCTACTCAAACTGTTTAGAAGGATACAAACAGAGGGAGTCTCCCAAACTCCTTCTATGAAGCCAGACACTCTAATACCCAAAACCAGGCAAAGATGCAAGCAAAAAGAAAGCTATAGACCCATCTCACTAATTGAAGATAGATCCAAAATTTCTCAACAAACTTTTGCAAACTCACATACAGACCCACATCAAAAAGATCATCCATCATGATCAAGTTGGATTCATACCAGAGATGCCAGGGATGGTTCAACATATGTAACATATGTAAATCAATAAATATCATAAAACACATAAATGGACTGAAAGACAAAAACCGAAATGATCATCTCAGTTGATGCATAAAAGCCATTTACAAGATCCAGCACCCTTCATGTTTAAAAGTCCTAGACAATTGATGCTGAAAAAGCCTTTGACAAAATCCAGCATCCCTTCATGCTTAAAGTCCTAGAAGGAATTGGATTGGAGGGATCATTCCTCAATGTAATCAAAGCCATATACAGGAAACCCACAGCCAATATCATCCTAAATGGGGAAATGACAGAAACATTCCCTTTAAAGGTAGGAACTCGGCAAGGCTGCCCCCTGTCACCACTCCTCTTCAATATAGTGCTTGAAACACTTGCTAGAGCAATAAGGCAAGAAAAGGAAATTAAAGGAGTACTAATTGGAAAAGAGGAAGTCAAGTTATCCCTATTTGCTGATGATATGATTGTTTACTTAAGGGATGCTAAAAACTCCACCAGAAAACTCCTAGAAATGATTAACAGCTTCAGCAAAGTGGCAGGATACAAAATTAACCTAAAAAAATCAGTGGCCTTTCTTTACACCAACAACAAGCAACTGGAGAAGGAATTCAAGGAGACCATCCCACTCACAATAGCCTCAAAAACAATAAAATACCTAGGAACAAATCTAACCAAAGACACCAAAGATCTCTACAACAAAAATTTTAAACCAAACCTAAGTCTTATGCAAAACTTAGATCAAGAATCGACAAATACGCAATAGAACAGAGAATAGGATTGGGGCCATTAGGACAAGAAGCTCTGTGAAAGCAGGTGCAGACTCATTTTTAACTAAAGAAACTGGGAAAGAGTTCACAAGAATGCTAGTATTCCCAACTTGTTGGAAAGAATAAATAGGAAACAAGAAAACACTTATAAGCCTAAAGAATTTCCTGCTGCAGGTAAACTCAGTGGTAGAGGGTTTGTGTAGTAAGTACAGGACCTAGGTATGATCCCTAGTCACAAAACAAAGTCAAAAAGAAAAAAAAACTCTTAGGAGCTGGAGAGACGGCTCTGAAGTTAAGAATGCTTGCTGTTCTTCCTGACAAGCTTAGTTAGGTTCCCAGCATCCATGCATGGGCAGAATTATACTCACAGTAGCCTGTAACTCCATCTCCAGGGGTACCTGATGCCCTCTTCTGACCTGCGCAGGCACCCTTACACATGTGGCATACATTCACACAGACACATAGACATAAATAAAAATAAATAATAACCTGTCTCAGGTTTTTGAGAGCCTCACCTAAAAATGGTTTGAACCCCACTCCCCAAATATAAGGGGGCACAAGTACCATAAAGATGGACTGAGATGTAAACTCCATATAATAACTGAATAATGGGAAAAAAGAGGAACTTCATTAGGAACATTATCTTCAATACCAAATGAGATTATGAGAATACCATATTATAAAATACCTCCATCTGCCAGGCGTGGTGGAGCACATCTTTGATCCTGGCACTCAGAAGGCTGAGGCAGGAGGATCTTTGTGAGTTCAAGGGAAGCCTGGTCTACATACATAGTGAGTTCCAAGACAGCTGGAGCTACAGGGAGACCCTGTCTCAAAAAGACAACAACAACAACAACAACAACAACAAAAAAAAAAAACCGTCCAGCTTACTTTCTATTGCTGTGATAAAACACTGACCAAAAACAACTTAGGGGGAGGAAAGGGTTTATTGCATCTTACACTTCCAAGTGACAGAACATCATTGAGGGAAGGCAGGAAGGATCACGGAGGCAGGAAGTGAAGCAGACCATAGAGGAACTCTGCTTACTGGCTTGCACTTCTGTGCTATGCTCAGCCTGCTTTCTTATACAGTTCAGGACCACATGCCCAGAGGTGGTACCACCCACAGTGGGCTGGGCCCTCCCACATCACTCAGTAAATGTCTCAAAGTCGTGCCTGGAGGCCGCCCCAATAGAGGAGACTCCCCAGCTGTGGTTTCCTCTTCCCAGGTGTGTCAAGTTGATAGCCAAAGCCAACCATGACACTTTCCAGATGTTGCTACCTGAGGAAAGCTCTCCTTGCCAGTGTGATACAGTACCTTGGGTTTTGCTATAAGCATTATTGCTTTTTCTTCTTTTATGGACTACATTAGAAAAGTACTGTTACTCTTGTTTGTCACTGACAGAATATCAACTAAAAGTAGCTTTAGCCAAGAGAACCTTCTTGGCTCATGAAATTGACCCCCAGCCTCTCTGTCTCCCTCCCCCTTCTCTTTCCTCTCTTGCTCTCTCTCTGTCTCTTCTTCATCTGCACTGTTCTAGTACTTCCCCTGTGTTATCTTAGTCCTTCCTGTAATTCAGAGATTTCTGCCATCAGACACTGAGAAGGTCACGGTTTTAGACTAGTCATTTTGTAAACCCAGCACAGAATGGAAGTTTCTTTCCCTTGGCCCATCCTTACTTCTATTTAAAGTGCCAGCCTTGGTCTCTAGTGGCCACCTTGCTCACATGCACACCCTCAGTCCAGTCATTGTGACTGACAGGATAATATAACCTTACCAATGTCCCAATGTGAGTTCCTATAACTGGCATCCCCAGCTGAATGTGTGGTGAGGGAATACAGTTCCTAGAAGAGGTAAATGAACAGTGCTGTGTGCCATAGCACAAAAGCAGGGTTAAAATGCTGCTTTTTTATTAAAGAGACTCCAGCATAAGGATGCAGTAACTGACCTTGTTTGCAGAGTTACATTGTGAACAATGAACGTTCACGTTCTGAAGGACTGGGTGACAATTCCTAACACCTTCTTTCCTATTTCATTTAAATGTAGGCTAATCATCTGATTTCAGAAATAATCCCAGGAGTTACACAGCTCAAATATTTCATCAACAATCAGTGAGTAGTGATATCAATGCAGCTCATCATTTCTGCAGGCCTAACATGCTCAGCAAAGGCAAAACGCTCAAGCACGGGTATGTAACTCCTGAGAATGCAAAACAAAAATGTAGATAAGAACCATGTGGAAAGAGGATAAAATTTCCACTCCTGCACAGCAGATTTTATTTCCAAACATCTCATTTCCCTCCCCAAAACTGCAGTGCAGATTTTGCAAACATGATGGGTTATATAAGTAGGATTATGTACTCTTCCTGCAAACTCTGAAGCCAGCTGTCCATCCGGTCCCACTTCCCAAATAAGAAAATGGATTACTCCCCAGCTCCTACACAATGCTAGACAGATATTGATCAATTTGAAATTAGAACAGGAAATGCTTATTCAACCAGACTCTTTAAAAAGCCAACCGCATTTTGAGTATATGATTATGATTTATAACCATAGACACGATGTGTATATCAGATATCTACACAATACATTTAAGTGTTTGGAGTTTGTTCCCCCCAAAATCCATATATAGAAGTGTTTCTTTGTTACTTTGTTTTTTGAAAGGCATACATGCAAAGTTTATTGAGAGATATATAAACAGTTTCCTAGAGCCAGTAGGAGCCTTTGGGTTACTCTAGCCACGTATGGTGGTACACACCTTCGATCCCAACACTTGGGAAGAGAGGCAGGTATATTTGTGTGAGACTGAGTCCAGCCTGTTCTGCATAGTAAGTTCCAGACCAGCTGGAACTACAGAATGACCCTGTCTCAAAAAAAAGTAGGGGAGAGTGAAGATTGCTCTGATTTGTTTGTTTAAAAGCAGGATCTCATATAACCTATGCTCACCTCAAACAAGTACTGCCTGTGCCTCCCAATGCTGGGCTTTGAAGTTACACACACACACAGACACATACATACCTCAGACTGTGGCCTAGCCTGGAAATAGGGCCTTTGGGAAGGAAGTCAAGCTAAACTGAGGACAGTAGCATGGATTGTAATATGATTGGTATACTGATGAAAGGGCGAAACATTGAAACACATATACACAGAAAGAAAACGTTACGTGAAGATAAAGGGAATGAGCAAGATGATGCTTCCCAGGAGGATGAACATAATGATTACCAACTGACCATCAGAAAGAGGTGAGAGTTGGCCGGGCATGATGGCACATGCCTTTAATCCCAGCACTTGGGAGGCAGAGGCAGGTGGATCCCTGTGAGTTCAAGACCAGCCTGGTCTATATAGCTCCAGAGCAGGTGGGACTAAAGGAAGAGGGAGACCCTGTCTCAAATAAACAAAAAAGAAAGAGGAGTCACTGTCTCTTCTTCAGTCCTCAGCAGGGGCCTTCCTGCCAGCATCTTGACCTTGGACTTCCAGCCTACAGAACTATAATACAATAAATGTGTGTTGCATAAATCTTTGAATTTGTGGTGCTTTGTGTGTGTGTGTGTGTGTGTGTGTGTGTGTGTGTGTGTGTGTGTGTGTTTGAGACAAGGTCTTCCTGCAGCTCCAGCTGGCCTGGAACTTGCTCTATAGACCAGACTGGGCTTGAACTCATAGAGATCCGCTTGCCTCTGCCTCCCAAGTTCTGGATTAAAGGCGTGTACCAACATGCCCAGCCTATGGTGCTTTCTTATAGCATCCATAGACAATTACTATGTTAAACAAGGAATATCATGTCAGAATGAAAGAGGAAAGTATTACCTTTGAGATCTTCATTATTTTATTTCCTCTACCAGTTTCTGTACTGTACAGGGACTGGAGAAGTGGTCCAGCACCTGATATGGCAGCTAACAACTATCCATAACTCCAGTTCCAGGGGATCTGACATCTGTCCTCTGTTGACATTGTACTACACTGGTGCACTTATATACTTGCAGGCATAACACTCATACACTGTATGGTTTTAGTGAAACTGTGGGAGTCCTAGATATCTACACACTGGTGCATCTGGACATGTTGCCTACTTTTGCCCACAGTGGTAACAAAAAAACAGAACTCACTGAAAGCAGTTATCAGTTGGCCCGGACACACCCGGGCAGACTAGGAGGGTTGTCGTTCCATTCTCACTTGGAATCCCAAGAAAAGCAAAACAGGGTTAGGATTATTGCATCATTCAAGAGACAAGGGTTCTAGAAAGAGCACGCGATCTTGTTCTTGACCTCGTATCTTCATTAGGAAAAATGGCTCTTTACGAAATTACAGAAACCTACTCAGGAATGCACAGAGCAGAGCAGATGTGCCAGCATACGCATTTGTGATGACAAATGCCAAGCTTTTGTATATAAGTAGATAGTGAGCCTTTGGAAGACTGCAAGGTGCATATAGTTTGAGCAGAAATAAAGCTGGAGAGCCTCGAAGATCATCTCCATTTCAGCACATCTCTTTCCAGACTTGCCCAACCCAGCCAGCTTTCAACCTCAGATTTGGTTATGCTTTTCTACATGCCCTTGGGATTGGGGATTGGACCTTTGCTTTTGACTTCACAACATCTTTCATATAAACTCTTCGTTCCAAGCTCCCAGCCCTAACTTGGCTCCACCCCTGCAGCTAAGAGTCATCCATTCGTTCCTACAGCCCAGCACCCATTACTAACTAAATGAATCTGTCTGTTTGCTGCATGTTTACATTTAACCCCATTTTTTTAAAAAGATAATTGATTTGATCCCACATGCAATGTTTTAATTGGCAGAGGATATTTCAAACTGCCATGTGACAATTCTGAGATCTTAGGAAATAAGTTAACACAGTATTAAGCAATTTCTGTCATGGTCACTGTGAAACAGAAATATATCTGCTGTGTAGTTCCCACCTCTCCTCTTGCATTACTGAATATTATGCTTTGTCTTGAGTATTTCCTCAAACACACATGTCATTTTAGTCAGGTCTTTTTTTTTTTTTTGTATTTTTGAGACAGGGTCTTCTCCCTTTAGTCCTAGCTGGCCTGGAGCTCGCTATGTAGACCAGGCTGGACTTGAACTCACAGAGATTCACCTGCCTCTGCCTCCTGAGTGCTGGGATTAAAGACATGTGCCACCACACCACGCCTGGCCTAAGATGGTTCTTAACTACCATGTGGGTGCTGGGAATCAAACCTGGGACCTCTGCAAGAGCAGACAGTACTCTTAACCACTGAGCCATCTCTCCAGCCCAGTCACGTCTTCTTATGCCTATACTACCACATGATCAAGACCATTTTTCTTTCATATGGTAACTGCTTGGCATTACTCAGAAACTTGAAAATGAGGTTAACAAATTTAACTTGGAAGAAGACAGTAAGTAATCTGACAAACTATGAAGCATTAACACATACTCTTACATTTACTAACCAGATTGCCTCCAATGATGCTGAATAAGGACAGAACTAAATGAGTCACTTTCACGAACCAGTAGGAGAATGAGAAAGTTTTAAAGCTTAGATAGGGTCTGCAAGGTTAAGATTAGTGGGATGCAGGTCCTCAGATTCTTAGAACATCCAAACAGACCCTGGGGAAAAGGGGCCTCAGAAAGGGAAAGTCACGAGAATCAATGTCCTTATTTCAGAGTGGCTGGGAGCAGATCTTGAGTGTTAGGAACCGCCTGTGAATGAGATGGTGTTAGATTCTGTCCCGAAATGGATAGCCCTGAAACTGAAATTCACGAGAAAGATCACATGAACTAAAGCTTCCGTACACTATCTTTAAACAGATTTTTTAGGGGGTGCAGTGGCGGGAATCTATTTATAACCCGCATTTAGAAAAGCATCCTTTTCCTGGCACAATTATTATGTACTTCATGTTGGCAGGAAGACTTCATTTCCAGTGATATTTTACAATTGTTAAAATAAAAAAGTCCCTGCTGCTTTCTTTGCAATCCATAATTTTATATTTTTAATTTAGATAACTCAAGTGTCTCAAAGCAGAAATAAGCTGCATATTCATGAGCCCTGATTTTCTGTAATCATTATTTCTGAGGCTGTGCATTGGTGAAGACTCCGAGTACTTGAGTCTTGTTCTCAGGCAATTACAGCAGACTGGCTAGGAACTGAGGGAATGAGGGACCTTTCTTCTTCCTTTCCTCTTCAAAGGGCTCTGTTGGTCTAACCAGAGGTCAACTTTCCTTGCTCCCAAACAGGGCTGATAATTAGTTGCTTCAATATTGGCAGGAAGGATAAAAGTCTGTTTTAATATGCTAACTAGGGGGCTGGAGAGATGGCCTAGCGGTTAAGAGCGACCCGGGTTCCATTCCCAGCACCCACATGGCGGCTAAGAACCATCTGTAAATCCAATTCCAGGAGAACTCCAGTTCCAGGGGAATCCGAGACCCTCTTCTGAGACCCTCTTCTGACCTCCGCGGCATTGCACGACACGGGTGCACAAACCTGCATACAGACAGTACATTCACACACATACAAAAATAAATAAAATTTTAAAAAATGTTTTAAAAAATATGCTAACTAAACAACTATTAACTTTTCATAAATCTGCCTTTGGTCATAGACAACTAAGGGAAAAACTCAAAGGAAAATGTTTATATTAAAATCGGCTGAGCAGGGTCTGAGAGACAGCTCAGTCTTTAGGAGTGGTGCTGCTCTTGTACAAGACCTGGGTTTGGTTCCCAGTGTCCATGTGGTAGCTTACAATTATCCTTAACTCCAGTTTAAGGGGATCTGACACCCTCCTCTCACCTCAATGGTTACCAAGCATGTACATACATGCAGGCAAATCACTAATATATAAAAGTAAAAATAAATCAATCTTTTAAAAAATATATTTTAAATGAGTTGAGCAAAATTATGAAGTCTGAAAATATATACCAATAATGTTTTGTGTATGTGAAAAATAGAGATGCAACGTTTTTAAAATGACATATGTATGAAGTGTAAGGAAACAACTCAATGAGAATAACAAAAACAAAAAATAACTCAAGGAACTGAAAATACACTTAGAAATAATCTTATATTTTTTGGCAGAACTTGTTTTTTCTTAATAATAGCCTATAAAAGTTCTAAGTGAGACTGGGTGTGGTGACACACATCTTTGTTCTAGCACTTGGGAAACAGAGGTAGGTACATCTTTCAATTCAAAGCTATCCTGGTCTATATAGTGAATTCTAAGCCAGCCAGTGCTACATAGTGAGCAAGAGTTCTTAACTGCTTCTCAAATCGTTTTTCTGTTTCATTTTCTTCATCTAGACTTACACCTTTATCTGAGAAAGGGAATGGTCTCATTTCCCTCTAGAGGACCATGAGGAGACTTGAGTGAGACATAGGTAAAGCTTTTAGAATTGACACAGTTTAGTGACGAATGCACAGCACACGTAGACAGTCAGCAAATGTCATTGTCTTAGCCTTACAAGATTTCTCTTCTATTCACATCTGGTCAAATAGCTAGCTACTCTATTTTTTTTTATTTAAAAATTTTTTTATTAATTTTATTTATTTCCGTATGTGTATGAATGTACTGTCTGCATGTAGGTTTGTGCACCCGTGTCGTGCAATGCGCGGAGGTCAGAAGAGGGTCTTGGATTCCCCTGGAACTGGAGTTCTCCTGGAACTGAAGTAGGTTTGTGCACCCGTGTCGTGCAATGCGCGGAGGTCAGAAGAGGGTCTTGGATTCCCCTGGAACTGGAGTTCTCCTGGAACTGGAGTTACAGACGGTTTTCGGCCGCCATGTGGGTGCTGAGGATCGAGCCCCGATCCTCTGCAAGAGCAGTCATTGCTCTTAACCACTAGGCTGTCTCTCCAGCCCACAAATTGGTTTTACAAGAAGGATGCTTGTACTCATAAATTATTACTTATTGTTAAAAAATGAAAAAAATAAAGAAGTAATAGAAAAAAAGCCTTTGCAGAAAAAAAAAAAAAAAAAATAAAAAAAAATAAAGCCCGCCAAGCCTTTGTCCAGGGTAAAGCATAAGCTGAAGTTTTCCATCTTGTTATTTATCTATGGCTTCTTTCCCTATCTCTCTGCCTGTCAGGATACTTATCTGCCTTCATAAGAAGCACAAATCTGGCCACATAGTTCAGATCTTGTCGTTTATTAGAAATAGGATGTTGGGATGCTAAAGTAACCTTCAGTTACTTCATCTGCAAAGTGAGGCTGAAATTTCAATGCTGCAGCATGTTTCGTTGTTATTAAAAAACTTAAATTACAGAAAGGGATTACCATGGTAGTTGGGGAAAGTGGTAGACCAACAAATAGCATTTATTTGTTGTTATATCTAGTCTAATCTTCTTATATATCCCAAGGAAATGCCAGCAAGAAGAAACAAAATACTTTTACAAACTATAGCTTTGGTAATAGTAGCATGACTATATAATTCAGTTCCAGATTAAGTTTAAATTCAACAACTAGATTCCACACAAAATCTTCATCTTGTAGACGATGTAGTTGAACCCCAGAAGGTTAAAGCTCCTTCCAGAAGTCACAAAGCAGGGAAAATCTGAGATTTTTGAGTGTCTGGAGGCAACTGCTCAGCTTTTTAGAGTCTATGCTGTATCTTGTGTGTGTGTGTGTGTGTGTGTGTGTGTGTTTTGTTTAAACAAGATCCCACTATGTAACCCTGGCTATCCTGAAGCTCACTATATAGAGCAAGCTAGTATCAAATTCACATAGATCCACCACTCAAGTGCTGGGATTAAAGGTCACCAGGCCCAGCTAGAGTCTATATCTTACTCTGTGAGCATGTGCACCTTCTTTTAAACTCTTTATTTAAAGCTTCTATCTTAGTAGGTTTCCATGTGACTTATCAAAAGGCCTTTCATGTAGGTTATCTATCCCTCCCCTCACTGCCTCTTCAACTCTGCCCTACATTCCCAAGCCCATTTAACTCTTCCTATTCTATCATTCCCCTTTCCCTCTTTATATCACTACATTCTACCCTTGCCCATGGTGATTTATTAGTTTTTGAACTCTCTGGATCTTTACATTGAAACATGCATATCTAAAAAGTGAAAACTAGCATCCACATATGACAAAGAACATGTGACATTGTCCTTCTGGTCCTGGTTACCTCACTCAGGATGATGATTTACTGATGAATTTCATAATTTCATTCTTCTTAATACGTGAATAATATCCCATTGTATAAATGTACTGTAATTTCATTATCATTCATCCAGAATGAATTCTTGAGATTTTTAAGATTCTTCAACATAAACAAAGAAGAGGGAGCTAATAAGCCCATAGCTTCATTAGACCTGAGATATGTGCAGGATTTACTGCTGTTAAACACATCCAGGCAGGTCAGCTGGAAGGGGGACTACATGACCTGTCTCTTGTCTTCTGTTAAAACTAGAAAAAATATCTATTAGTTTGCTTAAGATCTATTGTATGAAATGCCCAAAACTCAATGAATTAAAAAAAATAGATATAGGGGGCTGGAGTGATGGCCTAGCGGTTAAGAGCGCCGACCGCTCTTGCAGAGGACCCGGGTTCGATCCCCAGCACCCACATGGCGGCTGAGAACCGTCTGAAACTCCAATTCCAGGAGAACTCCAGTTCCAGGGGAATCCGAGACCCTCTTCTGACCTCCGCGGCATTGCACGACACGGGTGCACAAACCTGCATGCAGACAGTATATTGATACACATACCGAAATAAATAAAAATAAAAAAAAAATAAAAAATAAAAAAAAAAAGAAATAGGATGTTGGGATGCTAAAGTAACCTTCAGTTACTTCATCTGCAAAGTGAGGCTGAAATTTCAATGCTGCAGCATGTTTCGTTGTTATTAAAAAACTTAAATTACAGAAAGGGATTACCATGGTAGTTGGGGAAAGTGGTAGACCAACAAATAGCATTTATTTGTTGTTATATCTAGTCTAATCTTCTTATATATCCCAAGGAAATGCCAGCAAGAAGAAACAAAATACTTTTACAAACTATAGCTTTGGTAATAGTAGCTTGACTATATAATTCAGTTCCAGATTAAGTTTAAATTCAACAACTAGATTCCACACAAAATCTTCATCTTGTAGACGATGTAGTTGAACCCCAGAAGGTTAAAGCTCCTTCCAGAAGTCACAAAGCAGGGAAAATCTGAGATTTTTGAGTGTCTGGAGGCAACTGCTCAGCTTTTTAGAGTCTATGCTGTATCTTGTGTGTGTGTGTGTGTGTGTGTGTGTGTGTGTGTGTGTTTTGTTTAAACAAGATCCCACTATGTAACCCTGGCTATCCTGAAGCTCACTATATAGAGCAAGCTAGTATCAAATTCACATAGATCCACCACTCAAGTGCTGGGATTAAAGGTCACCAGGCCCAGCTAGAGTCTATATCTTACTCTGTGAGCATGTGCACCTTCTTTTAAACTCTTTATTTAAAGCTTCTATCTTAGTAGGTTTCCATGTGACTTATCAAAAGGCCTTTCATGTAGGTTATCTATCCCTCCCCTCACTGCCTCTTCAACTCTGCCCTACATTCCCAAGCCCATTTAACTCTTCCTATTCTATCATTCCCCTTTCCCTCTTTATATCTTTGTATCACTTCATCCTTCCATGAGCACCCATTCCTGTGAATCTCCTCCATGACCCTTACTTAGTTTCCAAACCTCTATGAATTTTCCAACTGAAACATGCATATCTAAAAAGTGAAAACTAGCATCCACTTATGACAAAGAACATGTGACATTGTCCTTCTGGGCCTGGTTACCTCACTCAGGATGATGATTTACTGATGAATTTCATAATTTCATTCTTCTTAATACGTGAATAATATCCCATTGTATAAATGTACTGTAATTTCGTTATCATTCATCCAGAATGAATTCTTGAGATTTTTAAGATTCTTCAACATAAACAAAGAAGAGGGAGCTAATAAGCCCATAGCTTCATTAGACCTGAGATATGTGCAGGATTTACTGCTGTTAAACACATCCAGGCAGGTCAGCTGGAAGGGGGACTACATGACCTGTCTCTTGTCTTCTGTTAAAACTAGAAAAAATATCTATTAGTTTGCTTAAGATCTATTGTATGAAATGCCCAAAACTCAATGAATTAAAAAAAATAGATATAGGGGGCTGGAGTGATGGCCTAGCGGTTAAGAGCACCGACCGCTCTTGCAGAGGACCCGGGTTCGATCCCCAGCACCCACATGGCGGCCGAGAGCCGTCTGAAACTCCAATTCCAGGAGAACTCCAGTTCCAGGGGAGTCCGACGCCCTCTTCTGACCTCCGCGGCACGCGGCATTGCACGTCACGGGTGCACAGACTTGCATGCAGACAATACATTCATACACATACGGAAATAAATAAAAAAAAATAGATATAGGGGCTGGAAAGATGTCTCAGAAGTTAAGAGCACTAGCTGTTCTTGCAGAGGACATGGGTTTGATTCCTAAACCCACATAGCATCTAATGATTGTCATTAATTCCAGTTCCAGGAGACTCCAACTCCTTCTCTGGCTCTACGGGCATTTCACGTGCAGCATATACACTTAGACACATAAAGAAGAATAAAAAGATAACAATAATAAATAATTTTTTACAATCGCCTAAAATAAAATTTATTCTATCCTTTCCACTTGTATTGATTATGGCCTTCATAGAATTCAGAATTAATCCAGGATCAAATACTGAATTTATTTTTTATGTTTCTTTTTTATTTTTTTATTTTTTTCTTTCTTTTCTTTATTATATATTTTTGTACAAGATTATGTTACTAATCAAATCTAGACCTGTGTCCCCGCCCTAACCCCCCACCGCACCAGAGCTCATGCATTCTGCCAAACATGTTTTTCATCTTTTTCGCAGTCTTTCTCAAAATTCTTGATGTGGAAGTTGACTGTTTTGAACAGAAGTTCACCATTTCAGTCAGTTCTTTGATGCAGTCTTTTCTGTTGTTATTGTTGTTGTTGTTGTTGTTGTTGTTTCCAATATGCATCACTCCCAACTGCTTGGACAAAAGCTCAGGGGGCCATGCATAAGAAATATTTACAACTAGGTAATTGGCACTAGCATCCACAGATGAGGGATACCATTTGTCATTTGTTTTTCTGGGACTGTGTTACTTCACTTAACATAATATCTTCTAGTTCCATCCATTTACCTGCAAAGTTCATGGTGTCATCTTTCTTTACTGCTGCATAGAACTCCATTGTGTAGATGTACCACATTTTCTCTATCCACTCATCAGTTGAGGGGCACTTGGGCTGGTTCCAGATTTTTGCTATTGTGAACAGAGCTGCAATAAACATGACTGTGCATGTATCTCTGTGGTAAGATGAGTCTTGTGGGTATGTATATACCCAGGAGTGGTATGACTAGGTCAGGTGGTAAGCTCATTTTGAGTCTTCCAAGGGTTCTCCACACTGCTTTCCATAGTGGCTGTACGAGTTTACATTCCCATCAGCAGTGGATGAGTGTTCCTCTTTCCCCACAACCTCTCCAGCACTTGGTATCATTTGTTTTCTTGATCCTAGCCAGTCTTATTGGAGTGAGATGATATCTTAAAGTGGTTTTCATTTGCATAACAAATAAATTTTTAAGAGAAATAACATTCACTGCCTAAGGATTATACCTTAATGGTCTTTATAGTCCTAAAAGTACCTTCTAATAAAATGCCTAGTAAATCATCTACATTTTTTATTTTCCTGTTTTTTTCTTTGACACTTTCCTCCAACACCACTCACCACAGAGAGTCCCTTTCCCACCCGTCAACACCTGTGCCTGCTGTTTGGCTCCCTGGGCTGCTCTTCCCCATCTCCTCCACTGGCCCACCCTCATCATCTTGCTCTTGCGTGAAGAACTGCTTTTTGCTAAGTATCTCTCAGATCTTGGTGAACCTCAAATACTGACCACCTTATGCTGACACCTCTAGCAGCTCCTTTCACTGTGCCCACCACAATCTGAATAACCGGGTAGCAGGTTGTAGATAAATTATATGAGAAAAAATAACAACTAATTTGTTCACTGGTCTGTGTGAAGCATGGTGCTTATGACATACAAATGTTCCACAAATACTTGCTTTCACTATAAAAGTGAACAAAAGAATGCAGAGATCCACAATGGATTTCTTCTTGCTTTGCTGTTCAGAAATGTGAGCTGACTTTGTCTTATTGTCTGCGAGAATAGGAATAGTGGGATGGGTAACCTTGATTTCCCTTCTGTATTATTTTTAAAAATTAACCACTTAAGCGAGTTCATTCCGGGCTGCAAAATTAATACCACAATAGATTCTGAGGACTTTAGTTCCTGACCTGAAATGTGAGCTTCATCCCAGGCCGATAATTAAGGCTCCTAAAAATCAAGCCTAGCATTGCATTGGGAATTCTTGGGTTTCTTTTGCTATTCAACACATCAGAACTTATGTTTCAGTTTCTTCCCTGTGTGGTTACAGAAAACAAAGATGGTCAATCCCAAGACAATGACTAAAACAGTGCTTTCCATCTCTACTGATCTTTCTAGGTTAGTGATTCAGAGCTGAGAGGTCACTACAGTACAGTATCTGGCTGACAAAACTGACTGAAAAGCAGCTACCTTCTTGCTTTCTGATGACTTTAAGATGAGACAGAAACACATCGAACTTGCTGACTGAGCTCTTAGTCTTTAGTTCTGTCATCGAGATGGATCACTGCCATACTGGTCATATAGAAAGAGAAATCAAGCTAAAAATAAATATCTGCTCAAGGAGTATCTAAAACTATCTCAATGTTGGAATGGCTCACACATCTAGATGGTTCCACTCATGAAGTCAGTTTTGTGAATGTGTACCCCAAATCCCTCATTTAAAAGCATTTTTAGCTGACCACAGCAGTTCATGCCAGTAATCTCAGGACACCGAAGACTGAGATAGAAACATTACAGCAGTAACTTGCAACCTGCCTGGGCTACATAGTGAGTTCCACACCAGCCTGAGCAAGTATAATTCCCTGCCAAAAGTAAAAAATAAAAACCACCCATAACAACAATTTTTACCTGGCCACTGTGACACAGACCTGTAATCTCAGCACTCAGGAGGCTGAGACAGGAAGACCATGAGTTTGATGACGATCTAGGCTACATAGTGAAACCCAGTCTCAAAACTGCAAAACAACAAGAAGCCAAGCCAAGAGGCAGAGGCCTAGAGTGTCAGCTGTTCAGGAGGCTGAGGTAGGAGAACCACAAATTCAAGATATGATGGGGTGTAGAAGCAAGTTTAAGGCCAGCTTAGGCAATTTATCCATACCCTGTCTCAAAATACAAAGCTTTTTAAAAGAAATGGTGATGTGGCTCAGTGGTAGAGTGCTTTCCTAACTTGTGAGGAGAGGTTCACTCTCTAGCACCAGAAAAATAGAAGAAAAAAAATTTGCTGTAGTATAAAATATTCCTTTCTTTAAATCTTTTTGAGACAGGGACTCCCTGTAGCTCCAGCTGGCCTGGAACTTGCTCTATACACCAGGCTGGACTTGAACTCACAGAGATCTGCCTGCCTCTGCCTCCTGAGTGCTGGGAGTAAAGGTGTCCACCAACACACACCCAGCAGTATAAAATATTATTAAATTACTTCACATAAGTAGTTGGTTTTATGTAACCTGTGGGATTTACATAGTCAGTCAGTACAGATATTCAGAAATTCTTATCATAAGAAAACCTATCTAAATATATTTTCTTTTATTTTTTAATTTTATTTATTTTTTATGTGTATGAATGTACTGTCTGCATGTAGGTTTGTGCATCCGTGTCATGCAATGTCTTGGAGGTCAGAAGAGGGTGTCAGATTCCCTCTGGAACTGGAGTTAAAGATGGTTCTCAGCTGCCATGTGGGTGCTGGGGATCGAACCCAGGGCCTCTGCAAGAGCAGTCGGTGCTCTTAACTGCTAGGCCATATCCCCAGCCCTCTAAATACATTTTCAAATACAATAAGATTTTATGCCTAATTTGTTTAAGAATGTTAAAAATTGGGGCTAGAGAGATGGCTCAGCAGTTAAGAGCACTAGCTGTTCTTGCAGAGGACCCAGGTTTGAATCCCAACACCCACATGGCAACTAACAACTGTCCATAACTCCAGTTCCAAGGGATCTAAAACCCTCTTCTGACCTCTACAGGCACTGCACAACTCGGGGCACCTGCAGGCAATACACTCATACATATAAAAAAAAAATGTTTTCTGGGGCTAGAAAGATGGCTCAGTGGTTAAGAGCACTGCTCTTTCAGAGGACCCAGGTTCGATTCCCAGCACCCACATGGCGGCTAAGAACTGTGTTATCCTGGGCATGGTGGCTCATGCTTTTAATCCCAGCACTTGGAAGGCAGAGGCAGGCAGATCTCTGTGAGTTCAAGGCCAGCCTGGTCTACATAGCAAGCTCCAGGCCAGCTGGGACTAAAGGGAGACCCTGTCTCAAAAAAAGACCCAAAAAAAGTTTTCTTATTTAATTTTTAAAAAGAATGTTAAAAATTGAAAACTATTATGTGTTGTGAATATTTGATTTCTCATTATTTCATTATGATTTTTAACTTGCATTTTTATCCAATTAAAATATATTTTCTTGCCAGGTGTGATGGCACATGCCTTTAATCCCAGCCTTCAGGAGGCAGAAGCAGGTAGATATCTTGAAAATGAGGCCATCCTGGCAAGTTCCAGGCCAGCTGGGGCTCAGGGAGATCTTGTCTCAAAAAATATATGTTTGGGGCTGGAGAGATGGCCTAGTGGTTAAGAGCACCAACCGCTCTTACAGAGGACCCGGGTTCAATCCCCAGCACCCACATGGCGGCCAAGAACCGTCTGAAACTCCAATTCCAGGAGAACTCCAGTTCCAGGGGAATCCGACACCCTCTTCTGACTTCCGCGGCATTGCACGACACGGGTGCACAAACCTGCTTGCAGACAGTACATACACAAATAAATAAAATTTAAAAAATAATAATAATAAAATATATATATGTTTGTGTGTGTGTATATATATTCTTTTTAATGCTCTTATTTTGCAATCTATATACAATAGGTTAGATATTGTTATAAAATATCCAAAAAAAGTGGGGGTTCTCCTTCCCACCCACCTCTCCCATTCTCCTAGTGCCCGCTTTTTTTCTCCTGATAGTTTCCACTTCCCCCAGACTCTTCCTCTTTCATGTTCCTTGTGACCTTTTGCCCATTCTCTTGTCTTCCTCATCATTTACCATTACCATTACCTCATCTTGGTCTCCTTTCTAGACTTCATCCCCCTACACTGACACAGGCCCAGACACACACACACACACACACACACACACACACACACACACTATAGGCTGATATGGCTTTGTGGGTTTTGTCTTTCTGGGTTTACTATCTCTTGCATAATATTATACTTTCCAGATCCATTTATTCTTCTGAAATTTTCAGGATTTCATTTTTCTTCACGCAGCTGAATATTCCAAAGTGTACATTTTCATTATCGATTCATCTGTTGATGAGCATCTAGATCGGTTCGACCTAGATGGTTGGTTTCACCAATGGATAACTCTGAGCCATCATGTGGGTGCTGGAAACTGAACCTGGGTCCCCTGAAAGAGCAGCAAGTGCTCTTAACTGCTGATCCATCTCTCTACTCCCTCAAAGTAGTTTTAATTTGCGTTTCATTATGACTGAGGACATTGAACATTTAAAAATATTTATTGGCCATTTTTGTTTCTTCTTTTGAAAACGGTTCATTTCGTCAGCCCATTTGTTGATGTGCAATTCTGTAAAAACTTGTTCTTATCAGATCTTTAATGTGGGTCTTTTCAAAGATCCTAGACCCTAATATCTCAGTCAGTAGTACCTGTCAAATAAATCAGCCTAACATAGTTAATTCACAGAAAAGTCAGATTTAGAACTGACCAGTTTAAATAGAACAGCATATCTTAAAATTGCTGGTGGATTATCTTGAAAATATGCACTAAACTAAAATTAGTAACTGTGGTGGTTTGAATGAGAATGTCTCCCATAGGCTCCAAATATTCGAACATTTTGTCCCCAGTTCGTGGTACCGTGTTGGGAGGTCTTAGATGTTGTGGCTATGCTGGAAGAAACACATCACTGGGGGCGGACTTAGAGAGCTCAAAAAGACTTGCCAGTCTCCAGTTGCTTTCTGTTTCTTGTGTCTGTTTGAAGATGTGAACCTCGGGTTTCTACTCCAGGTCTTGCCACCATGCCTCCCCTGGAACTGTCAATTGTAAGCTCAAAGAAACACTTCCTTGTCTCTCCAAGAATCCTCCAAACCTTCAGTGCCAGATGGGGACAGCTAAGACATCCAACTTGTGGACTGAGGTACTACTGGGATTTCCACTTCTTCAGAGTATAGACTGCCATCATTGGACTACTCAGGCTGTATCATGGAGACCAGTACAGGAAGATCAAGACAGGACCAGTACAGGAAGATCAAGACTGGACCTCATTTGGTGACCATGGGAAGGGAAAACCCCAGTGTGGAACACAAGGGCAGAACTGATGGTGGTTTGGGCTTGCCAAGGAGGAGCCTTCAAACATGACATCTTTCAGCCTAATAAAGAAAAAAAAATCATAAGCTGAAGATGCTAAAACCCATGATATATGTGGCATACATATATGCATATTTTGGAGTGATGCATATTGGAAGGAATAACAACAACAACAACAACAACAACAGTAAAGACTGCATCAAAGAACTGACTGAAACAGTGAACTTCTTGAAACAGTAAACTTCTGCACTGAGAATTTTGAGAAAGACTGAGAAAAAGATGAGAAACATGTTTGGCAGAATGCATGAGCTCTGGTGGGGTGGGAGACAGGGAGGGGGGCCACAGGTCTAGATTTGATTTGTAATGTAATTTTGTATGAAATGCACAGAGATTCAATAAAACATTAGCTTAAAGAGTAAAGGAACCATCACCAGGATGAATCAGAGACCAAAGGAACCCCCTCCAGGACGGTACCAACAGGAAAGGACTAGTCTCCAGGATGGATCAGTGAGCAAAGGACCCGCCTCCAGGTGGATCAGACAGTAACTTACCCCCTTCCTTGATGGATCAGAGAGGAAAAGACCCATCTGCAGGATGGATCAGAGAACAAAGGACCTGCCTCCAGGTCGGAAAAGAGAGCAAAGCACCCAGAACCAGCACAGATCAGAGAGTAAATGACCTGCCTCTAGGACGGATCACAGAGTAAAGGACCCGATTCCAGTATGAATAGGAGAGTAAAGGATACGCCTCCAGTATGGATCAGAGAGTAAAGGATCCACCTCCAGTATGGATCAGAGAGTAAAGGATCCACCTCCAGTATGGATCAGAGAGTAAAGGATCCACCTCCAGTATGGATCAGAGAGTAAAGGATCCGCCTCCAGTATGGATCGGAGAGTAAAGGATCCGCCTCCAGTATGGGTCAGAGAGTAAAGGATCCACCTCCAATATGGGTTAGAGAGCAAAGGATCCACCTCCAGGACGGATCAGAGAGTAAAGGCCCCATCACCAAGATGGTCAGAGAGTAAAGGACCAGTCTCCAGGATGGATCAGAGAGCAAAGGATCCACATCCAGGATGGAAAAAAAAAAAAAGGTGTTTAGGCTAATTTTGTGCTCTCCTAAATCCTAGATTGTTCCATTTCTCTCAGTAGCCCTGATTCTTTTTTTTTTTTTTTTTTTTTTTTTTTTTGTTCTTTTCGAGACAGGGTCTCCCTGTAGCCCCAGCTGTCCTGAACTCACTCTGTAGACCAGGCTGGCCTTGAACTCACAAAGATACACCTGCCTCTGCCCTGATTCTTTTTGCTGGAGACTGTATATGCCAAGATGTGTGTACTAGGTGCCATCATGGTCTGAATAGTTTAGGAAATGATATATAATAAAACCTGATTTCAAAAAAAAATAAAATAACATAAAACATTGGCTTAAAAAAAAAACTTCCTTTTAGAAGTTCTCTCGGTTATATTAGCAACAGAAAAAGTGACTAACCCAGTAATATTCTATTCCTGAACTTATAGTAAAAAAACTGATGGTAGATTATTCTTTAAGCAAATTTTTGTATTGTTTTGTTTGTGAGACAGGGTCTTCCTGTAGCCCCAGCTGCCTGGAAGTGCTTATCTCTGTTAGACTCAGCTGGCCTTGGAACTCACAGAGATCCTGGCTGCCTCATGCCTCCTGAGTGCTAGGATTAAGGCCCTGTGCCAACTAGTG
This sequence comes from Rhizomys pruinosus, assembly GCA_009823505.1. NCBI lineage: Eukaryota > Metazoa > Chordata > Mammalia > Rodentia > Spalacidae > Rhizomys > Rhizomys pruinosus. The sequence goes on along the minus strand of VZQC01004041.1, from coordinate 514,484 downwards.
CTGGCACAAAGACAGTTCCTAGCCACCATGTGTGGTGTGGAATTGACTAGGTCCTCTGGCAAGCAGCAGTCAGTCCTCCTTAACCGCTGAGTCATCTCTCCACGTGCCCTAGAATAAGCACATAATATTCAGAAGATATAGAAATGAATAGACTCTTGGCTCCATTCAAAGAAAGACAAAAGAAATGAGGTTATTTTGAATATCCCTAACTCAGTAAGTGCTCAAATATTTTCACTCATGTGCGGGGTTTGTTTTTTTTTTGTTTTGTTTTGTTTTTAGAGGAACAGGGCTTCTCCAGTAGTACAGCTAGCTCTGGAACTCTACCTGTAGAACCGGCTGGCCTTGAAACTCCCAGAGATCGCCCTGCCTTTGCATCCTGAGTGTTGGATTAAAGGCCATTGTGCCACCACACCACGCTTAAACGAATGGTCTTGCTACTGCCATGTGGTAGTGGGAATCAAACTGAGGTCCACTGCACCGAGCAGTTAGCACTTCTTAACACCATGAGACACCCTCTCCAGGCCGAGTTTTATATACATATCAAGTGGCCCAGACCACACGCCAATTATTCCACTTAACAAAGTACTAATTAGCTATATAGCTATATATATATATATATATATATACTCACTTCATAACAGAAGTGATTACTTTAAATTATTTTGCCCTAAACTGGTGTGTGTATGTGTGTGTGTGTGTATAATCATATGTGTTTGACTATATAGAAATTTCTCATATACTACAAAAACTCATAAACATTGTTATAATTAGCTTCAAAAAATAGTTTACATAGGAAACATTCTCACATATATACTGGGTTTCTAATCATCTGTAATTTTTTGGTCTTTTCAAGCTTTTTGAGACAGGGTCTCCCTGTAGCCCCAGCTGTCCTGGAACTCACTCTGTAGACCAGGCTGGCCTTGAACTCACAAAGATCCGCCTGCCTCTGCCTCCTGAGTGCTAGGTTTAAAGGCATGTGCCACTAGGCCCAGCAATCATCTGTATTTTTTAAAAAGGTGTGCTGAATGAAATTGAGACTATGAAATAACCCCAGGTATGATATATTCATAATCTTATTCACTAATAGTTCAGTACTAGCATTTGGTGTAATTTGAAGGAAACTTTTTAAAGCACTTTGGTGATTAGGTAATTTTCCTCTTCAGCTGTCCAATTTATCTGAAGCTCATCTCTTGGATTGAGTGCATTAATATTAAAGTTTGTAAAATAGCAATGTTGGGGGAAGAAATGTATGCTCTGACTTTTCCCCTTTCCAAAGTGACTTCATCAGTAACCACAGCCATCTGATGATCAATCAGCTGAATTACAATAATGACAATTAATATTTATTGAGCACTTAAAATATTCCAATACTGTGCCAAGCACTTTACACACCTCATTTAATTCCTCCCAACCTTGTGCAACAAATATTATTTCTATTCCACAGATGAGAGACCAGAGCTCAGAAAACTAAACCACAGAAAGTCTCAATTCTCAGAAACAATGCAATCAGAAGGCAAAGCCAGGCAATCAGGCCCCAAAGCTTGCCTACTTAGTTTTGTCTCTATTAAATAATTTGGTTTCCCTGATTACTTTACAGTAAGGGAAAATTTTTAGATGATGATGGATTTTTTTTTCTTTATACGACTAACAGTTTTGAAATTATAACAACAAAGGCACAGCCTGAATTTCCAACAACTGAGTTGAATATTTCTTACTGTCAATTATTCAAAACACTTCAACTAGCAGTGAATGCAGATAAAACCTTGCTGGCTCTGCAGTGCGATATCCAGACATCCTCATATCCATGGCTCCATCTTAAAAGACATACCTTCAGAGAGATGCAGCTTTTTATCTTCAGAGTAAATATTGATGGACTGGATGTTTCTAACTTTTAAAAGATGTGGATGGAAAAATAAAAGGACAAACTTGGCTGAGGACAGGATCAAGAAGGAAAGAAAAAGAGTCTCTTCTTTTTTGTGCTCTTAGGCTATAAATATTTCCTATGAACCATTTATTCTAATTTCTATTTGAATAATTGAATAGTTCGTCTTAAGTTGGGTGATGTATCAGGGAAATTGATACCCACTTGTGAAAATCTTCATTGTCTTCCTGAAGCTTCCTTTTGTAATAATGTTAAACATAAACTTGGTGTCTTGGTCTTTTTGTACTACCATAAAGTACTTGAGACAGGAAAGTTTATGAATATTAAAAATATATTTTATCACATTCTATCTCCCCTCTCTCTCTTACACATACACACACACTACCAGAATGACCTTTATTTAAAATAATTTGTAGACATTCACTACTTAGTCTATGAGCTTCTATGATCCTAATGTTTGTATTTAATCATTTCCACATATCATTACATTTTTATTGAGTATTATTTTGTGCTAGTCATGGTGAACAACACTATCAAATATGAAAGATCTATCATTAATATTAAATTTTGAAGAATCTTTAAACAGTCTCATTTGAAAAACTAGAGCTAACATTTTTGAGCATTTATATGCCAAACTACATGGTCTTCACTTACTCTCTCAATTACCACAAGGGCCTCATGATGTGGTTACTATTATTTCTTTCTATTCATCAGTTAAGGTAATAGAAGTTTCTATAAGCCAAGTAACTTAATAATTTACCCAGGATAACCAACATAATGAACTATAGACAGAACTACTAATGCTACTAATACTATTAGTAGACGCTCTTATATTAAGTACTACTGTGTACTTAGAAGTTGTTCTAAGCACCTTAATAGATTATCTTATCTACTCATATTATGGTCTTTAGATGACCATATCACAGAGCAGTTAATTACATTCTCCAAAGTTACTAAAACTAGAAGTAAATAGAGCTAGGAGGGAAATTCCAGCATGTGATATTGGCTACCCTTCACTAACAGGCTTGCATCTGACCACACCATAACTCAGTGAGCAAGTGGCTAGTAATCATGCATAACATAATAACACTTCTTAACTTTGAATAATGTATTCCACTAAGGTCTATGGTCATGGGAATTAAATCCATTTTTACTGTGGTCTCCAAAACCAAAAATGAGTGATTGGAACATTATAGCTAATCAATAACTATATTGATAAATGTTGAAAAAAAACTATATGGACAAGCACTTTGAAGTACTTCAAAGGCTATCAGAGGGTGGAGCAATTTAGGCACTTGCCTCCACTATAAATTTAGATTAAATCAGAAAAATTATTTTTGCTCCAGTGTGGTTCACCACAACCCTGTTAGGAATTATATATTTATATGGAATGTTGATACATTTCATGATCATTTTGCATTAATTTTGTCCTAATGTGAGTCCTCATGCTCTTTTTGCTATTTCTCTGCACTTGCTGGCTGTTTTATCACATGTGAATTAAGAGAAACTTACTGAGACTCACCTTCCTCATGGGTAAAAGGGGATAAACTAGTTACTTTATTGGACTGTCATAAGGAGTGGTTGAAATGACACACATGAAGCCCTGGGCTCAGCACTTATGGTTTGACTCAGCATGCCACTTCCCTTCTTTGATGAAGAAATATCCATGCAATCTTTGCTTTGCATGCTTAGTAATTTCATTCTCTACGAAGATCAAACAATACTTCTAGTATCTACCATTCAAACTGGCTATTTTTCCCAACAGGAAGCTGTGCCAGTGTGATGCCAAGATGATAATCGATTCAGAAAATCTGATGGGGAGAAAGCCAAATACAGTTTTTCATGTCAGACAGGCTAATATCATCCACAGCTTATAACTTATGGTTTCATCTAGCTGTTGGACACACATGGCTTCAACTCAGTGGAAATTCTCTCACCAGACTTAATGCATGAATCAGAATTCTGTCCTCCCTGAAGAAGAGACTGACAAGAGAAATGAGTATTTGAATGCTAGATGCTTGCACAGGACCTTAAAGATTTCTCACATACATGTAGCTAGAAAAATGAGTGCAGAAGGAAGAGAAGCAACTGCTTCTAAAATAGTCAAATGTTTTATGTTAAACTCAATAAAGGCGATATAAAAATTGACTGAGGCATGAATCTTATATCCTAAATCCCAAATTCAGGGAATGTGTATAGATATATAGAAGATAGATGATAGATAGATAGATAGATAGATTTATATATTTAAGTGCAAACACGATTTTAGTGTCAAGTTGAAAGTGATGCATGCTTTAAGAAAATCACGTTTAAATGTTTTTATTTTGCTTATCATTATTTTATGTGTGTGCGTGTTTTGCCTGTACTACATGTATGCAATGCTCGTGAAAACCAGAAGAGGGCATTAGATGCCCTGGAACTGGAATTAAGGATTACTGTTAACTGGGAACAGAAACCAAGTCCTCTGCAAGAGTAGCCAGTGCTCTTAACCACTGAGCCATCTCTCCAGCCCCCACACCTAAACTTCTATGAACATCAGAGAAAGGGGATTACAATTACAACATGCAATTGGGATAAAAAAAATGTTAATTTCAAATCCTGTTAAATTTGTGTTATTAATAAATCTAAATAAAGGCTAAAGTACATATAAAACCAATGGAATATATTACGTTGAAATGTAGAGAATAATTACTTTGAAACCTTATGTGCAAACAGCTGTAATTCACTCAGATGTTAATAAACCTATTAATGGCAGTGCATATTCCCCAAGGATTTGGTAAGTGCACTTCATTGGCACTAACATGAGCTCCAAATTTGGGCTTACCATTAAGTTAGGTGGTCTTGAACTCATTGTTGAACCCCTGCCTCTCTTTCTTCCTCCAATGTAGATTGAAGACTGTAACACCTGTCTCATGGGATGTTGGGAGGACTAGTTGGAACAATTTATGTAAAGCCCTTCTCTGGCTGAGCCCATGACCCGGTGGGTTTAATTAAAGCTTTGGCTTTCTGCCTTTCAGTGAACAAGAACTTTGAGTGTCATAATTAATAGAGGAGCCTTAGAAAATAGAATGTCATAGCAATGCAAAGGATCGAAAGGAATGAGCGAGCATTCTTTTCAAAACTCCTAGGCTTATTTTTTCCCCTAAATTTAGACTTTTCTGATATCTTGGCAAATGGCTCCATGCTGCCATCTAGTGGCTGTTAAAAACCTTCCAACGTTTTCTCTAATTTAAACCAAAGACAAAAACAACAATGCAAGTGTTGATTGACCACAAAATACCAACCTCCTTCATCACAACAAAGCTAAGGCCCAAAGCAAGCACCTTCCTGGGATTCTCTTCAATCATGTGCCCCACTTTCAGAGCTAGGACCTTGCTATGTGTGGTCGCCATCTTTACGCTGACAAAATCCTGCTGTCAATGAGCTAAGATATCAAAAATAATGTTTATGTTATTGTTTTATGAAAATCCACACCCCAGTGTCATTCCATGGGGATTTTCATTTTTATTTCATTTCATTTCGATTCTATTTTAGTTTGTATTTTATTTTAGTCTATCCTTAACAAAGGAAGAAAGGCCTAAAAGCAGGTTTTCTCAAACTTTTCATGTACCAAAATATTCTGGAGTTCTTTCTAAGGCTCAGAACACGGGGCTCTATGGTTATGTTTATGAAATGTGGGTTTCTAACGGGTCCTGAGAAATAGGACAATGTTGGTCCCTGGACCAACTTTGGGTACTAAGTTTCAACCTCTAGCCGATGAGGAGGGAGATGATTTTTTTTTTAATTTTTATTTATTTCTGTATGTGTATCAATGTACTGTCTGCATGCAAGTCTGTGCACCCGTGTCGTGCAAAAAAAATGTCAGAAGAGGGTCTCGGATTCCCCTGGAACTGGAGCTCTCCTGGAATTGGAGTTTCAGACGGTTCTCGGCCGCCATGTGGGTGCTGGGGATCGAACCCCGGTCCTCTGCAAGAGCGGTCGGCGCTCTTAACCGCTAGGCAATCTCTCCAGCCTGGGAGATGATTTTTTAAAGGAGGACCTTTGTACACTTGTCCTACGTTATCAGCTGCATTCTGAGGTCCAACTACTCTCTCACCCACGCTCCTTCTTCTGTACCAGAAATGACATGGCCATCCCATCCTATTAAAAGTCATCTGAAATATGACTATTAAGAGCCTTTCTAATTTAGCCCTTTGTCCATGTCCACTCCAACTCCACCCAACCTGTTGTCTACTCTCTGTGCTCTGGCTACCACCAGGTTTCTCAGACATGCTTCCAGGACCCTCAGCATCAGCATCACCTGAGAACAACAAGTGTCAACTTTAGGGTCCTCCCAAATCTGTGAAACAGACACCCTTGTTAAACACAGCTACTGTGACTGGTGTGATGGCACAAGCCTTTAGTCCCAGTACTCGAGAGGCAAGGCAGGCAGATCTCTGTGAGATCAAGGCCAGCCTGGTATACAGAGTGAGTTCCAGAACAGCTGGGATTAAAGAGAGAAGCTGTTTCAAAAAGACCAAAGAGGAAAAAAACAAAAGCAAAACAGCTATTGCTTAAGGAACATCCAGGTGATTTTGATATCATATTTCAGAAGCGCTGATCTGGCCTTCTTAATCATTTCTCAACATATCATAGCTCTTTCTTGCTGCCATGCATCTGGAACGCGTTCCAGCCCTCTCCTCATTTCCATGGCAACACATCATCACTGCTCCTTAGGTCTCTACATTCATGCCGCTATCCAAGGTAACTTCCCTGACCACCAGTTGTAGGATCTGGCCCAGGATTTTCTCCGCAACCTGTATTACCTCAGTATTCAATACTGTTACCATAATCAATATGAATTGAGGAGCTCATATTATGATATGGGTAAGAGTGACTCCTGCCGTGCCTGACAAACTGAGTTCTAGCCTCTAGATCCACATGATAGAAGGAGATAACCTAGTTTATTTAAAGTGTCCTGACCTCCGCATGCATGCCATGGTACACACACACACACACACACACACACACACACACACACCATGTACACACATATGAAATAAATGTAGTTTTTAATTTTTTATTAAATGAATGCTAATTTGTTCTAATCACTGGAGGAGCCATTTGTGAAAGGTTCACTGCTTGACAAAGTTCCAGTGACCTGACTCATCTGGTTGAAGTCTGCTCTCCAGCTGACCTTGGTTTTTAATAATTCTTTTATCATATTAATTCTTGTTTTTCTGGCCTGCTTGACTTTCAGCTTTCTAGCAGTTAGGGTACCTGCTTCTGCCTCAAAGAGTGGAACTGACACTTTTGCCTTTTCTAGAAACTAGTACTTTGTGAGAAATAATGGTACTGTGTACACAACTTAAAAGTATGATACAGTAGTAATTAAGAACTCTACAGAAACTATGTCATGCACAGATTGCCCAAGTAAAGAAAGGAATTTTTATTTCATGGTCAGGTTTAAACTAAAAAGAGGATTGTAGGGCAAAGTGAAACTAAATCCAGTAAAACAGTAGATTCTAGTGATCTGACTCAAAGTTTAGTAGCCCTTAGAAAGTCACCTTAGCAGAAAGTGTTAAAAACAGAAATTGAGGAAAACAGAAACTGAGGAAAACAATGACCAGAATAAAAACAAGGTATGAATCAAAGCCACACCAGCCACAAAATGACTTATAGTTTGAGCGAACAAGGAACTAAAGTCAGAAAAATAAAGTTCTCTATTGTTAAAGCTTTAAAGCTCTTTTTTTACACTGTCCAGCACCTATGTAACCACAAGGCATAAAGAATGGAATCCTTAGAGTTAAAAGTTAACATTAACTTCACTGTGCTGCAAAACTGTTAAATTGCTTAGCTGAATGGCTGTACTATTATTGTTTCACTTTCTTGATGTCTCAACTAAATGATTATACCATTATTGTTTTACTGCCTTTGATGTTAAGAATAATTTCAGGTGTGAATTTTCTGAAAAATATTTACAGGGAAGTTGGGTTATTTTTTTCATCATTAGCTTAGACTTGCATAACATGTATTAGTTTTAGGGAATATAAAAATAAACGTTGGGACCTGAGGGGCAGAGAAGAAAAGAAATCGGCAGAGTGGCAAATTGGAAAGGCCTTCTGCACAGGATCAGAGAAGGCAAACGCTCTCTGATCCTTAGGTCAGGAATTCGGTAGAGTGGCAAATTGGAAAGGCCCTCTGCACAGGATCAGAGAAGGCAAATGCTCTCTGATCCTTAGGCTAAGAAATCGGCAGAGTGGCAAACCCGAAAGGCCCTCTGCACAGGGTCAGAGAAGGCAAACATTCTCTGATCCTTAGGTCAAGAAATTGGCAGAGTGAAGAACCCAAGAGACCCTCTGCACAGGAGCAGGGAAGATAGATGCTCCTCAGGTCATGAAAAAGAGATTCTTGTGTCTTATTTAATTTCTTTGCCACCTTTGCAACCATCCATTTCAGTAACTGAACCTGCTGGAGATGGACTCCGGCAAATCACAGTCAGTATGCTAACTGATTTTCCATATACACACTGCATATCATATACCCATTGTAAATCAGGGCTCAGAATAGGTGTTCTGCATTTGTTGAATGGGTGAATGAATGAATAAATAAATGAACAAAGGATGAATGAATAATTACATTACCATATTTCCTCTTAGTCTTTTATCTAAGACATAAGAGTTGGGCCTGGATGTGAGGGTAATCTGGCAGTGACATCTGTCACCCCAGTGATCACCACAGTCGCTTCAGCTGATCTGGCTCCCTGAAATCCTTCACTGCTGTATGTGCATCCCTCCTGACCACTCCTGATAGAGGAAGACCGTTCTCTCTTCAAGAGTATGTGAAAGCAATGCGAGTTGGCCATGCCTTCAATCCCAGCACCAGGGAGGCAGAAGCAGGCAGATCACTGTGAGATTTAGACCAACCCAGAATGGTCTACATAGTAAGTTCTAGGTCAACTAAGGCTACATAGTAAAATGCTATATCAAACAAACAAACAAACAAACAAACAAATAAGGATGTATGAATAACTATACTCCCATGGCCTCACAACCAGCTTGAGATGATTTTGAAATTCCAGCACTGAATAATCTAAGGCAGGACTATTTCTGTAATTCAAAGCCAGCCTGGCCTACATAGAGAGTTCCAAGCAAGCCTGAGCTACATAGTAATACTCTCAGAAAACAAACAAATAACAATAACAAAAAAACAGGTCTTTTATGGTGAGTTCAAAGATAAATCCAAGTCCTAACCTGAACAGAGATATGATATGATTACACGGTAAGGGATATTGAGATGAGCTTATTCTGGGTGAAGGATGATCATTACTCCTGATGAAAGGTGTGAAGAGAGAAAGGTGTAAGAGATGGAGAAATGAAAGGTATCTATGTGAAGACAGGCCAGGGACTGGAGTGATAGGAACGGACAGGGTGCTTCCTGCAAACAAACTTGAAAATCATCTTAAAGCGACAGTAATAAGGGAATGATGAGAGAATGGGAAATGTTTTAGACAGAACATCTAGATTTAGATGAGATCAAACGAGAAATCAGAAAAGGGACAGAACATGGAGAAGAGAATCCATGTTCCAGAGACAAAATGTGGAACCAGGGTGGAGCTCAGTTTCCACCCAGGAAATAAGGGAGTTTGCAGGGGACAGTCTTCAAAGTCACGACAAAAGCTAAGAGTCCAGGGCTGGAGAGATGGCCTAGAGGTTAAGAGCGCCGACCGCTCTTGCAGAGGACCCGGGTTCGATCCCCAGCACCCACATGGCGGCTGAGAACCGTCTGAAACTCCAATTCCAGGAGAACTCCAGTTCCAGGGGAATCCGACACCGTCTTCTGACCTCCGCGGCATTGCAAGACACGGGTGCTCAAACTTGCATGCAGACAGTACATTCATGCACATACAGAAATAAATAAAATTAATTAAAAAAAAAAGCTAAGAGTCCAACAATCTGCTGTGATTCTAAAATATTTTGAGGAAAATGTTACATTTATGTAGGAGCAGTCAGCTCTGCCACTCAACATGCACAGAGCATGCTCAGTTATAACTTGCCCTTGGAGCCAACCTGAAATCTGCCTAGCAGCCTGGCGACAGATGACGCAACCTCAAGACACACCACTGCCAACTGCCAACTGCCACCTGCCCAGGGACCGATGGGACACCAGGAGAGAGTATAAAGGTCTGCCTGATTCCTGCAATAAATGAGCCTGCTTTTGCCACTTACCTGACTCCTAGGGTCTGTGTCATTGACTCTGCGCCCTCCTATCCTCGCCTCCAAGGGTCGCGCAGTGGGATGGCCTGCTGTACACTTACATATAAAATGTCCCTGGGTGGTGGCACTATTTAAAAGCAATTTTGGATTATGTCAGTATTATCAATTGATGAGCTTGTTGTGGGGTTGTGGGGTGAGGGATGGGCCTCTGGGGCTCATCTGGGTCTGTCCTATGGGACAAAACAATAAATTAGATGCCTGGGAAAGTCAGAAGACCCAAGCACAGGAGAAGGGGCAAGCAGGAGTAGTGGGACCACAACCACAACTGACGGGCCAAGGACAACAGGAGATTCATTGGCAGCTAGTGGGAGAAGTAAGACTGGCAGGCAGAGTGAGAGGGGTGATAGAGTTGGAGAAGACTGGCAGGCAGAGTGAGAGGGGTGATAGAGTTGGAGAAGACTGGCAGGCAGAGTGAGAGGGGTGATAGAGTTGGAGAAGACTGGCAGGCAGGGTGATAGGGTTGGAGAAGACTGTCAGGCAGAGTGAGAGGGGTGATAGAGTTGGAGAAGACTGGCAGGCAGAGTGAGAGGGGTGATAGAGTTGGAGAAGACTGGCAGGCAGAGTGAGAGGGG
>VZQC01004041.1:478167-499166 GCA_009823505.1 Rhizomys pruinosus | reverse complement strand
ATGTATATATATAAATATATATATATATATATATATAGCCTTTAATGCTAAATCTTGAATATAAAAAAGAAGATACATAACTTTTTCAGATTGTTTGCTTCCATTTACAGACATGGGCTGACTAAGTGTGAGTATAAGCTCTCAAGCATCCGGCACTATATATATATATCCAGGAATAAGCTCAAGTTAGGCAATAGTAAAGGCAAGTACTTTCATTGGCTTGATTCTCCTTGATTATGAATGGTAAATGCCACATACTCGTGATCTTATAAAATTTAATGTCATCAGAGAGTAGGTTTTCAAGTGTTTTGTCACTTCCTGTTTTCAATGCAAAACCCAATGGATTCAATTTTACAGAGAAACAACTGGTTTTTGTGTATATTGAGTATCGTGTGCTGTTTGAAGTCACTGAGAAGTTGGCCTTGAAGATGGGATTTAGTTTGCCCAGTTCACATGCAAGAATGTGCATCTCAAAATGTCTACCAAAAAATCCTGAGTCAAACTGTCCCCCTGACTCAGTGACCAAGAGGAGGAAAATAAAACATCTCCATAATAAGGCATTATGCTCTTAAGAACAGGTAAGGGATAAAATACTTCCAGAAGGAGTTATTACTTATCTCATGTTACAAAGATGTTTATAATAAAAGCAACTTATAGGATGCTCTATTTTTCCACTGACAACATATGTGGATTCCACTGCCTCAGGCTATACAATTGGAGCTACCCATTGGCTAGCTCTAAGATCCTAAAAGAGGCAGGCCAGCTCCCTCCTTAGCTCTAGGATAATAGAGAATTTGTCACTATAGATGTAATAAGAAAATTTAAAAATCCCTACAAACTTATGGGAACACCTTTAAAAAATGTTTTGGCTAAATCTTGGTTAATTCAACTTAGACTATAAAAAGTTTTGTTTGCTCAGATATTACTGTTTCAGATTATACTGGTCAAATATTTATTATGGTTTATTTTCAGCTACTCCAAGAAATTGTGGCTTTAACTTAACTGGCACAATTGATTTATTGTTCACTCTGGTGAAATCAAACATTTGAGGGGATAGACATTGTTCACTACCACAAAGAGAAAGTCCTCACAACAAATGATTATTAATGATAATATATCTCATGGTTTTGTTTTGTTTTGTTTTGTTTTGAGACAGGATCTCCTTGTAGTCCTAGCTGTCCTGGAACTCACTATGAAGACAAGGCTGGCATTGAACTTAAAGAGCTCTCCCTGCCTCTGCCTCCCAAATGCTGGGATTAAAGGTGTACGCACCACACCTGTCTAGTTATCCATAGCCCTATACAAACAAGATGCATTGCCCTCAAAAAATTGCTATGATTTCTCCATTTGTGACTCTCTTTCGCTCATTCTCTGGACATATATCTTTATAGATAAATATACAATATGCAAGCATATTTTAGCACAAACATGGTGGTGTATAATAAAATGTTATTTTTTAAAAAAACATAAAAAAAAAACCATGAATCAACTGGATGTGGTGGCACATGTCAGTAGTCCAGCATTCAAGAAGCTAGAAGCTGGACCAAGAGAATCTAGTTTAAGTCGAGCCTGGATGATATAGTAAGACAAGGTTGTAAAATTAAATAAGTAAACGGTAGCAACAAATTATTCATGTTTCTCATTAGTGTATAGTATTGTGTTGTTTCAATGCTACATTATGGTGATTTCTGAATGAAGACAGCTTGATGCTTAGCATCCATTTAAACCAAAAGTGGAGGCCCAAACTGTCTGAGAACTGGTTCCTTCAGATTTCTTCTGGAGCTGTGCTCTTAAATAGAGGCCTTGCTCTCTCTTTATTGAAAATGTGCATCCAGCATGAAATGGGGAAGGAAAAATGGACTTTTATCAGAGAGGGATTTTCCCTTTCTGACACTAATAACCTAGAACGGAACACACAAGCAGATATTGGTAATTTAATCCCATTGTTTCCAACACAAATGGGATTCTCATCGCTTCCAACAAATATTCACTCCTTGCAGTTCTTGCTGTTTTCAGAACACACACACACACACACACACACACATTCACTCATTCATACATGTATACATACATTATTCTCGGTCGAGGGCAAGGAAGGGTCATGAAGGATCAAAGCTATATGTTTAGATTACAAGAGTAGCCCAAGGCCTAGTAAGCTTGTTTATAATGTTATAAACAAGCCAAGATAATGTTAAATGATCTCAAAACATAAAATTAACTTTTTGGTTGCAAGGTTAGCCAAAAGTGTTTTTCTAGAAGTCGTTCTCACATAGTAACATGCTCCTGATTTAAATTATTAGATTTCTGTTGTTATATCTTATTAGAAGTATATTTATTATAAATTTTGAGTTCAGAATGTTCTCTTCCAAGCAAAATATTGATAGGAAAAAGTATATGAAAAATCACTCTAAGGAACATAAAATCAAGTCTCAAAAGTACATGAAGCAAAAACCTCACATAATTGGAGAAAGAAATAGAAAATGTAACAATTTATTCTCTACTCTCAAGGATGGATAAAATAATTACTCAAAGATCAAAAAAAAAACAGAAGACCTGAAGAATTCTATGAAACAACTATACCTAATGTGCCATCATAGAACCCTTTATCCTAAACAGCAACACAAACTTCTCTGCCATGTGTGGACTAGTCTACAGAATAGAACATAGACTAGGCCATAAAACAAATCTCAGTGAGCTTGAAGGAACTGATAATATACAAATAAAGTCATTTAACAAGAGAAAGTTTGAGGTATTCACAAATATGTGGAACTTATATAACAAACTCTAAATAATCAGTGAGTCATAGAAGGAATCAAAGGATTAAATTAGGAAATTCTATAGAGCCAGGGATGGTGGTGCATACCTGGACTTTCACCACCAAGGAATTTGAGCCAGGAAGCTCACAAAATTGAAGACAACCTGTGATTCATAATGAGTTCCAGGTGAGCAAAACTCTGACCCAAAATTTTAACAAAAAAATGGAAAAAGAAAAATAAGGGAAGAAAATACCATGAAATTAATAAAAATAAAAACCAACTTATTGGACTAGTGGGATAGCTCAGCAGGTAAAGGCACCTGCTACTAAGCCTAATTATATAAGTGTGATCCTTGGACTCCATGGTAGAAGGAGAGAAACTATGACCTTCACATGTGGGCCAACGGACAGGCACATACATACATACATACATACATACATGATAGAGAAATGAAGAAAAGGTTTTATCTTGTTTTGTTTGTTTTACATAAGCTCTTCTTGGGACTCTCTCCATTCACCAGACAGGCCTTGATCACACAAAGATCTGCCTGAGATTAAAGGTGTGAGTCACCACCCATGTGCATATAGGTGCTACTAATTGGACCCAAAGGTTTCCTGGTTAAGTTTTAGTTTTAGTTTTCTTTGTTTGTTTGTTTGTTTGGTTGGTTGGTTGGTTGGTTTTTTCGAGACAGGGTCTCCCTGTAGCTCTTGCTGTCCTGGAAATCACTATGTAGACCAGGCTGGCCTTGAACTCAGAGATCCACCTGCCTCTGTCTCCCATGTGCTGGGATTAAAAGGGGTTCATTAATGACAAAATAAAAAGAAGTTGGATGTGAGATGGGGTAGGAGATCCTAGGGAGAGTTGGAGGAAACTGTTGTAGATGGATGTGGTCAATATATATTGTATAAATGTATAAAACTTTCAGAGAATAAAAAATGTTATTTAAAATAAAACTATAGGGCCAGGAAGATTGGTTCAGCAGGTAAAAGAGGCTTCTGCCAAGCCTATGACTTGAGTTCAATCCCAGGGACCTGCATAATGGAAAGAACCACCTTCCACAGGTTGTCCTCTGACCCCCACATGTGCACCATTGTGACACCAGCACACACACACACACACACACACACACACACATACACACACACACACACACACACACACACACTAAAAGTAAATAAGGGTAAAAATGTTTTAAAAAATAATATAATAAACTATAAAATTCTTATAATAAAATATAAATGAAAAGCTTACTACTTGACTATGGCTCCAGAAGCACAAGATATGATCAAAAACATGGATGAATTATGCTACATTTATATTCAAAATTTTGGCTGTGGAAGTGAATTGTCAAGAAAAGGAGAAAGTAACTCATGGAATGGGAAAAGAAAAAATATTTTCAAACCACATATATGACAAGGGACTAACATCCAGACTGTATGAAGAATTCTCACTCCTCAATAACAACAGCAAGACAAGCACAAATGATTTGATATGGGACTCAAATAGTTTCTCCACAAATATATATATATAATAAATGCCAACAGGAGGAAAACATACCTCAATAATTAGGGAATTTCAAATCACAATCACAATGATGTCTTGAATTGCACTATCAGGATAGCAACTAATTTTTATTGAACTTTTTATGTGGTTGCATACATAATTTTTCAGGCAGTCTTAATTGCCATTATACCTGCTGTGGTGATTTGAACGAGAGTGTCCCCCATAGGCTTTAAGTATTCAGACATTTTGTCTCCAGTTGGTGGCACTGTTCTTGGAGGTCTTAGAAGGTGTGGCTGTGCTGGAGGAAGTATGTCATTGGGGAAGGGCTTAGTGAGTTTAACAAGCCTCGCAGTCTCCTGTCTCTCTCTCTTGACGGTGCTCATTGCGAGATGTGAACCTCAGCTTGCTGCTCCAGCCTCAGCCACCATGCCTCCCGCCAAAATGGACTCTGATTCCCTGGAACCATCAATCATAAGCTCAAATAAACTCTTCCTTTTATAAGTCCCCTTGGTCATGGTAGTTTATCACAGAAACAGAAAAGTGACTAATACACCTGCTTCTCCCTTGGCACCCTCCCTCAGCCCCTTCCCCTGAGTTCACACCTTCTGTCGTTTGTGCCAGTGTCCATTGCACCAAATTACTCTCCCTGCTCACTCCTCAGTGCCAGCTCCTCCCTTGAGCTCTAGCTAATATAGGATAGTATGTCCACAGTTATACTTTCATTAACTACTTTCTGTTGCTGCTTGGATATAATCTTTCCTTTCTTCTGCTCTTTGTATTCAAGTATTTTCTGAAGGGCTGGTTTTCTGGACATGAATGCTTTAAGCCTATTTATTTCATGAAAGATTTTTCTTTCTCCCTCAACTATAATAGACATATTTACTGGGTAAAGTATTCTGGGTTGGCACCTATAGTCATTTAGAACTGGGAATAGGGCTGGAGAGATGGCCTAGCGGTTAAGTGTGCACCGCTCTTGCAGAGGACCCGGGTTCGATCCCCAGCACCCACATGGCGGCCGAGAGCCGTCTGAAACTCCAATTCCAGGAGAACTCCAGTTCCAGGGGAGTCCGACACCCTCTTCTGACCTCCGCTGCGTTGCATGTCACGGGTGCACAGACTTGCATGCAGACAATACATTCATACACATACAGAAATAAATTAAATTAAAAAAAAAAAAAAGAACTGGGAATACTTTGGTCCAAGCTCTTCTAGCTTTCATCATTTCTATTGACTCTTGACATTATTTAAAGTGAAAGAAACCAAAACAAAAAGACAACAAGAGTCTGCTTCTGTGCTAATGGATGTACCTACTGAAACCAACCTTACAGTGACAAAAAGTCAAAAGGAGATTGGGAACTTACTGCACAGCAAGCCCAGATGTTCATTTGGGAAATAAAAATGTTCTGGAGATGAGTTAGAATCACAGTTGTACAACAAAGTGAGTGTACTTAATGCCACAGAAATATATAATTAAAATTGTTAAATACCATATTTTATAAATTTTTAGCTCAAAAAAAAAAAATAAGCCAAGTACCTAAACAGTCTTGAAATAATGTATAAAAAGTGTCCAATTGCCTTACTTCGTTTTCTGTTGCTGTATCAACTACCATGATCAAAAGTAACTTAGAGGAGAAAAGAGCTTACTTCAGTGTACACTTCCACGTCACACTCCATCGCTGAGGGAAGTTGTCAGGTGACTCTACGGTGTATCAAGTTGACAATAAAAAACTCACCAAGCCACCAATGAATATGTAAAAAAAGATGCTCAAAATCTTCAGTCAGGAGGCAAGCACAAACCAAAGCTATAAAAATGCCAACTCGTGGGCTGGAGAGATGGCCTAGCGGTTAAGAGGGCCGATTGCTCTTGCAGAGGACCCAGGTTTTATCCCCAGCACACACATGGTGGCTGAGAACCATCTTTAAATCCAGTTCCAGGGGAATCTGATACCCTCTTCTGACCTCCATGGCATTGCACGACACGGGTGCACAAACCTACATGCAGACAGTACATTCATACACATAAAAAATAAATTAAAAAAATTTTTAAATGACAACTCGCGTTGACAAGGATGTGGAGAAACCGGATTTTCCCATGATTATTTTTTTTTGTATTTTTTTTTTTTTTTTTTTTTTTTTTTTGTTTTTCGGACAGGGTCTCCCTGTGCCCCACTGTGTCCTGGAACTCACTCTGTAAACCAGGCTGGCCTATGACCACAAATCTGCCTGCTCTGCCTTCCAAGTGCAGGATTAAAGGCAGCACCAATTATTTTTGTATTTTTGAGACAGGGTTTCCCTTCAGTCCCCCTGGCAGAGCTCGCTATGTAGACTAGGCTGGCTTTGAATTCACAGAGATCGCCTCCCTCGCCCCTGAGTGCTGGGATTAAAGCATGGACCACCCGCTGGGCCCACTATATGATTTTTTTCTTGATTTATTTTTATTTTTTTAAGTTTAACTTTAGAGTACACATTAGCATCAAAGTAACATAATTAAACTTGTGATATCAAAAAAAGCATTAAAACAATGATGCTTAGCATGGAAATTCCATTTTTTTCTCCAACTTATTATTTGGCTTCTAATATAGTATATAGATAGTTATATATCTAAATACTCAATAGCCGATATATAGGCATACGATACACTCCATATCATGTGAGTTGGAGGATTTTTCTTTTTTTTTTTTTTTTTTACCACAAGATGCGTCCCTGTGTTCCCCAAAGCGTGCTTGAACTTTCCTCCTTGGGCCCTCCCACCACTATCCCTTTCTTCCCTGTGCTCCACCACTTCAGGTTCCCTCCCCGCACCCAAGTGCCCCACCCCCCCCCCCACATAGTCACCCGAAATGAGGTACAACAGGGTGTTCTTGTCTTGATCTTCCTGCACTGGCCTCCATGTCACAGCCTGGGTAGTCCAACAATGGCAGTCTACACTCTGAAGAGGCTGAAATCCAGTAGCTGCTCAGTCCACAAGCTGGATAGCTCAGTAGTCCCCCATCTGGCATTGCAGGTTTGAGGATTCTCAAATTTTATAGTCTGATACAATTTCAGACTTTTACTTATTTTCTGGCTATACTTTCCTTTTTTGGATGTTTAAGGCCACACAATTAGCCCAGATTAACCAAGGTTTTTGTTTTCTCAAGGTCAGTTGAGGATCTGGTCCTCAAGGGTCACTCAGGTTTCTTTTTTGGGGGGGTGGGGAGAGCCCCTGGGTCCTTTTGGCTTTTCAACCACCAGTTTTCCTCTACACAGATGTTTGGATGGTAATGTCAATTCATGATCTACATTTTTCTTCAGAGTATCGGCAGGGTCTTCGTGTGGTTTATAACGCTCCTAACCATTAGTAGGATGTAAGCTTGTGACAATTCAGCCGTGGGGTTATTTCTCGCAAAGAGAGCCAATAGCCATTAGATTTGGGATATACAGACATATGGCTGCCACTGCTGCACAGTATTTCCAGGCAGATGAGGTGTAGTTGGTGCTGACGGAGGAGTCTTGCTTGACTCAAGGAGACCTATATTTGCTTTATTGGTTTAGTGGTCTTTGGTAACACTCTCTGGCATCCCAGAGACCATCTGTATACTTGCAAGTGCGGTCTCCATACATCTTTTCCATGTTTGTATCAGGTCTTCAACAGCAGGGCCTTATTGCCTCTCTTCCTGCAGATATCCCAGTTAGGAAGCAAGGAGCCTTTACCATTTGTGGGGGCTTGGATCCCCTGGCCAACATCTCCTTGGTAGAATAATCCATTGTTGATGTCAGAGCTCCTGTATTGATATATTTTGTTTAAGTGCATAGCTTAAGGAGACTTTAGCATTATATTTGGTTCTGAATAGAAAATAATCCTTTTCACAGTTTCCATGTCCATTAGTCAATTCTGCTGTGTAGAACTCCATTGTGTAGATGTGCCACATTTTCTCTATCCACTAGTTGGTTGAGGGGCACTTGATCTTCCTGCACTGGCCTCCATGACACAGCCTGGGTAGTTCCAGTTCTTCACTAGTGTGAAGAGAGCTGCAATAAACATGGCTGTACATGTATCTTTGCAGTAGGATGAGTCTTGTGGGTATAAATACCCAGAAGTGGTATGGCTGGGTCAGGTGGTAGACTCATTTTGAGTCTTTTAAAGGTTCTCCACAGTGCTTTCCATAATGGTTGTTTATGTTTCTTATAACTTTTTTTGTCTTTTTAAGAGAGTCTCCCTATAACCATGGCTTGCCTGGAGCTCACTAGGGAGAACAGGCTGGCCTCAATCTCACAAAGATCCACCTACCTCTCTGCCTCTCAAATGCAAGGATTAAAGTTAAATATGAGCACCACCACACCTGGCATCCTATAACTATTTTATATCCATTTTTATTTTCAGACTGTCCAAAGCATTCTTGATTTAAAATATTATTACTTGGTCCACAAATAGTAGTGTACTACAGATAAGGTGTATCAGCTGTTAATAGCACTTGGTGCTCCAAGTGCTATTAACTGCTGATACAGTTCAGTTTTCAGCACACAGTCAGCTCACAACTGTCTGTAACTCCAGCTTCAGGGCTCCCCCTCCCACATGAACATGTAATTACAAATAAAAATAAATCCTAAAAAATATTTTCACTTGATAAAATAACCTTCACATACTACGAGTAGTAGGAGATACAAATTATCTCATCCATTATGGACAACAGTATGAAGGCATTTCAAAAATTTTAAACCCTAACTATCACATGATTCAATAGTGGCACTAATAAAAATTATACCCAAAGGCAATGGAATGAGTATGTCAAAGAGACACCTACATGCTCATGCAGCATTATTTGCATTAGCCAACAAATGGAATCAATCTAATGTCCACAAAGGGATGAGTGGATAAACGTGGTGCACATATTTAGTGGGATACTACTTATCATGAAAGAATTAAATCTTGTTATTCGTGACCACATGGATGAAACTGGAGGTTGTTATTCTAAGGAATATAAACCAGACACAGAAAAATAGGTACTAGATTATCTCATTCATATATGGAATCTAAAAAAGTTTATCTTGCAGAATTTGAGAGTAGAATAGTAATTACAAAAGCCTGGGGAAAATACAAGAGAGGGAAGTTTGGAGAAAGTTCGGTTGATGACTTCTAAGCCAGATAGGAGGACTATGCTCTGCTGTGCTGCTGTAAGCTATGTTCACTATGGATGGCAAAAATAGTAGTGTATATTTTCAAAATTTCAAAAATTCTAGGACATATTCTGAATTCTGGTTTTGGGGGGGTCTTTTTGAGACAGGGTCTCCCCTTTAGTCCCAGCTGGCCTGGAGCTCCCTATGTAGACCAGGTTGGCCTTGAACTCACAGAGATCCACCTGGCTCTGCCTCCCGAGTGCTGGGATTAAAGGCATGTACCACCACACTGGGCCTGAATTCTTTTACCACAAGGAAATGGCAAGTGTTTGATAAATAGATATCCTTCCCTTTATTTGAACATTTCTCAATGTATACAGGTATTGAGTCAGTACATCGTACTTCACAAACATGAATAATCTTTTCTATCATTCAATTGACAAAATAAATCTTCATGAGCCAAGTGTAGGAGCTTTGCAGAAGTGCTCAAATAAGAATAATAAAAAAAAATGGGCTGGAGAGATGGCCTAGCGGTTAAGAGCACCGACGCTCTTGCAGAGGACCCGGGTTCGATCCCCAGCACCCACATGGTGGCTAAGAACCAACCGTCTGTAACTCCAATTCCAGGAGAACTCCAGTTCCAGGGGAATCCGAGACCCTCTTCTGACCTCCGCGGCATTGCACGACACAGGTGCACAGACCTGCATGCAGACAGTACATTCATACACATGCAAAAATAAATAATAAAAAAATTTTTTAAAAAAGAATAATAAAATGTATTTTTGTCTACCCATATATAATTAAACCATGACACAGTAGCCTATCAGTTTGTTCAAGACTTCTTTAAGTATCTACTTTTTGCTGGACATCACTCATTCACAGAATTAACTCAAATAGAAAGCTTTAGGTATGCTATGACTGTATTTTTTAATGAAAATACTTAGGTATTAGCATCATATCAATATAAAAATGATGTGTAAGGGCATGGGAAACTTTAATGGGAACAATCTGATGAGTTATATTGTTTTTGGATTGCTCTATATGGAGTTTTATCTCAAAGCTATACTTATAAGAGAACTTTAACTGGAAGCAGTGACTAAGTATAAACACTAAGGGAGAGGCAGAGTCTGGGACTCAGTTTCCACAGCTACTTGCTTTTCAACCTTATTATCTTTGCAATTTGATTGACAGGTCACAGGTACTATCATGTGACTGTTAATATTAATTATCAACTTGATTGGATTGGGTTGGACCTAGAAGATTAGGAGAGCATCTTCAGAGTGTGTCTGTGAAAGAATTTCCAGAGACAGTTAATCATGAGGGCTCTGACTTAATGAATGTTTTAATCCATTAATGAATGGATTGAAATTTGCACAGCTAATTGGGTTGTGGTGGGAATGTGGAAGGTTAGGTGAATTGGGTCAGTAGGGTTGCCCTGGTCCTTCTGTTAACGCTTGACTCAGCTTCTTGTGTCTACCTGGGGTAAAGAAACATTTCTGTCACAATTTTCTATTCCCATGATTTTCTTCTACTCAAGCACATGAGGTGGAGCAACCATGGACTGAACTTTAGAACCAGAGACCAAAATGAATCTTTCCTGTTTTAAGTTGTTCTCATAGGTATTTTGGTTATAGTGCTATGGGTAGTATATTGGAGTCCCATGGGCGCTTGCTGGGATTTCCAGGTTCTTGTGTCCAGGAATAAGAACTTGGACAGGGACACGTAAGGACAGAAGCAGAGACAGTTTATTAGGAGAGAAAGCACATCCAAGAAAGGAAGTGAGTCAGAACTGGGAGGAAGGTCAGAAGCTCAGTGGCCTGGTGCATGGAGAACTGAGACCTTTTCGGATCATTTGGACATGGTGCCTTTTTTTGAACCTACTGTATCTTTCAGCAAAATCTGTAGCCTTAAAGGACTGTGTCTAGAGTTTCTCCCAGTCACTGCTTTTTTCATGTGCTACCTTGACCTCACCCTCTGACCTACTCTACTGACACAATAGCTATATGAAAATAACTAATGCATACTCTAAGAATTGTGAAAATTGATTCACCATATGTATATGTATATATATGCACAAGCAAAGAGCAATAACATTGTTTGTAGACATAAGTAACCTGTGAGAGAAATAAATTAAAACCTATAACACTACTGACATCAATGACTAAATCTATTTATTTTTAGTTATTTTTATTTTATGTATCTGAGTGTTTTGCTTGTATGTAAGTGCACTCATGTGTATAATGTCTACAGAAGCCAAAAAAGGGATCAGATCTCCTGAAACTAGACTTATGGATGGTTGTTAGCCACCAATTTGGGGGGTGGGAACTGACCCTGAGTTTTCTGCTAGAGCAGCCAGGGCTGAGCCATCTCTCTATCAATGACAACAATTTAATCTGAGTAAAGTTATGAAAGTTTTTGCCTTTTGTAACTTGTAACTTTAGTCTACTAGTTTTCTTAAACTTAAAGTAAAATTTCATCTCCTAAACTGCCAGGCATAAAATACCACCCAGCTAATAAATATAGGCTGATACTGGATATCTTTCTTTAGTCTTTCTTCTGTTGATCATGGCTCCTTATATATGAAAGTGAATAATGAATCTCACTAAGGGATAATCTTGGCTTCTATTTTTGTAAAATTCAGTTTGCAGAGTCCATGCACATATATTTTCTTATCTAAGCTTCTCAGAATTCTTGATAAGTTTTTCAGAGTTGAGATTATGTATTGGTTTCCCAAGACTGCCATAACAAAATCCTACAGACCAGATGGTTTAAACAGATTTATTTTCCGACATTCTTGGAGGCTGAAAGGCTGAGATCAATAGTCAGTGTACTTGCTTCTTCTGAGTTCTGTCTTTGGTTTACACATGTCCCCATATGGTCTCTATGTGCTTCTTTCTCTCACTGCTTTTTTTTTAGCAGGCCTTCATATAATCCAGCCTGACCTTGAACTACCTATATAGTCAAGGATGACCTTGAACTCCTGATCCTCCTGCTGCCACCACCCTTGGACTGGGATTACCAGTATGTACAAGATGCCTAGTTTATATGGTACTGAGGCTTCATGCATGCTAGGTAAGAACTCTACTAACTGAACTATACCCCATTCTTCTCTTAGAAGGACATCAGTTATCTTGGATTAAGGCCTGCACCCATGACTACCTTTAACATTATGTACTTAACGTCTCTGTTCTAAAATACCTCCACATCAGAGATTTAGGGTGCAGCATATGATTTTTTTTTTGTATTTTTGAGACAGTGTTCCCCTTTAGTCCCAGCTGGCCTGGAACTCGGTACGTAGGCCAGGCTGGCCTTGAACTCACAGAGATTTGCTTCCCTCTGCCTTCCGAGTGCTGGGATTAAAGGCATGTGCCACCATGCCAGGCCCAGCATATGATTTTTTAAGGCTGAAATTCTGCCCAAAAGAAATTGAACTCTATATTCCTGAGGCGGGGGGGGGGGGGAGTAAGACTAGAGAGTCACATTAATTTCTTTAGGGTCACAGGTTGTTAATAACAAGTTAGGACTAGCTCTCAAGATTTCTATAACCCTATTTTTTCCCATTACATGACTAATAATCAATTCCAGAATTGCTTTCTTGACGAGAAGTGTTCATGAAATGATTTCAACTTCATAGGCAAAAAGAATGTTGTTTTATCACCATGTGAAATCTACAGTCCAAAGTACAACTTGATTATATTTGTCCTGTTCATCCAAGTCTGAGTCTTCATTATTTTTAGGTGGTTATTTTACAGTAGCTTTTGTACTAGCTCAACAAACTAAGGGCTAAATGATTCAAATATTCCCTAGCACACATACACTTAAACAAGAAGAATTTTTTTAATATCAATGTGATATCACAGTAACACCACTTTCTTTTTTTCTAATTTTTATTTATTCTTGTATGTGTATGAATGTACTGTTTGCATGTAGGTTTGTGCACCTGTGTTGTGCAATGCCATGGAACAGAAGAGGGGGGAATCCATCCCCCTGGAACTGGAGTTAGAGATGGTTGTCAGCCACATGTGGGTGCTGGGGATCGAACCTGGGTCCTCTGCAAGAGCAGTCAGCACTCTTAACCTCTAGGCCATCTCTCCGGCCCAAGAAGAATTTTTAAAAGGAATAATAGTACTTACATTATTCCTGATATCATATATACCAGGAACCACTTTGTGGGCACAAATGTGCAGTTCTAAACTTTCTTTTCAGACCAGTAAATTCATAAAGATACCTTGTGAATATTAAAAGAAAGAAAATATTCACACTGAAACACATTGTCTCAGTTCCCTTACCACCTGGCAGGTTATCAGTAGCAAGCTGCCTTGATTCTCGGCTCACACATGCAGACCATTTTATGTTTTTTATTTTATTTTATTTTATTTTATTTTATTTTATTTTATTTTTGAGACAGGGTCTTCTTGCAGCCCCAGCTGGCCTGGAACTCTCTATGTAGACCAGGCTGGCCTTGAACTCTCAGAGATCCACCTGCCTCTGCCTCCTGACTGTGGGGATTAAAGGCGTGTGCCACCATGCTGGGCATATTTTTCATTTATAGCTCCGAGTTTGTATCCTGTGATCAACATCTCCCACACACTCTAGCCACTGTCAACCACCTTCTGCTATTCTGGGAACCTAATGTACAGCATGGTGACTATAGTTAAACTGAGCGAGGAAAATGAAGTTTTTACATAAGACTACATACCTGTATAAAGTTCTCTGCCTCAAATCAGCATTTTAATATTATACCAAGTGAAAGAAATTGGTATTATCACAAATCAAAACATTTTTCTAATCAAGTATTTGAATTCATTACATTCCTTTTTCCTGCACTTTTAACCTTGATTCATGGACTAAATGAAAGATATTTAACACAAGCTTTTTTTTTTTTTTTTGGTCTTTTTTTTCTTTGTGAGACAGGGTCTCCCTGTAGCCCCAGCTGGTCTGGAACTCACTCTTTAAACAAGGCTGGCCTTGAACTCACAGAGGTCTGCCTGCCTCTGTCTCCCAAGTGCTGGGATTAAAGGTGTGCGCCACTACACCTGGCCTGATTGTACATTTTAAACAGAAGATATTTAGATAGCCAATATTCTTTAATGGCCTTTCTCCCAAGAAGGGAGATAATCATATCAGCAATCTACAGAAAAATATTCATGCCTGAGCCAGGAGTAGTGATGTGAACCTGCAATCCCACTGCAGACACTGAGACAGGAGATTTGCAAGTAAGAGGCCACATCTTATATAATTATTCACCAATTTATATTTATTTTTTCTACATTTCATTATTAGTAGTACTATACTCACAAGTTTTTGTCTGGATGTGCATTTTAATTTCCCTTCTGTGCATATCTAGCAGTGGAAATGATAGAACATACAGTAGCTCTTGATGCAATGACTTGAGTAACTTCCTGCTACAGGAGCAGCAGCAGAATTGCAGCCTTAAAAAATCATATGCTATGGGCTGGAGAGATGGCCTAGCGGTTAAGAGCGCCGACTGCTCTTGCAGAGGACCCGGGTTCGATCCCCAGCACCCACATGGCGGCTGAGAACTGTCTGAAACTCCAATTCCGGGAGAACTCCAGCTCCAGGGGAATCCGACACCCACTTCTGACCTCCGCGGCATCGCACGACACGGGTGCACAGACTTGCATGCAGACAGTACATTCGTCCACATACAGAAATAAATAAAAAATTAATAAAAAAAATTTTAAAAAAATCATATGCTAGTTTACCTAAGGGATTCTAAAAACTCAACCAGAAAACTCCTAGAAATGATTAGGAGTTTCAGTAAAGAGTTGGGATACAAAATTAACCTAGAAAAATCAGTAGCCTATCTTTACACCAACAATAAGCAGCTAAAGAAGGAATACAAGGAGACCTTCCCAATAACATAGCCTCAAAAACAATAAAATACCTAGGAACAAACCTAACCAAAGACACCAAAGATTTCTACAACAAAAAACATAAACCCCTGAAGAAGGAGATTGAAATGAATTCAGAAGATGGAAGGACCTCCCCCATTGTCATGGGTTGGAAAAATTAATATAGTAAAAATGTCCATTCTACCTAAATTAATATACAGATTTAATGCACTCACAATTAAAATCCCTAAGACTTTCTTCATATGCGTGGAAAAAAAATCCTTAAATTCATATGCAAAAACAAAAGACCCTGAATAGCCAAAGCAACCCTGAGTGAAAAGAGCAATACAGGGGGGGATCTCTATACCAGACTTTAAACTATACTACAGGGCTATAGTCATAAAAACAGCCTGGTACTGGCACAAAAACAGATCCATAGACCAATGGAACAAAACTGAAGATGCAAACCTGAGCACATACAATTTCAGCCACCTCATATTTGACAAGGGGGCCAGAAATACTCAATGAAGGAAAGACAGCATCTTCAGCAAATGGTGTTGGCAAAACTGGATCACCACTTGTAGAAGAATAAAATTAAACCCCTACCTCTCACCCTGTACAAAAATCAACTCCAAATGGATCAAAGACCTCAATGTGAAAAAAGTTGGCAGCAACCTATAAGACATAGGCATAGGACAAACTTTCTAAATCAGACAGCAGCTGCACAGGAAACGAGGTGAACAATTGACAAGTGGGACCTTATAAAACTCAAAAGCTTCTGTACAGCAAAAGAAATAATCAGGGAAGTAAAGAGAAAACCCACAGAGTGGGAGGAAACCTTCACCACTGATACATCTGACAGAGCACTAACTTCCAGAATATATAAACTACACAAAAAACAAAGAAGTAAGAAAACAAATGACTCACTCAAAAGATGGAGTAAAGAGCTAAACAGAGACTTTGCAAGTGAGGAAGTAAAGGTGGCTGAGAAACATGTTAAAAAGTGTTCAACATTGCTAATAATTAAGGAAATGCAAATCAAAACCAGTTTATGATATCATCTCACTCCGATAAGACTGGCTAGGATCAAGAAAACAAATGATACCAAATGCTGGAGAGGTTGTGGGGAAAGGGGAACACTCATCCACTGCTGGTGGTGAGGATTCAGGTTGTTTAGTCAAGTATATATTCCATTTTTTTCTGTTGGCTCTTTCTTGACATTATTTTAACAGGTACAAGTCTAGCTTATCTTTGAAAAGCAAAATATCTATTAGGACATCTGACTCCTGTTATTGCCTTACCTTTCACAGTCTAGTGCCCTGCAGAGTGGCTCATGTCTTCATTGGTTTGCTTTTTTTTTAATTTTTATTTATTTTTTATGTATATGAATGTACTGTCTTCATGTAGGTCTGTGCACCCATGTCGTGCAATGCCGCGGAGGTCAGAAGAGGGTGTTGGATTCCCCTGGAACTGTAGGTAAAAATGGTTCTTAGTCACCATGTGGGTGCTGGGGATAGAACCCAGGTCCTCTGCAAGAGCAGCCAGCACTCTTAACTGCTAGGCCATCTCTCCAGCCCTGGTTTGCTTTTCTATTTTGTTCAGATTTCATTTCTTTTCTTCTCCACAGGATCCAATGCTATGTTCATTTTCTCCTACATCCTGAAAGCCAATTCCTTTCAAGATCTCCTCTTCCTCTTCCTCTTCCCCAATTTCTATCTACAGGCTTAGTTTAGTGCCTTTTGTGGGGCAGTGGAGTTCCCAGGTGTCCATGCAAGTGAGTTGCAGGCCTCTTGGCCTAGTGAAGACTTTTCACTAGCATGCTGGGAGGTGGAGGGAAGGGAGAGGAAGAAAAGGACTCTGAGGCAGGTAAACCCGGCAGGTGAAAAGAGACCTGGGAGTTGGCCTCAAGAACCCCAAAACTCATTTATTTGCAGAAGATTAGGGTCTTATATAGTAGTTTCTGGCAGGCTTGAGGTGAGGATGGGGGTGGGAGGTACAGGAAGAATTTAGTGCAAAAGTCTTGTCTATGCTAGCCGGCAGAGGCTCTGGTTGGCTTCTGGAAACCAAGACGTACTCTTTAGATAATGGGTTCAGGAATGTGACACCTTCTCCCCAAGGGGGTGGGAGTCGATTGTCCATCCATGAGAAAGGGGTAAGCTCGACCCCTGCCTTTTGCAGGTAAGGAGGGGGGAGTCTGGTCTCTATTACTCAGCTAGATGGAGTATCAGGCCCCATGCCTTTGACCCTTCTTGCTTAATCTCTTCTTTCTTGCCTATTTCTTTTTCTTTTTCTTTTTTGTCTTTTTCAAGACAAGTCTCCCTGTAGCCCTAGCTATCCTGTTCCTCACTATGTAGACCAGGCTGGCATTGAGCTCATAGAGATCTACCTGCCTCTGCCTCCTGAGTGCTGGGATTAAAGGCGTTCACTCCACACCTAGCTGCCCAATCTATTTCCATGCTTCAATCTATGTCCTGTAGCCTCATGAATCTGGAGATATTTATAGAATCAAATGTTTCTCTAGATGCCCTTTGAACAGCTCTATTTGAAACTGCCTCTGTCCTCTCGAGCTCAAAGTTTTCCCTGTCTAACCTGGGCTTTTTCTATATTTCCTGATGAAGGCATAAATAGAACTCCCACGGACCTTTCTGTTATACTGGAAACTTGGACTTTATTCCCTACTCTCCCTTCTTTCTGATTTCTTCATTTGATCAAAGGCCATCATCCATCAAGTCTACCTCCTAAGGTCGCTGGATCTCATCACTTCATTCCCAATCTTAGTCTCTAAATTCAATCTTCCCCCTTTTTTTTTTTAATGTGGTGTGGTGGCTTGAATGTGAAATGTCCCTCATGTGTTTGAACGCTTATTCCCAGTTGATGGTGCTGTTTGAAGACATTATGGGACTGTTAGGAGGTACAGCCTTGCTGGAGAAAGGAGTCGGGGGCCAGCCTTGACTCACCCCACTTCCTACTCTTTGTCTCCTGTGCATAGTTGATATGTGCCTTGTTCCTGCCACCACGGTACTGTGCCTTTCCCACCATGACGGACTCTCTATACCTCTGAAACTAAAAGCCAAATGCTTTATCACAGCAGTAGGAAGGTAACCTATGCACTCGGGTTAAGGCAATGTCTCCCTTGACCTCTTCCTAATCTTGTCTTGACCTTGTCTCTCTCAGGTTCATGTAGATGCCTGTGGCCATTTTAAACCTGTGGGAAGATCCAGTTTGAATTAGGGGCTAGCTCTCAGCTAGCACCCCTCAGGGCACCATGTGGGAGTCATGGGATTCCTCTGACCCCACCCCAAGGGGGAGCAAGCAACGCGGCCTAGGCACATGATGCTAGTCAGAGCAGCAGTATACCCTGGCACATAACTGGGGGGGTCTGTGATTGGCTCTGGGAGCTGACATCATTTTGCTTACAAAAGCAAGTTGTAGCAGGCAATAAAATGAATTCTCTGTTACCATCATTACACAAAATTCTAGACCATTATTTTTGCATGCATACAGGCTGAAGCAGGCCTGGATTTCAAGTGTTGTGGCCAGGGGGTTGGACCACCAACCTGGTAAGCTGGTGTGGGGGTGGATGGAGACTTATCAGGTCACCAGCAGCGAAGTGAACTGTGAGTGGGTGTAGGCTGGAGATAGGCCCCATCAGCCATCAGCCTGAAATTCTGTCTTTGGGCAGGTGGGAAAGTGCCGCCAGACGGAAATGTTCCATTTTCCCAGGCTAAGGACCTGAGTTGGAAGTACCTCTCAGGTTGGGTTACAAAAGTAACCAACTGACCTCTGCACTGAGGGATCAGTTCCCCACAGTGACTACAGGTGGTCACTGTGCTCCCCTTCCCTTAGCAGGACTGTACTGTACCTGCTCGCTCGTAGTAAGAGAAGCTCCCACATAAACCCATACTTGATTATGACAGTCTCTCTTCCTTTAACACATTATGCACAGCATTTATGCACAGTTACCTGTTTCCTTGATATCTTTAGTATAAATTTTTTTTTCTTGTTTTTTGAGATAGGATCTCCCTGTAGCCTTAGCTGACCTATAACTCACTATGGAGACAGACTGGCCCACATCTCACAGAGAACTACCTGCCCCTGTCTCCTGAGTGGTAGGATTAAAGGCATGTGCTACACCACAAGTCTAAAAAATATATTTTATAACTCTGAGAATTTCCTACATATATTGTATTTTGATCATCATTTGCTTGTTGCTGTTACTCTCTCTGTCTCTCTTTCTCTTTCTTTGAGATTGGGTCTCACTATGGAACCCAAGTTGTCCTCAAACTCCCAGCAGTCCTTCTTTCTTTAGCCTCCTAAGTGCTAGGATTGTGGCCATGTCCTCCATGTCTCGCTGGCTTGTTTTGAGGACAGACTGTAGCGTTGAACATGTTACTCTAACTTGGTTATTTCTCTTCTATACTACTCACTGAACTCTGGAATTCTGAGGGAGACAGTACCCCACTGGCCCTAGCCAGCAGCAGAAACTGACATCTAGAGAGAGGTTGGGACTTGCAACCATGGCTTGAAGCAGTGAAAAGCAACAACCTATAGTTGCTGATTCTTAGGAGGCTGAGGTTTGGGTAGGTAAAAAAGCAAAGCAAAAAAAAAAAAAATCTGAGAGGGGAAGGACAGGTAAAAGACTAAAAGACAAAAGATGTGGTGACAGCAAGGTGACAAGCCACAGAGTCCTCGCTAGTTTACTGTCAACCTAAGGAGCAAAGGTTCTGACCTATCAGATCCCTTATTTTAGTACAGTGCAAAGGGACAAGAAGTCTAGATAATAAAAGAACAAAGCCACTCTAGCCAGAATAAAACAGAGCAGGCTCACTAGAGAAGTAGTGCTGTGCAAGAGGCTACATCAGTACAGATCGAGCAAGGAAGGAGAGGGAAGGGACTCAACGGAGGTCTTCCTGATCCTTACTTCCTTGGCCTTCACTATACTTAGGCAAGCCTCAATTCAAAGAGGTCTGAATCTGTAAAGAGAGTAAAGGTGCGTGCAGGAGGGAAGACAAAGTCCCTGCCAGGACAGAAACAAACAGAACCAATTCCCGATTTCTTGTCTTTCTGCGCAGCACGTGACACACTTTCAGTTTGTTTTCTTGTTGCTGTAATAGCAACTTAAGGGAAAGGGGACTTATTTTGGCTCACAGGTCAAAGGACCTCCCACCATGACAGGGTAGTCAAGGGAGCAGGAGTTTGAAGCGGCTCCCACACTGCATCCATAGTCAGGAAGCAGAGAGCAAGGAATGCACCTGCAGCTCCCACTCCCTTTCTCCTGAACAGTGCAGGGTCCCAGCCAAAGAATGGTGGTGGGTGCCCTACATAGTGGATGGGCCATTCCACTTCAGTTCACTCAGGCAAGATAATCCCCTCCATGCATGCTCCGAGGCCCACCTCCTAGGCAATTCTAGATTCTGTTAAATTGATGATACTACCATCCCACCAACCATCACTGCTAGACCTACTTATTATTATAATTTCTGCTTTTCTTTTTCTTTTTCTTGTCTTTTTGAGGCAGAGTCTCCCTGTAGACACAGGTGTCCTGGAACTCACTATGTAGACTGGGCTGGCCTTGAACTCATAGAGGTCCACCTGCCTCTGCCTCCCAAGCTCTGGGACTATAGGTGTGCACTTCCACGCCAGGCATAATTCATAATTTCTATTTTTCAAGGGCACACCTTTAGTGTGTACCTCTACAGTGTAGAAAATGTAATTACATCTTCCTGTTTATTGCTTGGATTCTTACCCAGCCTCAACGTTTAAATTATTCTTTTTTTTTTTTTTTTTTTTT
>VZQC01004041.1:459216-478144 GCA_009823505.1 Rhizomys pruinosus | reverse complement strand
ACCTCAACTTTTTAATTTTTTTTTTTTTTTTTTTTTTTGTCTTTTTGAGACAGGGTCTCCCTTTAGTCCCAGCCACAAAGTTATTATTCTAAGCTTTGGTTCTTGTTGCACTTAAGCATTTAACCATTGATGGGGAAGAAAGTAGGAAGGTGGGAGTTAAATATACCATTGAATCTAGATAACAACCTAGAAATCAGCATTTGAAATACTCCTGATAGGAGCTCATGATGAAATGTACCCTCTAAAAAGGCATCAAATCCCCTGGACCTAGAGCTACACCCATATGGGTGCTGGGAACTGAACCAGGGTCCTCTGCAACAGCAGCCAGTGCACTTAACCACTGAGCCTCTCTCCAGTTCCCATAAATGTACCCTTTATAAATGTAAAATTGTTGGGCTGGGCATGGTGGTATATCCCTTTAATCCCAGCACTCAGGAGGCAGAGGTGGGTGGACCTCTATGAGATCCAGGCCAGCCTGATCTACAAGTGAGTTCCAGGTAAAAGATAAGGAAAAAAGAAAAAATTACAATATTTTTGTAAAAAATATATGATTGTTACTTTTTAATTTTCTAATCTTTAAATTATTCAAAGATGGTCTCTTTCAATATTATGAGATTAAAACTGCAATGGTAACTCATAGCCCACTCTCAGGAAAGGTCAGAAAAGCCTAGTTTTGCAGTGGGGGAGGGTTAAAGCAGAGATTGATTGCTGTCAAGGTGCTAAGACAAAGTGCCTACTGAGTGCTCAACCTGAACTGCACCACTATGACACCCCTCCAAGGCCCAGGGAGCATTGCAGATAAGGGGTGGAAAGATTTTAAGAGCGGGAGGATGAGGAAGAATGCTGAGGAATGCTGTCTTCCGGATATGGCCTGGCCATTGCACTCAGGAAACACACAGCAGGTGTGATCACATGTACAAGACCTGCACACATAAGACATGAACGAAGGGCAGGGACTGGTTTCAAAGAAGGGAGAAGTCAAAAGTGGGGGGGGGATAAGAATTGTAATGGGGGGTGAATATAATCAAATAAAATGTATACATGTACTGTCAAAATTAAAAATACTAATATTTTTTAAAATTGCAATAGAAGAGGGAAAAATAGACAAAGAATGTCCATTTTCCTTGATTTATATTGTTTCCTCAATATTAATGACTCAGTTTTTATGTAAACAACTGAGATTTCAACAAAAAGCAAAAACAAAATCTTTTTTTTTTTTTTTTTTTGGTCTTTTTGAGACAGGGTCTCCCTGCAGCCCCACCTGTCCTGGAACTCTCTATGTAGACCAGGCTGGCCTTGAACTCACAGAGATCCATCTGCCTCTGCTTCCCAAGTGCTGGGACTAAAGGCATGCACCACCACACCCAGCAGAAAACAAAATCTTAAGATGAGAGAATTGTAACATTTTTTCTTCCACAAATAATAGTATACTACAAAAGTTCTCAAGTGGAAATTTTAAGTATAAATAAGATATAGAAAGAATACAGGCAATTTAGATATTTGCATTAGCAGATTTCTAATCCTCCAGTTTTCCCTCTAGGTTGAGAAGACTGACAGAATTCAACTATTTGCACAAGACATTTAAAAAGAAATGTAGGTTAATAATAAAGGCTAACATTTACCAAGCCATTTACTCTGTTCTGGGAATAGAGAGCCCGTCTCTTTGTAAACTTTCCATTTAATCCTCTCGTTTACCCTATGAGTAAAATATTTTTATTTCTTACTTTGGAGAAAACAAAATGGAAGACTTAGTGAAAGAAAACATGAGAAGGAAATTTGGTATGACTAATTTGCTAAAAGTCACATAAAGATTGTGTTTATATTATCCATTAGACTGCATATTCTAAAGAATAGGAACTTGCCTCATTTGTTTTGCACTGACACATATAAGTTCAATAAATATTAATGAGCTCATGCTTATTTTTCAAGGCAATATAGATTTTTATGGTCCCCAAGCTGTTTTTATTGGGTCTTTTCGAGACAGGGTCTCCCTGTAGCCCCAGCTGTCCTGGAACTCTCTGTAGACCAGGCTGGCCTTGAACTCACACAGATACACCTGCCTCTGCCTCCCAAGTGCTAGGATTAAAGGCATGCGCCACCACGCCTGGCGAATTTTTTTTTTTCCCCCAAGCTGTTTTTTTAAAAGAAACCTTGGCATGGTGGCTCACTCTAATAATTCCAGTGCCTGGGAGGCTGATGTAGTACACTTCTGAGTTTGAGGCTATCCTGGGCGACACAAGGAGCCTGGCTCAATTAATTAGCTAATTAATTGATTAATTAATTAAAAGCTAGAAGGGGTAAACGTGTAATATGTAAAGACACATTAATGCAAAAGCATTTTAATTAAAAACTTTTTTTTTTTGGTCTTTTGAGACAGGTTCTCCCTGAATCCCCAGCTAGCTTGACACTCACTATGTAGACCAGGCTGGCCTTGAACTCACAAAGATCCGCCTGCCTCTACCTCCCGAGTGCTGGGATTAAAGGCGTGTGCCACCAGGCCCTGCCCAAATTAAAAATACATTATGTGCTTTAAATCACAATTTTTATCCATTACGTGAGCTCATTTTCAAGGGGTATCAAAGCTCCTCCGTTTGACCGCAGCAGTTAATACTGACCAGATTATGTGACTGGTGAGTTATTTTGAAGCATTAGCTTTTCTCTTCTGACATTTCCTTCCCTTTCCTCTCCTCTCTGCCCTGTTCCAGGTCTTGGTTTTGTGGTTTAGCCACTGGGAAGAACAGGCAGGGCTCCAATTTTCAGGGGAGCCGCTGGATAGGAGAAGCCATGAAGACCAGCACCCAGCCACAGGCAACAACAGACTCCTGAACCGCTCCTGGTTCACGCTTCTCACCACAATCTGGGAGAAAGGGAGTCCAGAAGAGCTCAGAGTACTGTTTCCCATGAACCTGGTTAGAGAAGAGGCCTCTAGAGATTAAGTTCCTCGAAAAAGGAGTAACATTGCTTCACTGCAGCTGGCTTTTCATGTCTTGCTCCTCTGTCACACGCCTTTCATTTTTAAGCCACTTTGGAGGAAGGAGGGATGGGAGGTTTATCAAATTTGTAATTAAAATTTGTTTAGAAAATAGAAGACCCGGAAATTACAAAGACCAACTTCATTGTTACACAAAAAAGCAAAATAAGACAAAGATCAATCTATTTCCGATACTCAAAGAGAAGCCTCTGGAATGTAATAAACCGCAGCGAGGAAACGGCCAGCTTGCATCGGTAATGAGAACGAAGGCTTGCCTTTTCTTTCTTTTTTTAACTCGCTATTGTGTTTTTAGAAAGAGGAAGCCGAGCACTGTACAACTGTTAACTACAGAGAACGAAAAGCTCCCAGCACGTTCCGGAACGCCACCGCGGCCAATCTAGATAACCTCAGCCTGACTTGCCCGGGCAAGCACTGGGACAGGGAACTCAGTTCTGTCTCATCCGGAATGAACACAGTTCATAGACTCCCAACGAGAGAGGATGGGAGGTCAGGGCGTGGCCTCAAGGGGGCGGAGAATTTGGCTCGAGACAAAGGGAAGTACGCGGTGATTGGCCGAGCTTCTCACCTCCTACGGACCAGCCCTCTTTGGACGCCAGAGGCCATCCATCAAAAGGAGCTCACCAATGAGCGCGAAGACGCGTCCCCGAGAGCAAGACCCGCCCGGGTCCTGTCTCCCGTTGGCCGGGCGCGGCCCCTTCGCAGCCCGCAGACCTGGAGGAGGGCCGTGCTGTTCAGCGGCGCTGCGGAGCCCTCCAACCGGGTCGGCGTCCCCTCCCCGGGCCTCTCCTGCTTGCCTGCCCGCCAGTCCGCTCGCCTCGTGGGCCTCTCGGATCGGAGATCGTGGGGCGAGCTGAGAGCAGGCCCGGGGAGGGTGGTCACGC
This sequence comes from Rhizomys pruinosus, assembly GCA_009823505.1. Classification (NCBI taxonomy): domain Eukaryota; kingdom Metazoa; phylum Chordata; class Mammalia; order Rodentia; family Spalacidae; genus Rhizomys; species Rhizomys pruinosus. The sequence goes on along the minus strand of VZQC01004041.1, from coordinate 474,271 downwards.
GAGGGGCGCTGGGGAGTCGCAGCTGTCAAGGTGAGCGGGGTGTGGGGGTGGGGTGCGGTGGAGGTCGCGAGGCGGCGATCGGAGCACAAGCCCGGGCTAGCCCGCCCTGGGGTGGGGGTGGGGGCGGGCTCCGCAGGTGTCCTGTGTCATGCACCCCTCAAGTTAGGGGTTCCTTACCAGGACGAACCTCAGATTCTCGGATCTGTCTTCAAGTTAAATTGACGTGAGAAGGGTCCTTCCGTGTATCCAGGACTTAGCCTGTGCCTAGGACTAAAGACTGCTATGCACAGTTACAATAATGTAGTTCCTAAGTGCATTTAACTTTTTATTTTCGTTTTTAAATGGCGTTAGGCTTTTATGAGTCCTGTGTGCTAAGCACCGCGCTCCACTGAATCACCTCGTAGTATTCACAGCCATTCCAAGAAAGAGATGTTAACCCTTATTTTACAGATGTAGAAATAAGCTTGTTATCTGGCAATAATTAAGCACCTACCTGTATGTTAATTAGCTTATGTGATTTCATCTAACCACATGTCTACAAGCTAGGTAATAACTTTATTCTTACTTCACAAATAAGGAACTAAGAAGGTCCCCATTGTTGATGTAAGGCAGAATACATACTGCTATTTGACTTGGTTTGGAGTGGCCTGTCTTATAGCCTCTATTTTGTGGCAATGTATTGGGAAACAAGTCTTTGCTAAAAAAATAAAAATAAGCCATAGTTTTTGTCCTCTTATCTAAGAACTCACAATTTAGGAGATGACCAACTCATAGAAGGTACACATTATCTTACAGCACTTTGTAGTAGCCTGGTAGAGGGAGGGGAGGCAAGTACTGTAGAGCACTTCTTGCCTGAATACAAAGATGGCCAAGGGAAGCCAGAGATATTCTTACACTCCTTTCTGGGATTTGTTCTATTTATAGATGATAGAGGTACTGACAACTGACTCGCAGAAACTGCTACACCAGCTAAATACCCTGTTGGAACAGGAGTCCAGATGTCAGCCAAAGGTCTGTGGCTTGAAACTAATTGAATCTGCACACGATAATGGCCTGAGAATGACTGCAAGATTAAGGGACTTTGAAGTAAAAGATCTACTCAGTCTAACTCAGTTCTTTGGCTTTGACACGGAGACATTTTCTCTAGCTGTGAATTTACTGGACAGATTCCTGTCTAAAATGAAGGTATGCTTACATTCTAATACCCCATTTCTTAATTTTGCTTAGTATGTGCTTAAGATATTAAATTGCTTATTTGGAGCTGATACTCAAAAAATTTGAAGTCTTGTGTTTTCAAACACTGTTATATTTATATATTTATATATTTATATATTTCTTTATAATCAATAGTAATATATCATTTATTAGTTATATACTCGGGTAGAAAATTGTCTAATATCATAGAAGGCTCTTAATCAAAATAATTTACTATGCTTTATCTTCTCATATCTAATACTTGGAAGATATATTTCATGAGTGAATGATAATTAAGCTGAATGTTTGACTAAAGGACTGGTTGTAACTCAGATAGTTACCAGGTAATATATAGCTCCATTTCACACATAAAGTTTCAAAAATTCCCATTTTTACTGGCACCCCTCAAAGAACATTCATAGAGATCTATTTCATAATGTCCATACTGCTCTGAAGTTCTCTTTTCCCCACAAATTCAAACTTGGAGGAGAGAGGCCACAAGAAGCAGGAGCAGCAAGGACAAAACACACGGATACATTTTTGTTTCTTCTTAAATTTCCTCAAATAGCTCTCACACACCACTTACTCTTTTACCTTGCTTTCTTCCATGTGTGACAATCCCCTTTCCCTACTGGTTGCTGTATTAGCTGTCTGAGGCTAATTCTTAGATGGACAGAGGACCTGATTCCTACATTTCTCTGAATCTTCTAGCTGGAGGAAACACAAGAACCCTTTGGAAACTACATTTCTCTTCTCAATCCTTTTTCCCATAGAGAGAAGTTCAGGTTCATGAAAAAGAAAAACAAGAAAATGTGTACACCACCACGCGTGGCAAGAATTAGGATAGATTCTTTAATCACTACTCATATAGAAACTGACTCCTTTATGCCTTTGGGATTTCCAGCTTTAGTTTGCATGTGGTAGAAAGGAAGTACTATCTGAAGGAGGATCATTTCTGGAGTTATTTCCCTATAAGTGATAAAACATCCCTGTAGTTCTCAGAGCTTAACTGTTGAAAGCACAGCTGTGTTTTTCTGTCTATTCAGAGTCACATAGGGCTGACAGGCTATACGTAGTTCAGGAAGAGCAGATGTTAAGTCTTATCAGAGCTAATATGCCTGATACTTTACATAAAAATGGGTCCAAGTTCTAGATTGTCCTGTGTGTTCTAGTAAATGAAACATGGTCTTATATATAAAGATGTGGTCTTATGTTGATGTGTGGTTTTGTTGTAGGTACAAGCAAAGCATCTTGGGTGTGTTGGACTGAGCTGCTTTTATTTGGCTGTAAAGTCAATCGAAGAAGAAAGGAATGTCCCACTGGCAACTGACTTGATCCGAATAAGTCAGTACAGGTTCACGGTTTCAGACTTGATGAGAATGGAAAAGATTGTGCTGGAGAAGGTGTGTTGGAAAGTCAAAGCTACTACTGCCTTTCAATTTTTGCAACTCTATTATTCACTCATTCAAGAGTTCTTCCCATTTGAAAGGTATGTGAACTTTGTTTTGGATGAAAAAAGGTTTGGAAATCAAAAGGGTATTGTCTGGCTACTGCATAAAATCAGTATGTTCATAGAATTCTGATCAAAATAAGTACATGCTATCTGTGACCCCTTGAACTTGCCTGCCTGGCAGCAGTGAAAAAGAGAGCTATCAGTAGTTTCTTGAAGGCTCATTCTTAAGATTAAAGGACATTTCAACTTTATAGATCTTAGTATGTAAACATCTAATAGCAATTGTAGAAAAGGATATTCAGGGGGCTGAAGAGATGGCTTAGCCGTTAACAGCACCAACTGCTCTTGCAGAGGACCTGGGTTAGATTCCCAGCACCCACATGGCGACTAAGAACTGTCTTTAAGTTGGGTGTGGTGGCTCATGCCTTTAATCCCAGCACTTGGGAGGCAGAGGCAGGCGGATCTCTATGAGTTCAAGGCCAGCCTGGTCTACAGAGTGAGATCCAGGCCAGCTGGGGCTATAGGGAGAGCCTGTCTCAAAAAACACAAAAAAGAAAAGTATATTTGGTAGGTGCAGAAAAATTAGCTGAAATGAAATCTTAGTATTTGTGATATAATGTTTTTTTTTATAATGTTCATTTTATGACAAAAATTAAAACTTGTGCTTAAGAAGTTAGTATCTCAGAAGAGGAATTCTTTTCCTTTAAATAATTTTCTATGAGAAGTATACACCAATTTCTTTTTAAAACCTAATATTTATAAAAATGTCTGCCGACTATATGTAATATTATTATGTACCTAAAATCAATCCCATTTTTTCCCCCATTTTCTTTTTAAAGGAGAAATGATCTTAATTTTGAAAGACTAGAAGCTCAACTTAAGGCTTGTCACTGTAGGATCTTATTTTCTAAAGCAAAGGTAAGCGTTTTATAAAGGTTAAACCTACTTACGCATACCTGTTTTCACAGGTGACATTCACTTTCTATTTATCTCTCTTTCAGCCTTCTGTGCTGGCACTGTCGATCATTGCTTTGGAGATCCAAGCACTGAAGTGTGGAGAGTTAATGGAAGGAGTAGAATGTCTTCAGAAACATTCCAAGGTATGTCAAGATTACAGCGTAAGCTGGGCGTGGTGGAGCACACCTTTAATCCTAGCACTCGGGAGGCAGAGGCAAGCGGATCTCTGGGAGTTCAAGGCTAGCCTGGTCTACAGAGTGTTCTCCAGGCCAGCTGGGACTTAAAGGGAGACCCTGTCTCAAAAATACCAAAAAAAAAAGTGTAAATACTATTAGCTGTATAAGAAATTCTACCGTACTCCTAAAGTAAAATGGGATGCTATGTTTATTTGAATCTTTTTTTAATTTAATTTTTATTTTTTATGTGAGTGTATTCCTGCATGTATGTAAGTGCACAATGTATTGTACAATGCCCTCGGAGGTCAGAAGAGTGCACTAGATCCCCCGGAACTGGAGTTATGGATGGTTGTTAGCCACCATTGTGGGTGCTGGGAATTGAACCCAGAACCTCTGGAAGAGCAGCCAGTGCTCTTAACCACTGAGCTAGCTTTCTAGCCCCCTTGTTTATTTGAATCTTAGGGAGTAAAACAATTTGGGGAGGAAAGGGTTTATTTCATCTCAGATTTCCAGGGCACATTCCATCTGAGGGAAGACAGGCAGGAACCCACAGGCAGGAACTGAAGCAGAGATCATGAAGGAATGCTATTATTGGCCTTCTCTCCTGGCCTGTGCTCAGCTACCTTCCTTATACAGCCCAGTTCCACCTACCCACTGATGACACTGCCCACAGTGAGCTGGGCCTTCCTACATGATCAAGAAAATCCCTCACAGACATGTCCACAGGCCAGTCTGGTGGAAACAATTCTACAGTTGAGGTTCTTTCTTCCCAGGTGATGCTAGTTTGTGTCCAGTTGACAAAAAAATGAAGCATTGCAGTCATCCTCAATTTTTCTTTGGCTGATGAGGAAACATGTTAACAGGATTGCACTTAATACTCTACAGTGGGACTTCTAATTACTTTAAAATTTTTATGCACAGATAAATGGCCGAGATTTGATGTTCTGGCAAGAGCTCGTATCCAAGTGTTTAACTGAATACTCATCAAACAAGTGTTCCAAACCAAATGTTCAGAAGTTGAAATGGATTGTTTCTGGGCGGACTGCAAGACAGTTGAAGCACAGTTACTACAGAATAACTCACCTTCCAACAATTCCCGAGACAGGGGCTTAATTGGTAAATTTGGTTGTTAGTCTCTGTATAGGAAAAATTTTTCAGTGTTATATTCTTCTACAATTGAAGAACTGAAATGTTATATTCAATAGAAACAATATGGGATTGAAATAGTAAAGGAAAAAATGACGTTACTGATCTAGTTAGCAAATATTTGAAAGCAATAATTGTGTACAAGGCACAACATCCTTGAGATAATGGGATTACCCATCCTCTAAATATGTTAGCAATTTCATTAAATTATTAGCTTAGAAAAACATCCTCCAAGCCTGAATTCTTAAAGTAGTATTGAACTAGTATTTACTAAATTGCATATGATCTTGCTCTAGCTTATTTAAACTTATATAAAGCCAAGTAGGACAACAGAACCAAAAGTTTGACCCATATTTGAATAAATTTGAGTTTGTTAGCTGACAAGTGAAAGTATTATGACTGCGAGTGATGGACTTCCAAAGTAATATTGCGCAGATAATCTCCAGATTAGGTTTCTGGAAATTGCTAGGGTGTCTCAACTATATAGTTCATATTTCATTGCTATAGCAGTTGGGACGACTAGGGAGTGATTACATGCATCAAAAAAGACCAAAAAAAAAAAAAAGCGTAAACTCGGTCACTGGTATATACACATTTTTGCCATCTAAATTTCTTTTCCTTTTTTTTTTTTTTTGGAGACAGGGTCTCCCTTTAGTCCCGGCTGGCCTGGAGCTTGCTATGTAGATCAAACTGGCCTTGAACTCACAGAGATCCTCCTCCCTCTGGGAATTAAAGGTGTGTGCCACCATGCCCAGCCACCATCTAAATTTCTTAACACATTGAATGATTTATCCTTTTTTTGTTTAAAAACAAATGTTCCTTTCGAGATGGCTTGGCAGAAAAGGGGGCACTTACAGCCAAGCCTGACGACCTGAGTTCCATCCCCAGGACCCAGGTAGTGGACGGAGGAAACTGAATCCCCTAGGTTGTTTGCTGACCTTCACAGATGGGCACTCCCCACCCCCACCCCACACACAATATGAATAGATTAAAAAAAAATTAAAGCCTAAAATTTAACATTTAACACATCTTTGTATGGTTAGGAACAGTTCACTTTTAGTAGCTAGTAATAATCTAGACAGGTCTCTATTAAGCTGGGTTTTTGTCATTTACTTTAGGAGTACTGCAGCAACAAAAGAACTCTTCTCTAAAACCTTTCCCTACAACCCTGAAGCTATGGATTCCATACTGTAATATTGGACTTAAGCTATGAAACCTAAAATCATCACAACTACACTAGCCTAACATTCCAGACTTGGCAAGACTGCCTGATTCTATACTGTATAGAGCTATGCTTAGATTTGAATTCACCCCTAAAGTGTTCAAATCAGAGCTAAAGACATAAATGTGAAATAAAACTGTGAATCTTCATTTCTAACATTGATCCAACTTTCTATATTGGATCAGTATATTTAGTTGGCATTTAAAATGGTAAACTTACTTAATTTAAATATAAAAATTTGAATTAATGAGGTTTACATCCGAACCAACATTTCACAAATGCACTTTTAAGGCATTACAAGGGTTAATATTTTAGGCAGTAAATGGTTTCTTAGAACCCATATTGTAAGTACTCAATAATTCAGAGATGGGATTTTTATGCCATATGTGAATTACATTTAAACTTTTGGGCATTTTATATAAAGCAAAAAACAGACATAAAATTTTGCAAATCATTAATCTTTAATATTTCTTATAAAAATAGGTGGTTTGTATCCATGATAAAAAAAAAAATTTGCTACAGAATGCCCCAATCTAGTCCCATCTTAGAAAATTTGTTTCTGTTGTATTAATAATTTAATGAATTGTTGCTCTGAAGCCTATTTTACTGCACTAAACATAATTCAGGCTAGCTAAAGCACTCCAGGAGGTTTTTTTTTTGTTGTTGTTATTGTTTTTTTTACCACAGATTGTTTTTTATAAAACTGCCATTGCTTCTAAGGTAGAATTTTGTTTTAAAAGGAAGAGAGTATGTTTGCAAAACTTTGTGTCTTAAGTAAGGAGGCACTCGTGGTGAGATCACCAACGTAGTGTTCAGATTGTTGTGTTGGCCTGTGAATGTGAGATCTGCAGTATTGGGGATGGCTACTCAGTGCAGTGTACAGCTGACTCCATCTAGAATGGCTGTAACCAGTGTTGACATTATGTAATGGATAAATAACCACTGAAAAGGAAACCAAAGAACCACAGTGTATTTTATCCTTAATATTTGTAAACTATGTTTTGTGAGTAACATTTCAGTTTTTCCCAAAGGCTGATGTACTTCAATTCTGGAAACACCATTGTTAATTTTGAGTGGACAGAAGTAACCTAACCAACTACCACTATGTTTGGTACTAAGAGATATACCTTTCAATAAAATTATTGAAATGTAATCCTTCTTTGGGGAGTTTTGTTTTCTTTTCATGATTTAATTTTTTAGCAATGTCATAAAATAAGAAGCTATCATTATACTGCATATTAAAAATTTTCACTACAAGTGCATGTAAGCAGAAACAATCTTTCAATAGTGCAGCTAATATATATATATATATATTATAATATTATATGTTTTTTTTTTTTTTTGGTGGGGGGTCTTTTGAGACAGCGTCTCCTGTAGCCCCAGCTGGCATCTGAGACGACTTCTGATCTGCTAAGACACAGGCTAGCCCTCACAAAACGCACATCACCACCAGACCACTTGCACCCCACGATGCCAGCGGACATAACACCCCCATAAACCCGGGCACCTGTGCCACAATCACACACCGCTTCGTTCTGCGCTCATCTGGTCTACTTGGCCTTATTTTTCCCCTATCATACCCTTTGCAAAACACATTTATGATTAGCATATATGTTAAATATATTAGAAAGTTGTATTTATGCATTATTAGTCAGTTTTTTCATTTAGATTTATGACTGCTATCAATATTATCCTTAATAAAAATTTATTCTGGGGCTGGAGAGATGGCTCATCAGTTAAGAGCACTGACTGTCCTTGCAGAAAACCCAGGGTTGAATCTCCAGCACCCACATGGTGGATAACAACTGTCTATAACTCCAGTTCCAGGGGATCTGACACTCTCTTCTGTCCTCCATGGGCACTGTACAATATGGGTGCACTTACAAACATGCAGGCATAACACACACACATAAAATAAAAATAAAAAAAAAGTTATTCCTAAGATTCCACCCACCTGAAGTTTTGTACAAACTCTCTTACCTAAATAACAAGAGGGTGGTTTCTACTGATGATACTGTGCGAACTTGTGTGGATCAATTCATAAATACTCAATAGAAACAAATAATTTTGAACTATTCCTGCTTAATTTAAAAGGTTTTTATTTTTTATTGGCATCCCTCTCTTTTTTTTTTTTTAATCTCTGCGAGTTCAAGGCCAACCTTGTCTACAGAGTGAGTTCCAGGACAATCGGGACTACAGGGTAACCCCTATCTTGAAAAAGATCAAAAAAAAAAAAAAAAATTAGAAAGAAAATAGAATCTGGCATTGCTCTTTGTGCACAGGATCGTTTGGCTCTCTGGGGTCATTGTGATTATACATAGGAATTTTAGAACATGAAGAATGTTATGGGGAATTTCTTGGGATTACATGAATCTGTAAAACTGCTTTTAGTAGTATGTTCATTTTCAAATATTGCTTCTACCAATCCATCAGCATGGGCAGTCTTGTGAACTCCTTTTTTCTTCTCAGTCTCTTCATCAAAGATTTAAAATTCTTATTGAAAAGGTCTTAAATATCTTCGGTTAGGTCTAACTCTAGAAAACTTTTGAGGCAATCGTGAATGTAATTGTTTCTCTGAACTCATTCTATGGTTGCTTATTATTGGTTTATAAAAATGGTCACTGATTTTTATAAATTGATGTTTGTATCCTGACACTTTGCTGATAATATTGATCATTTTATTTTTTAAAATATTTTATTGAAGTTTTTGTGCATTTTACATCATTCTCTTTTTTTTTCACATTAAATTTTATTTTTATTTTTTTAACAAATCTAGACCCAGTTGCCCCGCATTCCCCCACCTCGCCAGAGCCCATGAATTCTGCCAAACATGCTTTTATCTCTTTCTCAGTCTTTCTCAATTTCTCCCATGAGGAAGTTGACTGTTTTGCAGAAGTTCACTGTTTTTCTCCTTCATCCTCCCTTCCTGTCCTCCCACTGAAATCCTTCTTCCCAAGCCCCCTCCTACTTTATTTTTTTAGTTTGTGTGACTCACTGAACTTATTAGGGTTGCTCATATGTACACAGGTGAGAAGTTATTTGTGGAAGCTTGAGCGAGTTATTAGTGGCTATACCACTGGACAAAGTGCCATCTGTCTCCTAGCTGCCATTAAGTCAATAGTCCTTTGGAGGGGTTGGGAGTCTCATGAGTATTTCCTGCTTCCACAATGAAATCCTGATCTTGTGCAGGTAACCACAGAGTCAGTGAGTTCATGAGAAAATATATATATAAAGTGGGCATTTAGAGGAACCAAAGAGAAAAGAAAAAACTGACTCCCTAGACATATTTAACAAGTACTCCTATTCTGCATATTCCTTTCCAAAATGGAGGGATGGGGCTGGAGAGATGACTCAGAGGTTAAGAACACTGGAAGTTCTTTCAGAGGACCTGGATTCCATTACCAACACTGATACAGTGTATAACAACCATCTGTAACTCCAGTTCCCAGGGATCCAACACCTGCATCTGGCCTCTGTGGCATTGCACACAGTGGTACACTTACATACAGCAGGCAAAACACTAATATATATATAATATATCTATATTATATATAAATATATATAATATATAAAATTACATTTAATGGAAAATTAATTTCTGTGAAAAACTATTACTTTTTTCTTTGCCCTCATTTTTAAATAAAAAAAATATGGAAAGCTTTCATGAATTTGCGTGTCACTCCTTGTGCAGGGGCCATGCTAATCTTCTCTGATCGTTCCAATTTTAGTATATGTGCTGCTGAAGCTAGCCGAAAACTATACTTTTTTTTTTTACTTTTTTTTATTAATTTTTATTTATTTCTGTAGTGTATGAATGTACTGTTCTGCATGCAAGTCTGTGCACCCGTTCGTGCAATGCCGCGGAGGTCAGAAGAGGGGGTCGGGACTACCCCGGAACTGGAGCTCTCCTGGAATTGGAGCCTCAGACGGCTCTCAGCCGCCATGTGGGTGCTGGGGATCGAACCCGGGTCCTCTGCAAGAGCGGTCGGCGCTCTTAACCGCTAGGCCATCTCTCCAGCCCCCGAAACTATACTTTTTATATTAACTTCAGTGCTATCATCACAGAATACTACTCAGAATTTTCTTTTTTTTCTTTTGTCTTTTTGAGACAGGGTCTCCCTGTAGCCCCAGCTGTCCTAGAACTCACTATGTAGATCAGGCTGGCCTTGAACTAACAAAGATCCGCCTGCTTTGGCTTCCTGAGTGCTGGGATTAAAGATGTGCACCACCACGCCTGGCTGAATTTTCCTCTTTTTATACAAATGAAATTTTTATCAAATATGTAATTGAAAAAGCTAAGAAAAAATGTTATTAAATGTTGCTAAGTATGAAGCTTATGATTTTCCTAAACCAAAATAAATAAGGATAAGTCAAATAAAATGGATTAGAAGATAAGCCAAATTTTATATTAGTTCAATAAGTAGATTTCAAAGCAATCAAAACTAAAAGACGCTGCATAATCAAAAAAAAAAAAAAAAACCCACTAAGATGAATGAGAATCCTAAATGCATCACAGCAAAGCTGTGTACTGAAATCTTCGATTGTGATTGGAAAGCTAGAATCACTAGAAAATTAGCAAAGATGTAAAACTGAGTAACACCAAGCTGGGTATGGGGGTGCATGCCTTTAATCCTAGCAATTGAAAGGCAGAGGCAAAGTGGATCTCTGAGATCAAGGCCAGCCTGGTCTACAAACTGGGTTACAGAACAGCTGGGGATATAGGGAGAACCCACCTCAAAAACAAAAACCTAAACACCACAAGCAAACAACTCAATCTCAGCAATTTAAGCACAGCACCCTAAACAGCAGATACCAAACATTCAAGACAGCCATTATATCCTGGGCCTTAAAACCCCAAAAAACTAAAAGCTAAGAACTGTGAAATTAAAAAACTTCCAAACAATTTGTTTCTCTAACAATAAGTCTCAAAATAGCAAATATTTCAAATTGGGTGAAAATGGAAACAGTATTATGTGTGGAATGCAGTGGACACGAGTTCAGTTTGCAGCATCCACATAGGGCTTAACAATCCTGGTAACTCCAGTTCCAGGAGATCTGACACCCTCTTCTGACCTCAGGGATTACACTACACAGGCACACTTACATACATGCAGGCAGTACATGCAACCCATAAAATAAAAATAATAAATAAAAAAACAAGAGATAATAGGCCTAAGAGTAATCTCGGCACAGGGTGGAGGTAGGTAATCAGGAGTTCAAGGTCCTCAGCTGCACAGCAATTTTGAGGACAGCACAGGCTCTATCAGACCTGTTTCCAAAGGAAACAAACAAAAAAAGGCCTATGGACTAAAAAGGGCAAAATCAAAGTATTCATATTTACTACATACCCAGAAAAGTCAAGGAAACAAAAACAAACAAAACCCTACAACTATAAACTGCGTTTAACAAAGTTGCAGAATACAAGGTCAACAAAAATCAAGCATTTGTAATACATAAGCCATGTGCAACTGGAATACCAGATTATAAAAACAACACCATGTTAAGTGCTCCTGAGGAGTGAACACTGAGGAATAAATCTAGCCAAAGTCATAAGAGATCTGTAAAATGAAAACCACAAAATGCTGCAAACTAAACTCTTAAGAGGACTAAATACAGTGAAACTATTCATGGACTGAAAGACTTGTGAGATCTTGTTCACATCCAAGCAGAATCTCTCATAGATACAGACTGGATGAATGTTCACTTTACACAGAAAAATAAATAAATAAATAAATAAATAAATAAATAAATAAATAAATAAATAATAAATAAGAAACTAAAATAGTCAATGCAATTTTGAAAAGGAATCATACTACTTAATTTTGAGACTTACAATAAAGCTAAGGCGATCAAGGCAATGTGGTATTGGTACAAGGATGGACACGCAGCTCAATAAAAAGGGCCCCAGGACACCAAGACAGACTCACATAAATATAGAATTGATTTGTATTTAATTTTATTTCTTTTTCTTTTATATGTATTAGTGTTTTGTCTGCATATTTGTGCACATACATCTAGCAGTGCCTGCAGAGGTCAGAAGGCATTAGACCCCTGGAACTGGAATTTTTTTTTAATTTTTTATTTATTTTTGTATGTGTATGAATGTACTGTCTACATGTAGGTTTGTGCACCCGTGTCGTGCAATGCCTCGGAGGTCCGAAGAGGGTCTCAGATTCCCCCGGAACTGGAGTTCTCCTGGAATTGGAGTTATATATATATATATCTCAGCCGTCATGTGGGTGCTGGGGATCAAACCCAGGTCCTCTGCAAGAGCATTCGGTGCTCTTAACCGCTAGGCTATCTCTCCAGCCCCGGAACTGGAATTTTTGACAGTTGTTAACCACCACATGGGTGCTGGGAACCAAGCCTGAGTCCTCTGCCAGAGCAGCAAGAGCCCTTAACCGCTGAGCAACTCTCCAGATCCTATAAATGGTTTTTGTCTTGAGACAGGGTCTTATTCTGCAGCCCAAGATGGCCTAGCACACACTATAGACTAGGCTAACTTTGAACTTTTGGTGATCCTCCTGCCCCTGACTACCAACTGCTGAGATTATAGGTATGAAACACCATGTCCTGCAATAGGTGATTTTTGACAAATTTGAAAAGACAATAGACAGGCAATGTTTTCAACCAATGATTTTGGAGCAAGTAGATATCCACTTTGAAAAAACAATGACCTTCCACTTAAGCTTCCCAGCTTACACAAGTCACTGAAAACAAGTTAACAAAATTAAATGTAAACATGAAAACAGCAACTGCCTCTTGAGAAGTCCATGTCCACACTTGGATAGGTTTTACTGTTTGTCTACATCTTCTTTTAACACCTATGTTTAAAATCTATGTCTTTAAATAAACTACGACTCTTCTTTCTGAGAAGCCCATACCCATGGTCTGGAATGTATCTTTCTGAGTAACTCTTTTTCTTTCTTTGTTTTTTTTGTTTGTTTGTTTTGTTTTTGTCTGAGACAGGGTATCCCTGTAGACCCAGCTGGGCTGGAACTCACTATGTAGACCAAGCTGGCCTTGAACTCACAGAGATCCTCCTGCCTGTGCCTCCTGAGTGCTGGGACTAAAAGTGTGTACCACCATGCTGGCTAGCACCATTTTTTCTTGTGCTTAAAGCTTTTTATGAAAACATCTTTAATAAAACCTCAACTCTGCTTTTAAAAAAACTATAAAAAAATCATAAAACTTCTAGATAAAGCAAAACTTATATAAGATCAAGGGTTCACATAAGAGTTCTTAGATAAGACACCAAAAGCATGATCCACTAACATAATAAATTAGACATCATCATGATAAAAACTTTAGTGCTTCAAAAGACACTACCAAGCCAGGCATGATGGCGCACACCTTTAATCCTAGCACCCAGGAGGCAGAGGCAGGTGGATCTTTGTGGGTTCAAGGCCAGCCTGGTCTACAGAATGAGTTCCAGGACAGGTGGAGCTACAGGGAGACCCTGTCTCGGAAAAAAAGAAAAACAAAAAACAAAAATCAACAACAAAAAAGCAAAAAAGACACTACCAAAAAGTAAAACTAAGGGCTGGAAAGATGGCTCTTTAGGCACTGCATGTAAGAGACGCACATACAGACAAGGTGGCATACACACATACACATGAAAATAAGAATTTTTGTCTTTCTGAGACTGTAGCTTTGGCTGTCCTAGAACTTGCTATGTAGACCAAGCTGGCCTTGAACTCACAGAGATCCACCTGCCTCTGCCTCTCAAGTGCTAGGATTAAAGATGTACACCACCACACCCAGCTGCTTTTTTTTTTTTTTTCTTAAAAGAAGTTGAAAACAGTGAAGGGAGGGAGGTGTGCCTGAAATCCCAGCTTTAGTAGCTGGGTCAGCCTGAAATCCCAGCTTTAGTAGCTGAGTCAGGAAGATTTTGAGTTCACAGCAAGACTTCTCAAAAAACAAAATTAGCTAAGCATGGTGGTGCATGGCTTTAATCCCAGCACTCAGGAGAGAAAGGCAGGTGGATTTCTGTAAGTTCAATACCAGCCTGGTCTACATAGCAAATTCCAGGTCAGCTGGGACTAAACGGAAACCTGGTCTCAAAATGACCAAAACAAACAAACAAACAAAAAAACAAAAATACCCACAGGAGAAATTATATAAAAATCATAAACCTTATAAAGAACATGTACCCAGGCTACATAAAGAATTCTTGGGGCTGGAGAGATGGCCCAGCAGTTAGGAGCACTACTGCTCCTGCAGAGGACTCAGGTTCACTTCTGAGCACCCACATGGTGGCTAACAAAACCTCTGTAATTCCATTTTCAGGACATCTAATGCCCCCTTCTGACCTCTATGGGCAATGTACAACATAGATGCACTTACACAACATGCAAGCAATATACTCACACACATAAAATAGAAATTTAAAAATTGGGTTTTTTTGGTATTTTTGAGACAGGGTCTCCCTTTAGTCCCAGCTGGCCTGGAGCTTGCTATGTAGACTTGGCTGACCTTGAATTCACAGAGATCTGCCTGCCTCTGCCTCCTGAATGCTGGGATTAAAGGTGTGTGCCACCTCACCTGGCTTGAAATAAAATATTTTTTAAAAAGAATTCTAACTAAGTAAGAGAAGCCAATTTAAAAATGAGCAACAGATTTGAATAAACATTTCTCTAAGAAATATATACAAATAATTTTCAGCAGCACAAGACTGCTTTCTATAACTAGCCTTTACTCAATATAAATTAATACCACAAAAAGGCCTTTGAATGGCTCAGCAGGTAGAAGTATTCCTTTAGCCGGGCGTGGTGGCGCATGCCTTTAATCCTAGCACTTGGGAGGCAGAGGCAGGCAGATCTTTGTGAGTTCAAGGCCAGCCTGGTCTACAGAGTGAGTTCCAGGACAGCTGGGGCTACAGGGAGACCCTGTCCCGAAAAGACAAAA
>VZQC01004041.1:397085-458782 GCA_009823505.1 Rhizomys pruinosus | reverse complement strand
AAAAAAAAAAAAAGATGGAGAGATGCACCCCTCAACACTGCTGCTTGAATGTGAAATGCTGGAGTCACTTTGCAAACCACCTGGCAGGTCTTCAAGTGATTAAACCTAAATATTGTACTATATAAGAAAACACATAAGCACATAAAAACTGGTACATGAGCCACGTGTGGTGGCGCACACCTTTAATCCTAGCACTTGGGAGACAGAGGCAGGCGGATCTTTGTGAGTTCAAGGCCAGCCTGGTCTACAGAGTGAGTTCCAGGACAGCTGGGACTACAGGGAGACCCTGTCTCAAAAAGACCAAAAAAGAAAAAAACAAAAAAAACTGGTACATGAATGTTTATAGCAGCGTTATTCAGCAGAGCCAGAACAAACGAACAGCATGTGATACAGCTGTACACTGGACTACAATTCAGACATAAAATGAGCACAGATGAACTTCTAAAACATGTTAAGTTAGAGAATCCAGAACCAAAGACCACGTGTTACATGGTGCCAACTGTATTTGAAATGTCTACAACAAGAAAACCTATGCAGCTGAAAACTAGTGGTGGTTTGGCGGGCTGGAGCTGGGGCATGGAGACATGAGAGCTGAAGAACAGAGGCTTCTATCTGGAATGAAGAAAATGCTTGAAAATTCAGGGGCTGGAGAGATGGCCTAGCGGTTAAGAGCACCGACCGCTCTTACAGAGGACCCGGGTTCGATCCCCAGCAGCCACATGGCAGCTGAGAACCATCTGAAACTCCAATTCCAGGAGAACTCCAGTTCCAGGGGAATCCAACACCCTCTTCTGACCTCCGCAGCATTGCACGACACGGGTGCACAGACCTGCATGCAGACAGTACATTCATACATATACAGAAATAAATTTTAAAAATTATAAAACAATTAAAAAAAAAGAAAATTCACTGTGAGGATGCCGTTCACACTGAGCATACTCAGTTATATATATGGATGAGCCTATGGTATGTGAACTGTCTCAATAAACAGTCATAAAAGGTTACATGATTCCACATACATTCTATATATTCTGGAAGAAACACAATTATAGAGACAGGCTATAAATAAGATAGTGGTTTCCAGGGTTTAGAGGCTAGAAGCTAAGTGTAACTACAAACAAGTACAATTCCAGGATTTCTCAGGTGACTGGTCAGTTTTAGGGTAAATGAGGTATCCACATGTGCTGGATAGCTTTAGTGTCAACTTGACACACCTGGGTTGAGGGAGTCTCGGTTGGGGAATTGGCTCCATTAGACTGGCCTGTGGCCACGTCTGTGGAGTATTGTCTTGATTGTTGAGCAATGTGGGAGGGCCCAGCCCACTATGGGTGGTGCCACCCTGGGGCCAGTTGTTGTGTACTGTATAAAAGGTCAGTCTGGGCATGGGCCAGGGGAGCAAGCCAGTGAACAGCATTCCTCCATGGCCTGTGCTTCAGCTCCTGCCTCCAGGTTTCTGCCCTGAGTTCCTGCCTTGGGCTCCCTGAGTGATGAACTGTGACCCAGGAGATGTGGGCTGACTGGGCCCTTTCCTCCCCAGGTTGGTGTCAGTGGGAGTGTTTTGTCACGGCAATGGGGGACAAACTAGAACACCACACAAATCTATGCATGTGCTAAAATGCGAATTATACATTACGAGAAGCTAATTTTACCTACATTATTATTCAACATAATTTTTTAGATATCAAAAAGCCAACACAACAACAAAAGGTCTCTTTCAAAAAACAAAAAACAAAAAAACCCAAAAGGCCTCTTTCCCTGATAATTTATTCCTAAAATCACTAAGGAAATAGGCATCACAGAGCAGGCCAGCTGCTGTGCGTGAAGTGCTGGGGATCAAGCAGAAGGAAGACACCCCTGCTCAGCACAGGGTGCAGGTGCCTCACAGAACAGGCACTCATGTGGAGAGGTGAGTACAATAGGTTGTCAAGTACACTGAAGGTAACAGGCCTCAGGCTCTCACTGCTATGGAAGGAAATTATAAGTATGCCAAGGAGAAAAAAGTAAAATGAATCTCATGGGATCAGAACTGCAATTTAATTCTGAACTCCAGGATTTCAATATGCATAAAAAGATTTAATGTGTGCATTATAAACACACCAACAGCAATTACATGCAAAAAAAAAGCTTGGCTTTTTTTTTGGGGGGGGTTCTTTTTGAGACAGGGTCTCCCTCTAGCTCTGGCTGTCCTGGAACTCGCCATGTAGACCAGGCTGGCCTTGAACTCACACAGATCTGCCTGCCTCTGCCTCCCTAGTGCTGGGATTAAAGGCGTGTGCCACCATGCCTGGCCAGAGCTTAGCTTTTTAAAATACTTCTATCCACTAAAGACAACCCAGATTCTTCAGAAACATGGCTAACTGCTAAAGCACAGCTGGGACTGCAAAATTCTGGTGTACGTTTAGCCAGATAGTAAGACTGCTCAAATAATGGGAATCAAAGGACAAAGAAGCCACCTGGACTGGTTCTGTACTAAAACAAATGTACAATTTTAAGCATCAAATTAATAAGAATAATTAATTCTTTTCTGACTAAAACTAAATTCAAGTTTAGATAGGAACAAGGAGGTACTTTCTCGTGGAAAATGGTGGCACACACCTTTAGTGCCAGCACATGAGAGGCAGAGGCAGGCAGAGCTCTATGATATCAAGTGAGGCCACCCTGGTCCATAGAGTCAGTTCCAAACCCGCTGGCCTACAGGGAGGCTCTGTCTCAAGTCCCCTGCCAAAATATTTATTGATATAACCAAAACTTTCTCAGAAAATACTTAGAGGTATTGTATACTGAAGAAATCTAGCACAATCTACCTTAACCACTGATCTACCTGACAACAATCAGCAATAGGGCAAGAGTGAAATTCCTAGTTCATGACTAGTAACACTCCTGAAAAGTAATAGACAAAATTCCCTGTAATCTTCAAAACTGCCAATGTTAAGCCAGGGGTGCTACTGCACACCTGCAATCAAAGTACCTAGGAGTCCGAAGCAAGAGGTCTCCAAGAGTTTGAGGCCAGTCTAGACTACATGAGACCCTGCCTCAAAAATACCCATGTCAAAAAGCTGAAAGGAGCCAGGGGCTCCCCCCTCCCCCACCCCCAAAAAAACCAATAAGCCCCTGAGGACCAGATCCTCAACTGACCTCAAGAAAACAAAAACCTTGGTTAATCTGGGCTAACTGTGTGGCCTTAAGCATCCAAAAGGAAAGTAAAACCAGAAATAAATAATCAGTAACATCTGAGAAATTGTACTCCAGATATAAAACTTGAGATCTTAGTAAAAAGACAAAAAGAAAAAAGAGAGCACTGTTGTTTGGCCTGTCTTCAATTCTTACTGGCAAGTGCATCTACTCTGTGGCTGCCACTGCTTTTGCCACTCTTCAAAGACATGGTCTTATGTCTGAGCTTTTTAACTCTCCAATATAGACTCATGTCTCTCCAAGAATCTTCCAAAACTTCAATGCCAGATGGGGACTGCTGAGATACCCAGCTTGTGGACTAAGCAGCTAAGGGGATTTCAGCCTCATCAGAGTATAGACTGCCATTGCTGGACTACCTGGGCCGTATCATAGAGGCCAGTGCAGGGGGATTGCGACAGAACACGTGCTTAATGGACTTCATTTGGGGGACCATGGGAGGGAAAGACCCCAATGTGGAGCACAAGTGCAGGACTGATAGTTGTTTGGGCTTGCCAAGGAGGAACCTTCAAGCACTTCCTTACGGAAAACAAGACATCTTTTAGCAAAAAAATCCTCCAATTCAGACGATATGTGATATGTGTATATATGTATGTACATATATTTTTGTATATGTATAACTATGTATATATATATATATATATATATATACACATATATATATATATATTGAAGCAATACAAGTTAGAGAGAACAACAACAAAAGAACTAGGAAAAAAAACTCTGGAAAGACAGAAAAAGATGCAAGAGATGTATGGCAGAGTGCAGGGACTCAGGTGGGGTGGGGGACATGGGAAGGGAAGTGACTCTAAATTCCACTGAGAAATGATGTATGATTTGTGGAAATAGTTTAATAAAAATAAAAATATACCCATGTTGAAAAAGCCAAGGAAAAATAATGGGAACTTTGGTCCCAGACTGAAGTCAACTCTAGTCATCTGACAGAACAACAGACAGCATTTTGTTAAAGACATGATTAAGCTGGGCGTGGTGGCACATGCCTTTAATCCCAGCACTAGGGAAGCAGAGGCTGGCAGAGCTCTGTGAGTTCAGAGACCCTGTCTCAGAATAAAAGAAAAAAAAAAAAAAAAGGACATGATTGGAATTATCAGTTTAACAACAGAAAGTAAGCTCTGAAGTCTAAACAGTACTAACATATCATAAATTTTCTGATTTTAATGACTGTTGTTATTAAGAGAATATACTCTTCTGAAGCCAAACTAGTAAAATACAGAAGTGACATGGCATTATGCCCTCAATTTATTAAAAAATAGTACAAAACTTAGAATTTACTTATAAGCGTTCTATACATTTCAGATTATTTTAAAAATTAAAAGACAAAACAAAAACAATGGAAGAAAATTTCAGTAGACAATTCTCTCTGCACCTAAGTCACTAAAATTTAATGATATCATTTGGCTTAGAAGCAGTGACCTAAATTTGGTTTCTGCCACAGTAAATTATTAATCAGGGGCTGGAGAGATGGTGAAGACAACTGGCTTAGTGGTAAAGACAACAGCTCCTACAGAGGACCTGGGTTCAATTCCCAGCACCCACATGGCAACTAAGAATCACCCAGAATTCCAGTTCCAGGGGATCCGATGCCCTCTTCTGACCTCTGCAGGCACTGCATTTACATGGGGGCATTTACACGCATGCAGGTAATACACTCATACCCTTAAAAAACAAAAAATAACAAAGTATTATCTATTTCTGTTGTTAGAGATTTAATTATTTTTCAGTTTCTTGACATAGTCACCAAGGAGTATCCTACTAGCTAAATTTTTTCATCAACTCTTAAACTCAAAATATTGTTGTGGATTATTTTCCTTTTTTAAAAGTTTTCCAGCACTGCCCTATCATTGTATGAATGGCATATTTAGACAAAGGGGTACACATTCTTATTTAGAAAAGTTTATTGAACATTATTCCTGAATCACACTTACCAAAAAAAATTAATTGTCCCTGAAGGCAGCCTTTCATATGATCTGTACTCCAATGGTTTAGTAGTAAAAATACAATTAAATATGAAATTAGTAAAATGTAGTATATAAAACTTCATGCCAAGCAAAATCTAGTCCAAAAAAATGTTATCGTATATCCACAGGACCGTTCCCATGCTTCCTATGTAAATCATATTTGAATGTAATCTTTAGAACCATATTGAAATACATTTTGCAGTCTGTTAACTGTAGGCATCCATATTTGTCATCCTTCATGGAATCTGCTGCTCTAAGTTGATAACAAACACTAGGATCCATAGAAAGAAGCAAAGACAAAAAAACAGCAGTCATTTCTCAAGGTTTGAGAAATCTGGTCCACCTTTTGTGTAGTTTCCTGAGATTTCTGCTCCACTGAAGTCAAAACCAGGGTTCTGAAAGATACAGGAAGTTGAATTCCCAATTAACAAAAAAAAACTAAAATATGCATATTTCAGTGGGTAATTTCATGTGCTTAATGAGTATTTATTGAGATCTTACCATTTGGAAGACACGTTTAAGTGCATGATTTCAAAAGTAAAGGAAAAGTCTCTGTTCTAGAAGAGCTTACCCTGAGGTAGGAAAACACAAGTAGCAAACCCTAAATTACTGATTACAGAGCTTGGCAAGCCTTACTCGTACAGTCAGGTAGTAACAATTTTAGACTTTGCAGACTACATAATCTGTTATAAATGTCTCTGAAAAATTTTTTATTTAATTTTTTAAAATTTTTATTTATTTTTGTATGTGTATGAATGTACTATCTGCATGCAGGTTTGTGCACCCGTGTCATGCAATGCCGCGGAGGTCAGAAGAGGGTCTCGGATTCCCCTGGAACTGGAGTTCTCCTGGAATTGGAGTTACAGATGGTTCTTAGCCGCCATGTGGGTGCTGAGGATTGAATCCGGGTCCTCTGCAAGAGCAGTCAGTGCTCTTAACTGCTAGGCTATCTCTCCAGCCCCGAAAAATTTTTTATGTGTATGTTTTGTTTGTACCACATGTATGCAATGTCAGCAGAGGCCACAAGAGGGGATCAGATCCCCTGGACTAGAGTTATAGTCCTTGTAAGCTACCACGTGGGTGCTGGGACCCAAACCTGTGTCTACTGGAAGAGTAGACAGTGCTCTTAACTGCTGCACTTTCTTCAGCTCCTCTCTGTAAAACTTTTTACCTGCAAAAATAAACAGCAGACTAAATTTCTACAGGTCATATTTTTCCAAAACCCAATTTAGTCTTGCCTGCTCTTGCAGAGGACCCAGGTTCAGTTCCTAGCACCCATACGAAGGCTGACAACTGTCCTCAATTCAAGTTCCAGAGGATGTGACACCTTCTACTGGCTTCTGCAGGCCTTGTATACATGTGGTGCACTTACACACATGAAGGCAGAACACTCAAACACATAAAATTAAAAAACTTTTAAAGATACCAAGTGCTATAGAAAAGATGAATAAATAGTATGACAGGTTAAAGAAATGGGAGGAAATTATACAGAAATGTGATGATCACAGTGTTTACTGAGCAATGAGGTAAAAGCTGTGGGAAAAGAGAGCAAAGGTCAAGGGTGCCTTGTTTTAGGATCAAGCAGAGCAGTAGGGCTAGAACAGAATGACTGAGAGGGATACCAGTAAGAAGAGGGTTGTAAGAAGGTAACTGACCTCCAGTTACTCCACTAAGAGAACAAACTTGGAGAATTCTAAGAAAAGTGAATCTTGGGGCTGGAGAGATGGCTCAGCTGTTGAGAGCACTGACTGCTCTTGCAGAAGACCCAGGTTCAATTCCCAGCACCCACATGGCAGCTAAGAACCATCTTTAACTCCAGTTCCAGGGGAATCTGACACCCTCTTCTGACCTCCGCAGCACTGCATGACATGGGTGTACCTACCTACATGCAGACAGTACACTCATACACATAAAATAATAAATAAAAATAAAAAAAAAAAGAAAAGTGCATCTGCCTTGCATTTTCAAAAGACTTCACTAATTGCTACTTTAAGAAAACTGTACTTGGGCAAAAACAGAAACAAGAAGGCTAGCTAGAAAGCTAATCAAGTGATTTAGGCAAGGTGTTTGAAGTAATCCAGATAAGATTATTAGCAGAGTTGGCACTGAGAAATGGTCAAATTCTGATTATAACTGAAAGACACTGCTAATAAGACTTCTCAACAGAGTTATCAATAATGTTAACCACCCCCCCTTGTACGCCTATGTATTTTTTTAATTTTATTTATTTTGAATGTGTATGAATGTACTGTCTGCATGTAGGTTTGTGCACCCGTGTTGTTCAATGCCATGGAGGTCAGAAGAGTGTGCTGGATTCCCCCTGGAACTGGAGTTAAAGATGATTCTCAGCTGCCATGTTGGTGCTGGGGATAGAAACTGAGTCCTCTGCAAGAGTAGTTGGCACTCTTAACCACTAGGGCATCTCTCCAGCCCTGTATGGCTATGTATTGTGTAGTATGGATTCATGGATGTTCACAAGTGTGCATGTGTAGGCATGTTTGTATATGTGTATAGGGATTAAACTGATGCCAGGTTCTTCCTTGATTGTTCTCCACTGTAATTACTGAGGTAGGGGTTCTCACTAAACCTGAAGCTCTCTGATTCAAGTTGTCTTAGCCAGCTTTCCCCATGGATCTGCTGCCTCTGCCTTTTGAGTGGTGGGATTACAAGTAGCCTCCACACCTGCCCAGCTTTTACATGGGCTCTGGGATCCTCCAGTTCACCTTGGGTTCTCACACTTGCACAGCAAGTGCTTATGCATGGAGCCACCCCCTGAGCACCACCACTCCCCCTTTTAAATAAACATAAGTAACTGGTTTCTATTAACTAACGTAAAAAGTAGAACAAAGTTCACATAAAATTAGTGTATTCAATTTGGACATGTATATGGAGATGACCAATAAGTAACTGGATATGCAAGTGCAAAATTCCAGAGAGACGTGTAATTGTACACACACAGCTGGAAGTGACAGTAACAGACAGAAATTACTCTCTACAATGTTAGAAGTCCTCTCTGATATCTATGTTGGGACACGAGTAATTTCAGAGAGCAACGTACAAGTTTTATTTAAAATATGAGAAAAAAAAAAAGAAAATAAAGGTAATTACCAAAGGGAAATAGCTCAATACATAATTATTGTGCATGCAAATGAGAAATCTGAAGCAGTTAGAAAGAATGAGTTTAGTACATACCATTAGGGGAGAGACCTAAGGTATGCTATTAAATTAAAAGGCATAATGAGGGGGCTGGAGAGATGGCTCAGTGGTTAAAAGCACTTACTGCTATAGCAGAGGATTGGGTTCAGATCCTAGCATGTACATGGCAGCTAACAACCGAATGCAAATGGTACTTAAATAAAGGCAAAATGCTCACATACATTAATTTTTTTTTTTTAAAGACACCAGGAGGGGCTGGAGGAATGACCCAGCAATTAAGAGCACTGGCTGCTCTTGCAGAGGACCCATGTTCAGTTCCCAGGACCCACATGTTGGCTAACAACCATCCTTAAATGACGCCCTCTTCTGGCCTCCAGGGGTATTGCACACACATGGTGCACGTACATACATGCAGGCAAAACACTTATTTTACATAAAAAATTTAAATTACAAAGGTACCATGAAGATAATAAGCAGAATATGAACCTCCATCTATATTAAAAATAAAACAATAAAAAGGCCAATAATGAGAATTAAGATGCAGACATGGATTGGGGGAATAATGAAGGGTCCTTATGTGTTTTATGCTATGTATACTATATTGATTTAATTTTATAAGTTTATTATTTATGAACTACTAACATACATTAAATAAACTTGAAAATCCTAAATATAAATATTTTGTGATATTTTTAAAGACCCACAATTTTCTATCCATTTACTTGAAAATTTCATTCAAAGAATGTTTATAAATCGTATAATCTCATCTTATATGTTTTATTTTCAAATAGTTGTAATTATTCTAGGATTTTGGATTACTGAGCTTCACATAATCATACATGCAGCTCCCTTACTTCTTTCTGGAATCTCTCTAATGTAAGCTTTCTCTGCATTTGGTCTTGAACCCAGGGATCAGCTGCATATTCAGATTCTAGAAGTGAAGTCCAACAATTTGCTGCATCTCTCTTGGTCTTTGTAAGAACAATTCGGACCATTTTTCTATCCTCTAAAACAAAACAAAACAAAACAAAATGAAGTTATAAAGATATTAGAATTCATCATTAAAGTTTTTATTTTTCAATAAAACTACACTTTCCTCTCTCTCTCATGGCTACAAAGACAAATAGGCTTAATACACAGGTAGAAATGAAACAAAGTTCCAATAGTAAAAACATTCCATGAATTATAATAGATTGTTCTTACCCAAGGTCCATGTCCCCTCATCAGCTATTGTAGAATCAAATAATTTTCCCTGAAAAATAAATACAAGGTGCTAAAAACAGCATTTCATCGAGTTTTATAAATTTTCACGATTAAGACTTGGCTAATTTCAATCTAAGGCACATCTTATACCACTTTGCCCAATTTATAAGTGTTCAACCTTAAGTTTCTTTCTATTCAATGAACTGGAATCCACTTTGTTACAAGATTTTTTTTTTCTTTTTCAGGGGTGTTTTGAGAAAAGGTCTCCATGCAGCACCAGTTGGCCTGGAACTTACTATGTAGACCATGTTGGCCTCCAGCTCAGAGGGATCCATCTGCCTCTACTTCCTGTGTGCTGGGATTAAAGACCTGAACCACCATGCCCAATCAGTTTACAAGACTTGAAATCTTTTTTTTTTTTAATTTTTTTTTTATTATTAATTTTATTTATTTCTGTATGTGTATGAATGTACTGTCTGCATGCAAGTCTGTGCACCCGTGTCGTGCAATGCCGCGGAGGTCAGAAGAGGGTGTCGGATTCCCCTGGAACTGGAGTTCTCCTGGAATTGGAGTTTCAGATTTCTCGCCGCCATGTGGGTGCTGGGATCGAACCCGGGTCCTCTGTAAGAAAGCGGTCGGCGCTCTTAACCGCTAGGCCATCTCTCCAGCCCCAAGACTTGAAATCTTTATTATGATAAAGAACACAGGAGCCTCCAAACATAACAGGGTTCAATTTTTAGATAAAGAAATAGTACTGCTGGGCGTGGTGGCTCACACCTTTAATCCTAGCACACGGGAGGCAGAGGCAGGCGGATCTTTGGTGAGTTCAAGGCCAGCCTGGTCTACAGAGTGAGTTCCAGGACAGCTGGAGCTACAGGAGACCCTGTCTCAAAAAAGACCAAAAAAAAAAAAAAAAAAAAAAATATAGTACGATACACGAAGATCTAAATGTGAAACTAATATACAAAATGGTTTAATTTTGCCAATTAAAATGAAGCACAAGACAAGGTCTCCTGCTGAAACAAAGAAATGCTGTCTTTCAAAGTGAATGTTTTAAAAGCTGGTTCAATCTCTGTTGAGAAATTGTCATTCGAAAAGCCAACTTCAGAGATGGAGAGATGGCTCTGTGGCTAAGTGTTCTTCCTGGAGACCTGAGTCTTCTGAAGGAGCACCCACGTGACAGCTCACAGCATTCCGTAACTCCAGTCTCAAGGGATCTCGTGTCCCTGTGGCTTCTGTGATCATCAGGAATTGACATAGTGCACATATGTGCAAGCAAAAACACACATTAAAAAAGTAAAAATAATAAGTATCTAGAAAAACTTAATCCTTTTTAAATATATTTTATTGCTATCAAACGTTTTCATACATCATACATCATTTCTGAATCCAATTTAGATTCATTTCCCTTTCCATGCCTCCCCACCCCACTCAAGTTCATGCATTCTGCCAACGTGTCTTGCATCTTTTTCTGAGTCTTTCCAGATAAAAACCTAATTCTTAATTAGGAATTAAATCACATACTACAGATTCGATGTTAGGTTAGCTGTGACTAATTTTTCATAAACTCTTGCTTTAAGACATAAGTAAATTGCAGGGCGTGGTGGTGCACACCTTTAGTCCCAGCACTCAGGAGGCAGGGGCAAGCCAGTTTCTGTGAGTTCAAGGCCAGCCTGGTCTACATATCTAGCTGTAGGCCAGCTAGGACTAAAGGGAGAGGGAGACTCTGCCCCCCCCCCAGAAAAAAGAAAGAAAAGAAATAAGATTTAAGAAAAATAGTTACAAAGTCTCATATATTTTTCTTCTTTTATTATTTATTTATTTATTCACTTCTCTGGAGGGTCTCACTATGTAGACCAGGCTGGCATAGAACTCACAGAGATCCTCCTGCTTTTGCCTCCCCAGTGCTGGGATTTAAGGTGTTTGCCAACAAAAGACAGTACTTCTCTAAACGTTAATAGTGGGGAAAAAATCCTACTGGTGTATATATGAACATTTAAAATCCCAATTACTGATAAATTTACAAGTTAATGGAATTTCTGATGTAGATTTTAGTAGCAATCTTCATAACCACTGAGCTCCGTCCTCTTAAACTGTAGTCTTTAAATCACTATTCAGGAAACCATAAACTGAAAAGCTGTGGCCAAGCAGACATAAACCAGTGTCATTCGTATCAACCCCAGGGCACTCTAAGCATCTCTATAAAATAATAGCTAACATTAGTGTGACCTTTACATAACTGACATTTCTCCAGCTCCTGCAATCACAAAGATGCCATTTTCTGCCGAAAACAATCCCATGAGAAAGGTATCTCAATCACACTGGATGTGAATGAGCCCTCAGTCACTGAACAAACTCTTCCCTAAGGTTACAAAACACGGTATCATTCAGAGCTACATAACCCTACCATGTCCCCCTCCATCACTACACTAAACGACCATCAAAAAAGCCTGGCATCTAATGCGAAAAAGAAATATAATTTCGGATTAAGTGAATTCTGATGGATGCTTAACAGGAATAGGCAGGGCCAGAACCGAAACAAAGGCACCAATTATTTTCTTCACACAACTATCTGCTTGACCACAAACATGTAAGAAGCTTCTCATTTAGATGAGAAAATGAATGTCGTCAACCCAGAAGCTTCACCCAGTTACCGTATTCTTTGCTGAAGCCTACATAGTGTGACTACTGTTTCTAGACATAGATCCGGGTCCAGAATGCCTATGATACATATGTGTACTTCTGGCAACCAAGCTAACATGCTGTCAGCAGTGGAACCCCGGAGTCATCAGTAGAAGCAGCCTGGTCTGTTTCAGAAATAAGGCAGGAAAGTGAGATTTGCACATTTCCACAATTCGAAACTTGTTCTGGGAATGGGGTGCTGAGATGAGACAGACCCACGCCAGATCAACTTGCCGCCGCCGCTGAGGCCCCCGCAGTTACCCCGCTGCATCAGCAATCTGAGGACTTGGGGGAACTCGGAACAAGCTCGGGTCACTACCTTGAGGATCTCGCGGCCGCCTACGGACAGAGCCACATGGCGGCTCTGCAGACCGCACTGGATGTCCTGCGCACGCGTGCCGGGGGGCACCTGAACTTCAATGAACACCTCCTCCAGGGTCTGGTACCACTGGCCCCACGGCGTCCCGCACGGAACCACCCCACTGCGCTCCTCAAACGGGGCAGACATACTCTAATCTCCACGCAGGGCCAGCCGCAGCTAGCGAGCCGTGCGCACGCGCCGCCGGAGACGCGCTGCGGTTACGCTCAGACCCCCTTTCCGGTCACTGCGCACGCGCAAGAGGCCAAGCTGGCGTTTCTGCGTCGGCTCATTTTCCAATTTAGAACCCATTAAGGACACTGACAAGACTCGGTCTGAAAGAACTGACACCCAGGGGCAGTGACGCCCAAAGAACAACGGGAGAACACTGGAATCAACTCGCTATCCTTTAACCTGTGTGACGCCAAAATACTCTCTAACCGGGTACCTGAGAAGTGCGCTTGCGCACAAGCGACTCCTCAGCGCATGTGCAAAGAGGAGCAGCCAACAGTAACCGTCTCTGATTGGTTAATAGCCTAAAAGTTACAGGCTCTCTGATGGGACGCTGTAGAAACTGAGTGCGCATGCTCCTTGACAGGAAAGCAATCCTGCGCAGGATTGGTCGTCCGGGTTTGAGCTTCCTGAGTGGCTGACCTGGGGAGAGCTGGGAAGGTGCGGGTAATATTTGAATTCTGTAGGCAAGTAGGCAGTTGCCGTGGACCGGGTGTGTTCATTTCTGGAGCTGGTTGTCAGAATGTCTTTTCCTAAGGCGCCCCTGAAAAGATTCAATGACCCTTCCGGTGCGTACGGGTGCAGAGCAAGTCATAGGAGGGCCGTTGGGGCCGGGTGGTATTTTCAAAATATATGTCAAGTAAACCCTTGGTTAGCACTGTTCGCGATAGTAGGTATGCAGCTGCGGTAAAGTACTGCCCGTCCCGCGACTTACGCCAAGCGGGGATTCTCCCAGCAAGCCATCCGCGAGATGGAGAAACTAAGGCTGGTTGAAGGGGCTTTGGAGGAGCAACCATGCCTAGAGATTGGAGATCTAGTCCGGGACGGCCTCACCTACTAAAAAAAAAAAAATTGTTACTTTTAGTGAGAAGTTCTCGGTTTGGGGGATTGGGGGTTGGGGAGAGGAGAATATTCCACTCAGGTTTAAAAGAAGCAAGATTGAGATGTCAGTTAAATAAATACAGCTGATATTAGGGTTTGTCTTTTTTTTACCACCCGCCAAACAATTCTGAGGTAATATTCAGTATTTTCGTTATAAAAATACGGGAACTTGTTGCACACATGGCACAGCTACATGGATGTAGCTGACAGTAATGAACTGCATATTCAGAAAGTTAGAATAAGAGAAATTTGGATGTCTTTAACATTAGGATAAATAAATGTTGGCAGGTCTACATGGCGAGACTCTGTCAGTGACCCTCCTCCCTACAAGTAAAAAAAAAAACATTTTTGGGGGGGTCTTTTGAGACAGGTTCTCCCTGTAGCCCCAGCCGGCCTGGAACTCAATAAGTAGACCAGGCTGGCCCAACTAACAGAAAACCACCTGCTTCTGCCTTCGGAGTGCTGGGCCTAAAGGGGTGGGCTATCACACCCAGCCTTTATATTTATTTGTTTTGAGACAGGCTGGCCTTGAATTCTTGCTCCTCCTCCTCCTGCCCTCTTCCAAGCTCTGGGAATTATAGGCCTGTGCTAGCACACATAGCTCAATAATATTATTTGGTTTTAAGGAGTAGTAGTTTAGGCTTATAGTTTGAAGAATATTAACATTTATGGAAACTTATTGTGTGTGAATCACTGGTAGTTTCTCAAAGTTCAGGAATCATCAGGAAATTAAAGCAGTTCAGGGAATAGGAAGGAGTGAATGTTTTTATTCATGTGTGCTCCCTGTGTCTACAAAATACCCAGCACAGGATTTTCTGTCAGTTGTCATAAATACTGTGCCATCTACTTTGTAAACATAGGGAGTACACAGTGGATAAGACCATTACACCTAACTGGGTCTGAACCCTTATCTGGCTGATTACAAAAGCCTAGACCATTCCTATATCTCAAACATGTTTCTTCTGCATACTGCTAAAAACCCTGTGCTACTGCAGTGGACGGGATGAAGCTACTGCTAGCTTCAAGCAGTTTTGTCCGCTATGGAGACAGTGAATAGATCCTTACACACGTTCTGTGATAGGAAAAATACAAGGTGCTATGGAGGGAATTCTCTAATCTGATTTGGGGATTCAGTAAAAACAAATGATCCAGGTTGAGGTCTGAAAGGTAGAGTTAGCTGAACAAAAATTGTAATGAAAAACTAGAGAAGAAAGAATGCTGTGTGAAGGATATGTTTAAGCACATGGATAAATACAGACAAATACTGGCTGGCTGAGGTAGCTTTGAGTCATTGAGTCATTTATGCATCTTTTTTTTTTTTTTGAGACAGGGTCTCCCTTTAGTCCCAGCTAGCCTGGCAGTCATTTATGAATTATATAATTTGTTCCAGATCCAGAAAGCTTGTCATATCTCCCAAAATATACTATGATGCTTTTCATTTAATATTGTCTTCCCTAGTCTATCTCACCACAATCCTCCCTGTCTCTTTCCCCTTCACACCCCAGGGTTCCACTATGTAACTGAGGCTCACCCAGAACTCACTTTATACTCTACGCTGGTCTTAAATTCATGATCCTCACATTTCAGCCACCAGGAAACTGAAATTAATGTAGCATGATACTCAGCTCAGTGTTCCTCTGTCTGACTCTTTGTCGTCTTTGAAAAGATGGGCCAGATGATGGATTAGAATACTAGAATTCAACATGTTTGAAAAGTTTGGTTGGCATTGTGTATTTACCCCTTCACCCATGTCTGCTTGCCATGTCTGAACCATACACCTACTGCTTTTCCACAGAAACATCCCTAGTAGCAGAGTGTAAAGGAGAATAAGCCCATCTCTACTATAAGAAAATAGGCCTAATTACAAGTAGGTGTAGCAGCTTTATCTGTTTCACCTTAAAACGCTGTGTGTATAAATGATCCAAGCTGTGATTTTAAGGAAGCTCTGTTCTCTCATTCTTTTTCCCAGAGTGGAAACAGTTTGTGAAATGTGGGACATTTGAACTAGCCAAGGTCACTATTGCAAAGCCTGCTTTACCTTACCAGTGGAGTCTGCATTTCATTTTGAGATTGTCCCTATTTGAAATCTGCCACCTGCATAGTTTATTGACCACATTTAGATGGGAAAGGACCTAGAATTGGAATCCTTGTGTCAATACACAGTGTCATTGTTTCAGATAGAGGAACTGAAACTTATTTCTACCCTGAGTAGAATATTTTGGCTGTAGAGAATTTATTCTATGTCAGGCACTATGAACTTTACTTGCCCTTGTTCATTTAATCTTGCAAAGATGCCTGAGCCTTCAATTAGTATTTCCACTTTCTATATAAGGAAACTAGCATTCGGTGAGGTTAAGTGGCTTGCCTGTGGTAATCTAACATGTGGTAGTAGCATTTGGGGATCTCACTCCAGGTACTAAGTTCCTTTTAATTTTAGTTTCATGGTCTTTTGAGGCAGGATCTTACTGTGCCTGCCAGGTTGGCATACATAGTCAAGCTTCCTGGAACTATCTTCTTGCTTCTCATTCCCAAGTGCTGGGATTGTATGTAGCTGGGTACTACCATGCCCAGATATTTCAAGATTTTTATAGTTTTTATCTTTATTTTTTATTTGCAGTATAGTTTTGTGTATCCCAGGCTAGCATCCAACTTGCTTGGTTTTTAACTTAATCTCATAAATCCTCATTTTTAGTATTGGGAATATACTAATAGTGGTGATAAGAGATAAACACGCTACATGATATTTCGCTACTCTGTTTTCTGTAGGTTGTGCTCCATCTCCAGGTGCTTATGATGTTAAAACTTCTGAAGTATCAAAAGGACCGGTGTCTTTTCAGAAATCACAAAGATTTAAGAACCAAAGAGGTAATGAAATGGATCTTTAAGCAATGATTATATGATCTTTCCAACTTTTAACATTTTAAGTAATACTATTTAAATTTTAAAATTTGGAAGTGCTGCTGCACTTCTAAAAGTCTATAGCTAGAAATTTATTTAAATATTATTTGATGTATTTTTGAAAGGATCAAGTACAAAATAATACTTTGATAATTATACTGTATGTAACCAGGAAAATTATGTGAATATTCACAGATACGTAGTTTCCCTTTTGATAACTACCTTTCTGTCTGAATATTAAGAATATCAGGAACAGGGGATGGGGTGTGTATAGAGATGGCTCTACCATTAAGTGTGTGTGCATAGTGCTCTCACAGAGGACCCAAATTAGATTCCTAGTACATCAGACAGCACAGTCACCGTAACTACAGCTGTAGCTGGATCTGATGTTTCCCACCTCTGCTAGCATCTGCATTTGTGTGCACATACACATAGACACATAGACACACACATATGCATGTAATATAAAAAATGAAAATAGATACTTTTTTTGTGTGTGTATTTTTGAGACAGGGTCTCCTTTAGTCCCAGCTGGCCTGGAGCTCACTCTGTAGACCAGACTGGCCTTGAACTCACAGGGATCCACCTGCCTCTGCCTCCCAAGTGCTGGGATTAAAGGTGTGTGCCACCACTCCAGGCCTAAAAACTAAAAATAGATTTTTAATGTAAAATTATATAAGGAAGATTTTAGGTATATAAAAATATTGTACTGAGTATTTATTTGCAGATGTGTATTCTAAAGAATAATTTTATGTTGGTTCTCACTGTTTGGCATGAGAAATTGGGAACTTCTGTTGTATGCAGTGACAACATGCAAACACCAGCCATGGTCATTTTAATTCATATTTTGCAGAATCTCAACAAAATCTTAATGTTGACAAAGACACTACCTTGCCTGCTTCAGCTAAAAAAGCTAAGACTTTGGGATCAAAGGTGAGAAACTTATATGACAACTGGTGTATCTATTTTATCAATGAGAACATGCTTGTGTTTGATGTGAATCTGTTAAATGTATAAATCAAACTAAAAAGTAAATCTGGGCTGGGGAGATTGCTTAGTGGTTTAGAGCATCTGCTACTCTTCAGACAAACCAAATTTGATTTCCAGCACCCACATCAGTGGTTCACAACCACCTGTATCTCCAGTTCCAAGAGATCTGGCACCTACAGTTACATGGCATGCACACACATGTGCACATAAATAAAAATAATTTTTTTTAAAGTCTCAGTTAATGAAATAGTTATCTTTAGAACTCTAGCAGGCTTAATATTTTTCCTGTTAATTAGAAAATCATTATGTTTAAATGTGATGTTAGTTCAAAATCATAAAATAATCTCCACTTAGTCATTTCTGTATATAGATAAATCTTGTATTACCTTTACGAATTATGTCATACTTTGATTTGTTACCATCTAGTTGTTTTACCTTTTTTATTTCTTTGTTTTTGTGTGTGTGTGTGTAGAAAGAAAAGGAGACATAAAATTTTCAGTGACTCAAAGAAGGTCACTGTGCTGGGCGTGGTGACCCACACCTTTAATCCCAGCACTCAAGAGGCAGAGGCAGGTGGGTCTTTGTGAGTTCAAGGCCAGCCTGGTCTACATTGCAAGTTCCAGAACAACTGGGGCTACAGAGAGACCCTATCTCAAAAAGGCCAGCCCCCCCCAAAAAAAACAAAGATTGCTACTGAAAAGCCATTGAGGAGTGGACAAAGTTGTTCATAACAGAGCTGGGTGTGGTAGCATTTAAAAAGCAGTTAGGAGAACTAGGAATTTAAGGCCAGTCTGGGTTCTATGAGACCCATGATCTCAGAAAAAAAAAAATACCTGAATAAATTATTAATAGCATTATAATAATGCCCATGCAAAAGCCTACTGTCTTCTATTAGTTCTTTTTTGGGGAGGAGGTGGGGTCTTTTTGAGACAGGGTTTTCCTGCAGTTCCAGCTAGCCTGGACCTGGCTTTGTAGATCAGGCCTGCCTCTGACTCCTTAGTATTGGAATTAAAGGCGTGCACAACCACCCTTTGCCCCATTCTTAAGAAGACAGCTTTGCTTCCTTAAGGAGTTGTATAAATTAACAAGTATTATGTATTATCAGGTGACAGATATACTGTTGATTCATTTGGCAGTTATCAAGGTCTCTTACTCCATTGTTATGCTGTGTCATCTATTGTGGATTTGAGTAACCATGCATGACTATGACTACTGAGCAATTGAAATGTGTCTATTATTTTTTTTTTTTTTTTTTTTTATCCACTCCCGCATGTGTATGAATGTATTGTCTGCATGCAGGTCTGTGCACCCGTGTCGTGCAATGCCGCGGAGGTCAGAAGAGGGTGTCAGATTCCCCTGGAACTGGAGTTCTCCTGGAATTGGAGTCTCAGACGGTTCTTGGCCGCCATGTGGGTGCTGGGGATCGAACCCGGGTCCTCTGTAAGAGCGGTCGGCGCTCCTAACCGCTAGGCCATCTCTCCAGCCCGAAATGTGTCTATTATTACTGAAGAACTAAGCTGTTTTGTTTTGTTTTTTCAATTTATTTGGTCTTTTTGAGACAGGGTCTCCCTGTAGCCCCAGCTGGCCTGGAACTCACTCTGTAGACCAAGCTGGCCTTGAACTTACAGAGATCCGCATGCCTCCGCCTCCTGAGTACTGAGATTAAAGATGTACACCACCATATCCAGCTTTCAATTTATTTATTCTATGTGTTTGCGTTTGCCAGAGTGTGTACATATTTAGCACATGTGTACAAATGGTTGTGAGCACCGTGTAGGTGCTGGGAACCAAACCCTCATCCTCTGGGAGTACAGCAAGTGCTCTTAGGTACTGAGCCATCTCTCCAGCCCCTTAGAACAATTTTGTTTTTTGGGGGGGGGAGGTTGAGACAGGGTCTCCCTGTACCCCCAGTTAGCCTCAAACTTATGTAGATCAGGCTAGCCTTGATCTCATGGAAATCCACCTACCTTTGCTCTGGAGTGGTAGGATTAAAGGTGAGTGCCACCATCCCCGGACAGCTTTTTTTTAGATTTGTGTGTGTGTTACGTGTGTGTGTGTGTGTGTGTGTGTGTGTGTGTGTGTGTGTTATGTGTGTGTATACATGTGCATTCACATGGAGGACAGAAGAAAGTGTCAAGCCCCCTGGAGTTAGAGTAATAGGTGATTGTAAGCTGCTTGACATGGGTGCTGGGAACCAAACAGGTCTGCTGGAAGAGCAGGAAACATTCTTAACCACTTTTCCTGCCTCAAGAACTTTTTTTTAATGCTCCTCTGGGGTGTGTGTGTGTGTGTGTGTGTGTGTGTGTGTGTGTTGGCTCAAACCCAGGATTAATCTTAATACATATTTTTAAATAGTTCTGTTATTGTAAACTTTCTGTTTTTAAAACAGATAATCTTTTATTTATTTATTTATTTATTTATTTATTTATTTATTTATTTTTGGTCTTTTTGAAACAGGGTCTCCCTGTAGCTCCAGCTGTCCTGGAACTCACTCTGTAGACCAGGCTGGCCTTGAACTCACAAAGATCCACCTGCCTCTGCCTCCCAAGTGCTAGAATTAAAGGCGTGTGCCACCACGCTCGGCTGTTTTTTTTTTTTTTTTGTAGATAATCTTTTTTCTGTATTTTTTTATGAAATATACTTAAATACTTCTGATAAAAATCACGTTTTTTAGGAATGACTTTTACAAAATGAACAGAATCTGGACTGATGACTTCTATGTAACCTTGTAATCTAAAGGCTTCTGCAAACAAGCTCACTGAGCCATGTGTTCTTATGACCTGGGCACTGAACTGTGGTCCCTAGGAATCTCAACTTGCCCTGCACCAAAGATGGTGAATGAATGTGGGGATGCTTGATGATTAATAAATCAAATTGCTGAAAGGCAGCAGATTCATCTTCTCAAAGAAAATTAAAAAGAATGCTTGTGTGAATGAGATGTTTTAGGCCAAGGAATGAAAGGGTAAGACTGTCTGATAAGTGTGGATCCAAGCTTTTAGTCAACCAGTTGAAGCTGGAGAAACAGTTTTGAATAAAAGTATGGGTAAAGCCTGGCTCAGCAGCACAAATTCCAGAAGAGATTAGAGGACTGGGGCTCTCTGAGTTGAGGCTTACTCTTCATACTAAAGTTAAGAGTCAAACTGTTTATTCAGGTGTAATTGTAGTGTTGGCCTAGTAATATCATGCATTCAATTTGGTATGTACTACAGATATAAAAGAGAGATACATATAATACAACTCAGTAATTTTATACTAAGACTATGAAAAGATTTAAATACATATTTGGCTTTCTTTCATTTTTATTGGACAAGGTCAGTATAAATGCTCTTTGTAAAAATGGACGCAAAAAGATGACTTGAATTTCTTGGCAATACAGTTCTAAATTTTTGAATTAATTATGGAATTCACAAACTCCATAGGAACTATACAGACAAATATGCATGGAACCCCCCAGATGGTAGGCCTCTCCTAGCAGAAATGCCATCAGCCTTGAAATTAATAAAATTGTTCTGTCTTTCCCTTAACTTAGAAAGACCTAAACAGGTCTCTTTGAAGATGTTTATAGCATATCTTCCGTATTTATATGGCAAAGGTAGTTATTTTGTTTCTAACCTTTGTGCCAACAAGGTTGAGACACATAAAAAGATATAATGTGAAGATTGTGTCTTATTTAGAATAAATGCCAAGAGAGAATTAGAATCAGATGTTATACTGTTAGATTTCTTTCTTTGAAACTGTTGTTTTTCTCTTTGGATAGAAAACTTTAAGATGATTTCTCTTTGAAAGATTCCCCATAGGTAGCATAAGTAAATATTTAAAACATGTTGCCTTTAACATTAGAATGGAAATAGTAGCTTTATCCACAGACCTCTATGTATTTTTGAGGAAAAGGCATTTTTCTATTGGATTGAAAACTTAAAATATTTTCGGTTTTAAGAACATTTTATCTAACAGCTAAATCACATATAAAGTATTTTGTAACCTTACTATAGTGTTTCAAAGAGACATTAAAAGGAGTGTGGTAGTGTGTCCCTTCAGTCCCAGCAGTTAAGGGGCTAGGGCAGAAGGATTGTGGATTGGAGGCCAGTTTGAGTTACATAGTAAGGTATTGTCTCAAAAGACCAGAAATTAAATATAATGGAATTTAACTATTTAGAACTTTTTATTTTTTTTCAGATAATTAAACACCAGATTTGGCTGTGATTTGTGGCATATAAGTTTATAATTGTTCTTTGACTTTTAAACAGAAGGAATCTCAGAAGAATGAAAAAGATTTGAAGAGATTAGAAAAAGAGGTAAGGTGTATTTTTAATTTACTGTAAAATAAATGTGCTGTGTAATAGAAAGAAAGTTAGATGGAGTTGAGAAGCTAAGATTCTGTGCTACATAATAGAAAGAAAGTTACATGGAGTTGAGAGACTAAGATTCTGTGGCAGTTTTATCAGTTCTGCAGTGAGGTAAGCGCCATCCATATCAGAACCTTAAGAAAAGGGTTTTGGGCTTAGTTACTGATATTTTATTTATTTTAATAATATTGACTGTCTTTTTACTGACATCCATGCTGTGAGGATAATAATATGGCTGATACATACCCATGTAGTAACTGAGACACTGCCATAACTGGTGAGTGAGTGGCAGTGCCAGGATCAGAACTGATCATTTCCATTGGTTTTTAGGTTATTAAGTTGTACTCAAATTTGTGTGTGTGTGTGTGTGTGTGTGTGTGTGTGTGTGTGTGTGGGTGTGGTGTGGTGTGGTGTGGTGCATGCATGCTCACATGTGTGGCATGTACGTAGAGTCAATGGTTGACATTTAGTGTCTTCTTCAATTGCTTTCCACCTTAAATATTGGGGCAGAGTCTTTGACTGGACTTGGAGTTCAACATTTCAGCTAGTCTGGCCATCTAGATTGCCAGGGATTCTCTGTCTCTTCCCAGAGTGCTGGGATTACATGTAGGCCACCACACCCCCTGGCATTGACATGGGTTCTGGGGATCCAAACTTGGACCCTCATGCTTGGGCAGCCTGTGCTTTGCCGATTCACTGAGCCAGCTCCCCCAGACATTTAAAATATGTTGTTTTCTGGCTTCTCAAGTCTCTGTTGACACATACTAGCTTTTCTGCTCTGTTGTTTGTTGTTTTGTATAACTAGTAGAAGCAATTGGCTGATGGCTTGCTGCTAGCTACTAAATTCGCTGAGAATCCCACCCACCTCAGCCTTTTCAAAATAAGAAATATATTTGGTACTTCAAACTACACTTTGAATTTATGTAATTAGGAGCAGAGTAAACAAGAATTGTTATAAACTTATTTAAATTTTTTTTATACCAGGTTTCCCAGCTGTTCTGAAACTTGCTAGGTAGATCTTGCTAGGTAGATCTCACAGAGGTCCTTCTGATCAGTGAGAGTGTTTTGAATGCTGGGATTAAAGGTGTGATGCCACCATGCCCAAATGAATTCCTATAACTTTTAAATGACTAAATAGCTACATTGCACTTGTAAGTTTATGGCAATTAAAATTATTATGTTCAAGCTGGGCATGGTGGTGCATGCCTTTAATCCTAGCACTTGGGAACCACAGGCAGGCAGATCTTTGTGAGTTCAAGGCCAGCCTGGTCTACAGAGTGAGTTCTAGGACAGCTGGGGCTACAGGGAGACCCTCTCGAAAAGACCAAAAAAAAAAAAAAAATTCTGTTCTTAGAATGCAGAGTTTTAAGATGTATCATAAGGTAAATGTGACTATTCAAATAGCTAATAAAATATTGATGAGCATAAGGTTGGAATCTGTTGGTTTCCTAGAAGGTTGAATCCTTTCATCACCAGTACCATTTACTCTTTTCTTCCAGATTCGTGTTCTTGTGCAGGAGCGTGGCGCTCAGGATAAGCATATCCAGGATATGGAGTCTGAGTTGGAGAAGATGGAAGCAAAGCTAAATGCTGCAGTCAGAGAAAAAACATCTCTCTCTGCAAATAATGCTTCTCTGGAAAAAAAGCTTATTGAACTATCCAGAACTAATGAGCTCCTAAAATCTAAGGTATTGAACCGCATGATAGTATTAAACTGGAGTAAGTAATAAGACCGTCACATTACAATTGTTTGTTAGTGAAGTTTATACAACTTACAAATTTAATAGAGCTGTCTGTTCACTTACAAGGTATAAAAATTCTTGCTTTCACTGGTCCTAATTATACAAATTTAAATTATAGTTTGAAATATGAAGTATTAATTTATTTCAGGAAGTAGGTAAGTTTCTGAACAGAATGTAGACATCAGCAAAACATTGGCCTACTACTATTAAATTAATTACCTTACATATTAACCCACTTCAGTGCAATTATTTTATTTTATTTTATTTTATTTTTTTTGAGACAGCGTCTCCCTATAACCCCAGCTGGCCTGGAACTCACTCTGTAGACCATGCTGGCCTTGAACTCACAGAGATCCACCTGCCTCTGCCTTCCAAGTACTAGGATTAAAGGCGTGCACCATCATGCCCAGCTTAAAGACAGTTCTTAGCTGCCATGTGGGTGCTGGAAATTGAACCCAGGTCCTCTGCAAGAGCAGTCGGTGCTCTTAACCACTGAGCCATGCCTCCAACCCCTATTTTTATATTCTTTATTAAAAGTACTTGGTACAGAGCTGGGTATGGTGGTGCACACCTTTAATCCCAGCACTCTGAAGGCAGAGCCAGGCAGAACTCTTTGATTTCAAGGCCAGCCTGGTCTACATATTGAGTTCTAGACCAGCTGGTCTCTTCAGTTCCCTGTCTCAAAAACAAACCAAAGTACTTGATACATACTAGGTTATAGTTGAGCAAGCTGCCTTTTGTTTTGATGCCTGACATTTTCTCACCCTTTGACATATCCCAAGAATATGACTGTCAATCTTCCCGTGGACAGGTGTGCTGTCACACACCTATAATCCTAGCCTCCAAAAGCTGAGGCAAGGAATTTATGTGTTTGAGGCCAGCTTGAGCCACTTGGAAACACTTCTTTTTTAATCTCAAAGTTTTGGGAGAATGCAAAATTAATGGAGTAAATATGTTAAAAAATAATTTGTACATATCAGTAAATAATAGATCTTAAAGAACTTAATGCGGTTTTATTATGCTAGCTGCAGAAACAGGGGGAAGAGGTAAATCACTGTTAAATAAGTTGTTTGTTTGGTTTTTTTCTGAGTCGGTGTTTCTAGCTAGCCTGGAAGTCAGTATGTAGACCAGGCTGGCCTCCCATCTTACAGAAATCTGGCTCTCTACCTCCTGAGTGTGTGGGAGTGGTGTGTGCCAACATGCCCAGTCTTTTTTATAAGTTCAAACATTGAGCCAGCGATAGATTCTTTGGCTCTGCTCAAATATATTCTGATGCAATAGGCCTGGGATGGGCATTGCTTCCTGCATATTTCAGGTGTACCAAGCAAATAAGACTAATATTGTTCAACAAACACAGTTCAATAAATCCTTTAGAACTTGTAGTGGATTTTCCAGCATAAAAGGTAAGTGACCACTCAGACTGTTTCAGAATGAGCTAGGCAATCCAGGAACGGAAAGAAAAAAACCCAGTACTGGCACGAAGTCAGCAAATGTGGCCAAAGCTTGTTTCTCTGCCAAAGTACACTGCGTGCAATGAATAGCTACAGTCATAGGCCCGGTAGTCAATAGGTAAGTTGGTTTGTTTGTTTGTTTTTTTTTTTTTCAGTTTTTCAAGACGAGATCTCATGTAGCTGGGATTGAACTCCTGATCACCCTGCCTCCACCTCCCAAGTGCTGAGATTACAGGCACGTCTCAGCACACTTAGCCATAAGTAATTTTATATATGACTTAGCCCAAAATACATCTGAACTTTTTATATAATTGCACTCAGTTTTCTGAAGATAGCAACCAGAAGAGCATGAGAATTCTAAGCCTGGAGTTGATGAAACTGAGAACTAAAAGAGAAGCGAAGATGAGGGTGAGTGCTGCTCTGCATTCCCTTCCTCTAAATCTGGGGGCCCGAGAACGTCTCATTTCCTAAGATACATGTGTGTTGTCTAGAGCATGATGTCTAAACAAGAAGGCATGGAGATGAAGCTGCAGGCCACTCAGAGGAACCTGGAGGAGTCCCAGGGCAGAATAATAGAGCTCGAAGGGAAACTGTAAGTGACTAGAAGGAATTGCTATGTGACCTATTTTTTTTTTTTTAATCTTTTTCCTTTAACGACAGATACATAAAAATTATACATTTAACAGGCTACTGTAATTTTTAAAAATTATTTTATGTGCATGATTGTATTGCCTGCATGTATGTAATGCACCCGTGTTGTGCAATGTCTGCGGAGGTCAGAAGAGGGGGTCAGATTCCTGGAA
Source organism: Rhizomys pruinosus (assembly GCA_009823505.1). Classification (NCBI taxonomy): domain Eukaryota; kingdom Metazoa; phylum Chordata; class Mammalia; order Rodentia; family Spalacidae; genus Rhizomys; species Rhizomys pruinosus. Next base: position 432,872 of record VZQC01004041.1, on the reverse strand, counting down.
CTGGAGTTAAGACGGTTGTTAGCTGCCATGTGGGTGCTAAGATTCAAATCTGGGTCTTCTGCCAGATCAGCCATTGCTCTTAACTACTAAGCCATCTCTTCAGTCCTCACCTTCCATAATGGGGGTTTTTTTTTTTTTTTTTTTTTTTTTTGGTCTTTTGAGACAGGGTCTCCCTTTAGCCCAGCTGTCCTGGAACTCACTCTGTAGACCAGGCTGGCCTTGAACTCACAAAGATCCGCATGCCTCTGCCTCCCAAGTGCTAGGATTAAAGGCGTGCACCACCACGCCCGGCCTTCCATAGTGTTTTAATAGCTATAGGCATTGGATAATGGGTAAGTCAAAAGAAATCTATCCACTGTCAAACATTTATCCTTCTTTATGGTGAAAACATTCAAACTCCTAGGTTTTTTAACTGCACAGTATTTATTGTTATCTACAGTCTTCCTGCTATAGTACACCAACTTCTTCCTCCAGCCTAACTATAACTTAGAACCCCTTACCAACTATCCTAGTTAGTTTTTGTCAATTTGACACAAATTAGAGTTACCTGGGAAGAAGGAACCTCAACTGAGGAATTACTTGTGTTAGAATGACCTGCGAATATGTCTATGAGGTATTTTCTTAATTGTTCATTGATGTGGGCGATGCTATCCCACCGTGGGTGGTGCCATCCCTGGCAGGTGGGTCCGGACTGTATAAGAAAAGTAGGAGCAAACCAGAAAGCAGCATTCCTCCATTTTCTCTGCTTCCACTCCTGCCCCTGGGTTCCTGGCTTCACTTCCTGTCGTGACTTCCCTCAGTGATGGGCTGTCACTGGAAGTGTAAGCTGCCTAAACCCTTTCCCCTCCCCAAAAAAAAAAAAAGTTTGTGTCAGTCTTTTTTTTTTTCTTTTTTTTTTTTTTAATTTTTATTAATTTTTATTTATTTCTGTATGTGTATGAATGTACTGTCTGCATGCAAGTCTGTGCACCCGTGTCATGCAATGCCGCGGAGGTCAGAAGAGGGTCTCGGATTCCCCTGGAACTGGAGTTCTGGAATTGGAGTTTCAGACGGTTCTCGGCCGCCATGTGGGTGCTGGGAATTGAACCCGGGTCCTCTTTAAGAGCGGTCGGCGCTCTTAACCGCTAGGCTATCTCTCCAGCCCCTGTCAGAGTGCTTTATCACAGCAATAGAAAGCAAACTAAAACACCAGGCTTTCTCATCCCTCCCCTCCCCCATTCTTCCCACCTTTAGTAACCCACATCAACCCTCAGCTGGCATAAGAGTGAGATCACATGGTAGTTATCTTTCTGTGCCTCCCTCACTTAAAGTAATGAAATCCAGTTCCATCTGTGATGCCACAGGTAACACGATCAGGATCTCATTCTTTTTTATGTGTAAATAATATCTTATTGTAATCTTTGCCACATTTTCTTTGTCCATTCATCAGCTGATAGACACTTAGGTTGTTTCCATTTCTTCAGTTCTGTGAGCAGTGCTGAAGCAAACATGGGGGTGCAGCTGTGTCCTGTATGATTCTATTTCCTTTGTTTCTATACCCAGAACTAGAATTGTTGGTCCAGTGGTCGTTTTTTCATTTTATTTTCTTTTGTGAGAAATCTACATACTGTTTTTCATCCTTGTTATGCTAATTTAAATTCCATACTTACTGTTTTTCATCCTTGCTATGCTAATTTAAGTGTTCCCTTTTCTCCAGAGCCTCTCCAGCACTTTTTAACTTTAATCTATTATAATGATCATTCTTAGTGTGGTGGGTAGATTGGTACCTCATTTTTTTTTTTTTTTTTTGTCTGTTTTGAGACAGTGTCATCCCTTAGTCCTAGCTGGCCTGGAGCTTGCTATGTAGACCACACTGGCCTTGAACTCACAGAAATCTGCCTGCCTCTGCCTCCCAAGTGCTGGCATTAAAGGCATGCACCACCACGTCCATCCCATTTTCTTAATAATTAATGGTATTAAGCACTTTTTTTTTTTTTAGAGCTTTTAGCCATTTATGTATCTTTTGAAAATGTCCATTTATATTTATTGCCCATTTTCTAATTGGGTTGAGGGTTTTTTTGTCGTTGTTGTTGTTTTCACTACTGAGTTTTCAGGCTCTCTTGTATCTGGTATCAGCTCTTTAAATGTTTAGTAGGACTCATCAGTGAAGCCATCTGGTCCTAGGCTTGTCTTTGATGGTACAGGTTTTATCGCTGATCCAGTTACTGGTTTGCCAAGGTTTTCTGTTGGTTCTTGATTTAAGTGTGGTAAAGTATAGGCTTCCAGGAGTATGTCTGTTTCTTCTGTGTTACGAATTTCTTGGCATATACTAGTTGTTCATAATAATCTGTAATGATCTTACCCTTTCCATGATGTCAGTTGTAATGAATGTTAGTTTATTTATTTAATTGATTCTCAGTCTCTTTTTGAAAGTGTTTAATGTTTTGTTTAACTTTCAGAGACTTCTTTATTTTTCCTTTGCGTTTTGAGACAAGCTATCAAGTAACCCCAGCCTAGCCTCAAACTTACTATGTAGCCAAAGCTGACCTTGAACTCCTAATCCTCCCACCTTCATAAGTGCTAGATTACAAGTGTACACCACCACACCTGGCCCTCTTCATTGAACTTTTGCAAAGATTTTTAGTCTCCATTTAATTCTGTTCTGACTTACTATTTACCTTTCTCTGTGAGCTGTATTTACTAAGGCTAATCTTTCTTCAGTACTTATGGCATCGTTTTCCTTAACCTACTTTATTTCTCTTAAATGACAATCGAATACCAATCATTCTCAACTGTTATGTGAATTTTTATTACGTACATCTTCATTACTAATAAATGAGAAAGATCTTAAAATATTTCTTTCAACATAATTGCGTGGAGATAGTAGTAAAACTGAAACACTGGTAGAGGAAGATGACTAATGCCCAATCTTAGCTTTTTTTTTTTCAAATTATTGAGCTGTAATTTGCATACAGTGCAGTCCAGAAATCAAAAGTATTCAGTTTGATGATTTTTGATTTTTTTTAATTTTTTTTTTTTTTATTTCTGTATGTGTATGAATGTACTGTCTGCATGCAGGTTTGTGCACCCGTGTCATGCAATGCCGCAGAGGCCGCGGAGGTCAAAGAGGGTAATTCCCCTGGAACTGGAGTTCTCCTGGAAGTGGAGTCTCAGACGGCTCTCAGCCGCCATGTGGGTGCTGGGGATCGAACCTGGGTCCTCTGCAAGAGCGGTCGGAGCTCTTAACCGCTAGGCTATCTCTCTAGCCCCAGTTTGATGATTTTTGAGTCATGCATACCTGTTGAAGCGTTAACCACACTGACATAGACAACACTTCCATTTCCTCAGAAGGTCCTTCTTGCCCCAGTCTTCTTCCCCTGATGCTGCCTCTGTAATGCTGTAATGTTTCCATCCCCACACTGCTTTTTGTCTTTCATAAATTTGCATTTGGAGGAGGTTTATCACTGTATGGAGTAGAAGATTTGTTGATACTTGTATTTACTATTATATACATTATAATTTTTTCTTTTTAATAGAATGTCACCATGTATCATCTCCATTTATTACTGTCCTTTCAATCATTATTTGAGCTGTTTTCCATATTTGACTATTCTGAATAACTACACTATGAATATATTGTGTATCTTTGTGAACATGTTTTTGTGCCTCTTGTAAATACCTAGGACTGGGATACATACAGAATAAAGCATGTATAACACTTTTTTGTGTGTTGGGGGACTTTTTTGAGACAGGATCTCCCTGTAGCACCAGCAGCTGTCCTACAATTCATTACATAGACCAGGGTGGCCTTGAACTAACAGAGATCCGCCTGCCTCTGCCTTCCAAGTGTTGAGGCATGTATAACACTTTAAAAAACTCAAAATTTAGGGGCCTGGAGAGATGGCCCAGCAGTTAAGAGCGGCAACTGCTCTTGCAGAGGACTCGGGTTCGATCCCCAGCACCCATATGGCAGCTGAAAACCGTCTGTAACTCCAGTCCCCGGGGGATCCAGTGCCCTCTTCTGACCTCCTTGGCATTGCACGACACGGGTGCACAAACCTGCATCCAGATAGTACATTCATACACATACGAAAATAAATAAAATTTATTTAAAAAAACCCTCAAAATTTAAAATGGTTAAAAAAACTTAACAGAAACTCTTAGAGTTGAGTGGAGATACTTGAGTGAGTGAAGTGCCTATTGCACAGACCTGTGCACCTGAGTTCGGATCCTCAGCGTACAGGGAAAGGCTAGGCCCGGTGCCATGCATTTGTAAACCCAGCATTGGGAGGCAGAGACAATCCTGGCAGCCTGCTGGCCCACCAGTCTACCTGAAGCAGCAAGTTCCACATTCAGAGAGGGTCCCTGTCTCAGAACATAAGGTAGACAGGCAGAAAGACACCTGGTATTGATCTGTGACCTCTAAATGTGCACTCAAGGGAATGTAAACCTGCACAAGCATGCAGTTCTCTTTCTCTCCTCCCTCTCTCCCTCTCCTTCTCTCCCCTTCCCTTCCTACCTCCCTCTCCCCTTCTCTAAAAAGGTATACCACTTTATATTCCTGCAAAGGATGGTAGCTCCAATTATTCTGCATTTTTTTTTTTTTCTTTCTTATTTTTTTTGAGACAGGGTCTCCCTTTAGTGATTTGCCTGCCTCTATCTCCTGAGTGCTGCTGGGATTAAAGGAGTGCATCACCACGCCCGGCCTGTTCTGCATTCTTTTTCTTTTAATGGTTTTTTTTTTATTAATTTTTTTATTTATTTCTGTATGTGTATGAATGTACTGTCTGCATGCAAGTTTGTGCACCCCTGTCGTGCAATGCCGCGGAGGTCAGAAGAGGGTGTTGGACTCCCCTGGAACTGGAGTTCTCCTGGAATTGGAGTTTCAGACGGTTCTCGGCCGCCATGTGGGTGCTGGGGATCGAACCCGGGTCCTCTGTAAGAGCAGTCGGTGCTCTTAACCGCTAGGCCATCGTACTTCCCCGCCCCTAAGCACTTCTGTTTCTTTTATCTTATTTCTATTTAGCTACTTTGGATCCCCCCCGGTCTCCCTGTCGCCCCCCTGTCCTGAGCGGTGCACTCTGTTTAGTCCGCCTGAGCCTTGACTCACAAAGACTCCACCTGCATCTGCCTCCAAGTGCTAGGATTAAAGGCGTGAGCCACCACGCCTGTCCTGTCCTACATTCTTAATATTTGATATTGTCTTTTGGCCTTTCTAATGGGTGTGACACTCAAGTTCGTAACTTGTTGTTGCAGACAAGGTCTCACTGTGTGGCTCAGGCAGACCTCAGAGTCCAGATCCTCCTGCCTCAGCCTCCCAAGTTGCTAGACTTACAGGCCTGCATCATGAAACAAGGCAATAATTTTTTTGGTTTAATTTCTTATTGATGTTAAGCACCTTTACATGTCCTATCGACCTTTACATAGTGTCTATTTAATCTCTTATTTCTAAGATTAGATTGTCTGGAAGAGCTTAATTGTATAAGTTGTTGAATACCAACCAGCCTGGAACAAAAGCTTCACAGTAGATAAAACACTAGATGAAATAGGTAGGGAAACCAGAGAAAATGGAAGTGAATGTCAATAACAGATACATATTTCTACTTAATCGGAGCCAAGGGCCTGGTGGCCCCAATGCTCTATTACCAATCCCATAGCACTCGGGAGGCATATGACAGGCAGGAATCTTTAGGTTGATTCAAGAACCAGACGCGGTCTCAAACCTAGCGCAGATAAATTCCAAACGGAAACAGTCAATGGATGCTTACAGAGAAGAACCCTTCAACCTACCAAAAGGCCCAACCACAACCAAAACAAAAAAGCGATCCATAATTTAGACTTCGTGGTTCTCACCATAGCTCTTTTGTCAGAGTATTTTTGAAAACTTTTTTCATGTAAATAAAATCTAGTTTGGTCTCCTGTTTTATCTAAATTGTTAACTGAGAAATCACATAAGCTAATGGTTACGAGTTTTACTTGTGGTTACCTTGCTTTATATATTAGTATCTAGCACTGTTATTTAATAACCATTAAGTGATAAAGCAGTACGTATTTACTTCCTTTTTTTTTCCCCCAGTGTTTCCGTAGAAAAAGAAAAGATTGATGAAAAATCCGAGACAGAAAAGCTCTTAGAATACATCGAAGAAATTAGGTAATATAAGTAGTACCTTTAAACTGAACCTTATTGTGTTGGGGTATGTAACTCATTTGGTAGAGCCATTGTCTGGTGTATGGGAGGTCCTGGATTCAATACCAAATTTTTTGTTCACAGATAAAAAGCACCTTATTTCACTGAACATATTTTAATTATTTTGCGGGTATCTAAGGAGATAATTCTCTTTAAATGATTTTTTTAATGCAGTTGTGCATCAGATCAAGTGGAAAAATATAAACTTGATATTGCCCAGTTAGAAGGAGATTTGAAAGAGAAGAATCATGAAATTTTAAGTCTTAAGCAATCTCTTGAAGAAAAAGTTATGTTTTCTAAGCAAATAGAAGACCTGAATGTTAAATGTCAGCTGCTTGAAACAGAAAAAGGTACTGTGGCATTTATAGTTACTTTATTAGGATAATGGGTTAGGTACTGTCTATAAAAAAGTAGTGCAGAGGATAGGTTTTTCCATTTGTGTATTAGTTACTTTTCTGTTGTTGCTCTAAAACACCATGACCAAGACCAAGGCAATTTATAGAAGGAAAATTTTATTTGGCTTAAGTTCTAGAAGGAAGAGTCTGTCATGAGGGGAGGCACGGCAGGGGGCAGCCAGAGCAGAAAGCTGAGGGCTCACATCTTCAGGCAGGCCCAGAAAGTAGGAGCAAGACAGCCTGAAAGTGGGCATGGCTTTGAGCTCTCAAAGCCTGACCCTGGTGATGTGCTTCGATCAGTATGCATGCTAAAAGCAATAGAAGGAAATATTACAGGGACTGAATTTCTTAACATAAGGGTCTATTTAGGTTTTTTTTTCATATTTCTTTTCATAGAAGATCTTATCAGCATGAATAGAGAAAGGAATGAAAATCTAAATGCTCAGGTGCAAAATTTAAAAGAAAAGCTTGCTCTTGAAAAAGAAGACTATGAAAAGCTACAACAAAAAGAATTGCAAATTGAGTCACTTCTTCAACAAGAGAAGGTAGTTAACTACAATCTTTAAAAAAACATACTTATAATCTGTATTAACCGAACCTGAATTACTGTTGAAAATCTTAATTATGGATAAAAAAAAAAAATCTACTTATATCCCCTGATGTGGTGGTGCATACCTGTAATCCCAGTACTTGGGAGGCAGAGGCCAGCCTGGTCTCCAGAGCGAGCTCCAAGCCAGCTGGGAATAAAGGGAGACTTTGTCTCCAAAAGACCAACCCCCCCCCAAAAAAAAAATTGTACTTATTTTATATCATAAATTTGCTCTGTGTCAAAAAAACCTTTGAATCTATAATTTGATCCAGAAATTCTACTTTCAGAATTATATCCTGAGTAAGCAATCATATATATGTTATGTAATATAATATATAATATTAAATAATATATATTATATACATATATGCTGAAGATTTAGCCACAGATCTTGGTATATGTTTGTTTTAGGTAGCCTGTATAGGTATTTATAAATGTCTTATAAAAGAATGTTTGGCCTGGAGAGGTGGCTCAGCAGTTAGCACTGGTTGTTCTTGCAGAGGACCTGAAATGGCAAACAACCATCTGTAACTTCAATTCCAGGGAATTCAACACCCTCTTCTGACTTCTGTGGGCATTGCATACCATGGGTGCACTTACATAAATGCAAGAAATATACACAAAAATAAAAGTATATAAACTTTTTTAAATAATATAGGAATAGGGGGCTGGAGAGATGGCCTAGCGGTTAAGAGCGCCGACTGCTCTTACAGAGGACCCGGGTTCGATCCTCAGCACCCACATGGTGGCTGAGAACGTCTGAAGCTCCAATTCCAGGAGAACTCCAGTTCCAGGGGAATCCGAGACCCTCTTCTGACCTCCGCGGCATTGCACGACACGGGTGCACAGACTTGCATGCAGACAGTACATTCATACACATACAGAAATAAATAAAATTAATAAAAAATTAAAAAAATAAAAAAAGAATATAGGAATAACAAAACATCTGGAACACTGTACATCTCAGTAAGAAAAAAAAGCAGTAAAAAATGGAGATTTTTAACAGGACTTTCATAAATTAAAATATTTGATACTGTAATAGTTTACTGATAGCTGAATCATTAAGTACCTGTACTGATAAGAAGTATACATTAGAAAACAGACAACAAAAGGAATTTAGTAGATTAATACACTGACATAGAAAAGGCTCAACTATTTTTATGATTTTTATATGATAACCAAAAATGTATACATGTGTGTAAGACTATGTACAATGACCCAAAAGCATATATACTCTAAACTAAAATTTCCTGGAAAGGAAAACCTGAGATTGAGATGGGGATTACTAAAAATAATATTTACTGGGCTGGAGAGATGGCCTAGCAGTTAAGAGTGCCGACTGCTCTTTCATGGGACCCAGGTTTGATCCTTAGCACCCACATGGCGGCTGAGAACCATCTTTGACTAGTTCCAGGGGAATCCGACACCCTCTTCTGACATCGTGGCATTGCATGACATGGGTGCACAACCTACATGCAGACAGTACATTCATACACATAAAAAAAATAATATATTTACTTTTTTTCCTAAATAATGATGTATATTCTTTTACAGCTTTGAATTTTATGTATTATGTAACTTAAAAATAATTTATGGGCCAGGCGTGGTGGTGCACGCCTTTAATCCCAGCACTTGGGAGGCAGAGCAAGTGGATCTCTGTGAGTTCAAGGCCAGCCTAATCTACAGAGCAAGGTCCAGGCCAGCTAGGACTAAAGGGAGACCTTGTCTCAAAAAGACTAAATAATAATAAAAAAATAATAATTTATGGGGGCTGGAGAGATAGCCTAGCGGTTAAGAGCACCTACTGCTCTTGCAGAGGACCTGGGTTCAATCCCCAGCACCCACATGGCAGCTAAGAGCCATCTGTAACTCCAATTCCAGGAGAACTCCAGTTCCAGGGGAATCTGACACCCTCTTCTGACCTCCGCAGCATTGCACGACACGGGTGCACAGACCTACATGCAGACAATACATTCATACACATACAAAAATAAATAAAAATTTAAAAAATAATAATTTATATAACATTGAAATTATATCTTTTGTAATATGAAGTTATTGAAGTATACAAAATGCCAATTATAAAACAGATATAAATCTTTTAGTTTTATATGAAGTTTGTATGAGGGTTTTATACAAAAAAAAAAAAACCTTTGAAATGACATGTGCCACAATATTGTTATAAAATATAATCTGGGGCTGGGCGTGGTGGCGCACGCCTTTATTCCTAGCACTTGGGAGGCAGAGGCAGGCAGATCTTTGTGAGTTCAAGGCCAGCCTGGTCTACAGAGTGAGTTCCAGGACAGCTGGGGCTACAGGAAAAAAAATCTGGGAAAAGTGGATCCACTTTTTTTTTTTTTTTATGTTTACTTAAAACTTTGTAATCATTTTTATTTTACATGCATTAAGTATTTGTGCTCCTGGTGCCTGAGGAGGCCAGAAGAGGGCATGAGATCTCCTGGAACTAGACTTATAGATGATGGTGAGCCACAAAGTGGGGACTGGGAGCCAAACCCTAGTCTTCTGTAAGAACAGCAAGTGCTTTTAACCACTGAACCATTTCTTCAGCTTCCCATAAAACTGAGTCTCACTGTAGCTCCAGTTGGCTTGAAATTTGATATGTAGACCAGGCTGGCCACAATCTCAGAGATCTTCCTTGCCTCTCTGCCTCCTGAGTGCTAGGGTTAAAGGCTTATCCCACCATGCCCAGCTTAAAGTTTTTTCATTTAGTTTCCGTTCTTCCTTATCTGCACTGTATTTTTTGTCTCAATGAAACCTCACAGTAGCCATTTTTAATTATTTTGTGGGTTGTCTATTTGAATATAGGAATTATCTTCTAATCTTCAGCAGCAGCTATGTTCTTTTCAAGAGGAAATGGCTAAAGAGAAGAATATCTTTAAAGAAGAATTAAAGCTTGCCTTGGATGAGCTAGATGTAGTACAGCAGAAGGAGGAGCAGAGTGAAAGGCTGGTTAAGCAGTTGGAGGAGGAAACCAAGTCAACAGCTCAAAAGCTAAAACACCTAGAAGAACTTCTGAAAGAGTTTGTATTACTTGGATCTTGTATTCTGTGTGACTTTACACTTAAACTGTTCTGTGTATGTTTTGTTAGAATTCTCATGTTGAGCATGTACATGTATGGAGGTAGGAATTATTTTAAAAAGGCAAGGAATAGATATAGAGAAGTGACACAAGCATGGAGATCTATATTAGCAGGTATGGTAGTCAACAGTGTTACCTGGCAGGTGTAGTGGGGCACACCAGGCACACTTTGAATCTTGGCACCAAGAATGATGAGTTTAAGGGAAGTCTGAACTATACAGTGAATTCCAGCACAGCCTGGCTATGATACTGAGCCCCTCTCTTAGGAAAAAAAAAAAAGTTTCAATACTTATTATATTCTGCTTCATTGTGTATGAAATGAAGGAATTGTATGAGATACTATCTGAAGTCCTTTCTAGACTAGAAATTTTAGCTTTCATTAAAAAAGAAGCTAAGGATTGAAAGTCATTCTTCTAAGGGACAAGGAAAAATAGTTTTTAGTACTTCATACATTAATACTACATTTATATCATTTTCACCCTCCCTCAACTCTTCCCACACTTCCTCTCCTACCACTCCATCTGAATTTCATGACCTCTGCTTTGATTACTATTTTTGCATGTGTGTGTATGTGTGTGTGTGTGTAACATCTGTTGAGTCCATTTAATGATGCTTATATTTATATACATTTAAATCTGACCACTTGGGATTAGATAGCCTATGAGGGAACTCATCCCTGAAGAACTTTCTTTTTCAACAGGCACTGTTTGCCTATAGCTCTTCATCTAGAAGTGGGAGCTTGTGAAGTGTCCCATGTCTGCACTGGCCTGTCAACTCGTGTTTGTTACACAGGTCTTATTAAGGCAACCATATTGTTGAGATTTTATGCACCCAGCTTCCCCATTGTGTCTAGAAGACACTATTTAGCAGCAGGCATCCTGTTCTTTCTTAAGTCTTTGCCCCCTTTTCTGCAGTGGTCCCTAAGCTTTAAGGATGTCTGAAAAAATGTAGGGAAATGTACTATTTTATAAGGTTACTTAAAAATACACTGTGTGTGTGTGTGTGTGTGTGTGTGTGTGTGTGTGTGTGTAAGTAGGTAGGTAGACAAAGGCTATCTAATTGAAATTCCAGTGCCAGGAAACCTTTGAAATTTGTTGGCCAGGGTAGTCCAAGAGATTCCCAAATCAATGCTCTTGGTTGCCTCCCAAAACTCGAAAGAAAAAAAAAATTTCATTACAAACCCTTTAGTGGCACTTGATTGTTTTTATTGTGAGCCTACTTATTATACAGTGAATGTAATCAGCTATCTATCTTACTTGAATGTTCTAGTCTGAATTGTGTGTGCACCATTCTTAGTTTTAATTTGCTATACTCTTTGAAAGATCTGGGGATAAGCTCATATGCATATCTAAAAATTATATGCCATTTTAATATGTAATATTTCAGGAAAATATTTTATATTTATAGTACATATTTAGAAAAAATTTGTTCAAGGCCAGCCTGGTCTACAGAGTGAGTTCTAGGACAGCCAGAGCTACGGGGAGACCCCGTCTCAAAAAGACCAAAAAAAAAAAAAAAAGAGAAAAAAAATGTTTTCCTACTACAGAATAATATATTCAAGAACATTGGAACTGGGCTTAATGTTAGGCGCATGTCTATAATCCCATCTCTAGGGAAGCTAAGGGAGGAGACTCCTAAGTTCAAGGCCAGATTGGGCTAAAGAGCAAGATCCTGTCTCGAAACAAAATAATAACTATGCAATACACGGATCAGTCATATAATCAGGAGTCCAGAGCCCCTATTACTTAGTATGACTGCCCTGCTTTTATGTATGTGAGTACACAACCAACACGTGTACAGTGCTGGCAGAAGCCAGAAGAGAGTGTCAAATCCTGGAACTGGATTTACAGGCAGTTGTTAGCTGCCATCCCTCTGTCCTGTACCTTAGAGCTTTTTTTTTTTTTTATTATTCTTGTATGTGTATGAATGTACTGTCTGCATGTAGGTTTGTGCAACCGTGTCGTGCAGTGCCGCGGAGGTCAGAAGAGGGCATCAGATTCCCCTGGAACTAGAGTTAAAGATGGTTCTCAGCTGCCACGTGCGTACTAGGGATCAAACCCGGGTCCTCTGCAAGAGTAGTTGGCGCTCTTAACCGCTAGGCTATCTCTCCAGCCCACCTTACAGCTTTTTTACAAAAGAATTTTAATGTGATGTGGCTTTAACAACATTTAGTATTCACTGTTTAATAATAGGGAATTGAACTTCACTTAACCTGGGTGCCTTTTCAGTTGGCAACCCTTTGATTTTTTTTTTTAATTTATTATTTTTAATGTGTATGAGTGTACTGTATGCATGTAGGTTGGTGCACCCATGTTGTGCAATGCCGCGGAGGTCAGAAGAGGGCGTCGGATTCCCCTGGAACTGGAGTTAAAGATGGTTCTTAGCTGTCATGTGGGTGCTGGGAATCAAACCTGAGTCCTCTACAAGAGCAGTCAGTGCTCTTAACTGCTGAGCCATCTCTCCAGCTCCTGCCCTTTCATTCTTTAAACCCAACTGCCTAACTGTTCCTGTAAGATTTGTTTTACAGATTTTTTTCTTTTCTTTTTAGTTCTTCCCTGTTAATTTTAATTTACCTACATAGATACATGAGACATGAAATTAGAAAATATATGTAGATGAAGCAAAGGTAGAATAAAAACATGAAAGATAAAATGAAGTCAATAGCCAGATGTAGTGGCACATGCCTTTAATCCCAGCACTTGGGAGGCAGAGGCAGCAAGATCTCTCTGTAAGTTCAAGGCCAGCCATGGCTACCTAGTGAGACCATGTCTCATTGCAAAAAAGAATTCAGTCAGTAACTTAGTAAAACAATCTTCCTATGAGATTATAAATTTGGATTTTAAACTATACCGCACCTAATGCAAAGACTCACATGAGATACATGGTGTAGTTTCTCATAATTTTCCTTGCTCTTAGGAAAGAAGTTGAACTGGAGAAAAGTAATGCTACACACAGCCACGCCACTCAGATTTTAGAGGAGAAGTACAGCGGTTCAGTGCAAAACCTCGAAAATATTACTTCTCAATTTGAAAGGTATTTTTTCTATCAAATATAGTGTGAATATAGTGCGCGTGGTGGCACAAGCCTTTAATCCCAGCACTCGGGAGGCAGAGGCAGGCAGATCTCTGTGAGTTCAAGGTCAGCTTGCTCTACAGAGGAGCTCTAGGCCATCTGGAACTAAAGGGAGACCCTATCTCAAAAATACCCCCCAAAAAATATAGTGTGAATAGGGAGAAGTGTTTACCTCCAGAAGTCTGTAAACAAAACAGTCCTGAGCATGACTGCCATTAAATCCCACAATGACCAACATAAATGGGCATCTGCTAATCTTACTCTGTCTACATAGGTAAGTTTCCCTTCTTGCCGTTTCAAATTTCATGCTAACCTTTAGCACCACCATCTTGCTTTTCTGATAGCATCATTTTGTTTAAAGAATTCAAAAATGTTGATATCCTCATCTAACTTATGAACATGGAGATTTTTACTCATCCTATTTTCCTGCCTTTTAGATAATTTCTAAGTCTTTGTGTTAGTTTGGTTGTTTGAGATCAAATCTTACAGCGTAGTGCTACCTAGCCTGGTACTAGCTCTATAGCCCAGGCCGGCCTCAAACTGCCTCAGCCTCCTGAGTTTGGGTGTTATAGGCATGGTTTCCCAATATGTGAAATCTAATATTTCAATAATAAGAAATGTTTCCTGGCCTGGCATAGTGTCTCACACCTATAATCCCTGCACTTGAGAGTCTGAGACAGGAGAATTACAGGGACTTCAAGGATAGACTGAACTATATACCTGAGCTACATAGCAAGACCATATCTCAGAATGCAAAGAACATTAATAATTTTTTCAATCAATATTAATCTTGAATCATTTTTAAAATACATAAATTAGAAGAACTCTTTGACCCTCACATTTTCTTCAGCTATTCCAGTACACTCATTCCCAGCATCATCTTAGCAAAATTTCTCCTCATAGTCCATTGTTTTGGTAAAATAATTATTTACATAATATACCCACTTTCTCAACTCCAGTCCCACCTGCTTGTCATTTTCCCATTTTACAAAAGGTCAAGCTGGGGATTTAGCTTATTTTGTAGAGTGCCTAGTAAGCCTGGGGTTTGCTCCCTAGTACTGCATAACTGTGCATGGGGGTGTGCACCTTTAACCCCAGGGAAGTGGACACAGGCAGATCAAAGGGTCTATTGGAGAAGATGAGGAAACATACTTAGCTTACACTGATTGTATTAGTGATAATATGTTAATCATATTTATATTTCATTTTGGGAGTTTTCTTTTCTCTAATATACAATAGATACAAAAGAATTTATAATTCTTTACATAAATTGTGAAACATAAAAATAAAATCAGTATATATGAACCCATAAAAGACAAGTAAAAGATTCTCAATAGCTTAATCCAAGTGTGAGATATCTCTGTGCCTTCCATAGTCAGATAAAACTTCTATTTAGTTATTGTTTCCTTGTTTTTCTTCTCTGTGTTATAATTTTATGAAATGTCCATATAAATAATGCCTTGTTTAATTTACTCTTTTACAAAATAGTGAAGGTTGTCTTTACTCTGCTTCTCACCAACCCTGGTCAAAGTTCTTAATGGCATGTGCTCTACCTGCCTCTGAATTTATATACCATCCTTATCCTCTAAATTCTTTGCCCTTTCTAGCAAATCCTATTCTTGAGAATCTATGGATAAAGATATTGTGTCTCAACTTAAATATGAATTCGTCAGAAAGGCCTTTATTAATAAATATGAATTTGTCAGAAAGGCCTTTATGAATCACCTAACAAAGTATGGGTTCCCTTATTCTCTCAGCTTAAAGTTTTTTACACTTTCCCTTCCTTGATCTGCCTAACCATAAACAATGATAAGAGATTCAGAGATTGTATATTTTTTATTGTGTAATTTTCATGTTTGGTGGTTGACCTTTGTTTTCATCTGTGTATATACTTCTTATGCTAGCCACTGAATTTTTTTCTTGATTAAACAACTCACATCATGTAAACTCATTAATTCTTATTCAGAATACTGAATTCTTACCTGTGGAAGTACATTAATATAAGGTTTTTTCTTTTGGCAAAAAAAAATAAACTTTTCATTTGTGTGTGTCATTTATACAATGGTAAGGAAATTGCATTAACTTGTTTTTTTTTCTTAATAAGCTATAAAGCATCGGCAGGTAGAGAGATAGAGGATCTTAAACTGGAGAACTCTGCTCTACAGGAAAAAGTAGCCAAGGCCGAAAAAAGTGCAGAAGATGTTCACCAACAAATGTTGACAGCCGAGAGCACAAATCAAGACTATGCAAGGTATGTACACAGGCGCAAGTGTCCATGTTTGTGCATTCAGACAGGCTGATTTTGTTGAATTTGTAAATTCAGAGTTTATACAGTAGGTGGTCTGCCAAAAGCAACAGAAAGATTTTTCTCAGTTTAAAAAAAAATTAAAATTCTTAAATAGTTCATTGAAGTGGTTTATTTTTCAAAAAGAAAGGGGTGAAATTGAAATGACTATCACATGATTAGTGGATTCTTCTTTCTCAAAACAAAGGATGCTTCTAGAACTGCAAAACAGATCAACACTGAAGGAAGCAGAAATTAAAGAAATCACAATTTCGTCTCTTAAAAAAATAACTGATTTGCAAACCCAACTCAGACAACAAGATGAAGACTTTAAGAAGCAACTGGAAGAGGAAGAAGCAAGGTAATTAGGTTAGAGCCTCACTGCCATTTACTGACTCTGCTATCTTTTTTAGCAAATTGGGAAAAACAATTTTTTGAATTAATTTTTAAAATTTAATTTTTCCCTATAGAAAAGCTGAGAAAGAAAATATAGTGGCAGAATTAACTGAGGAAACTAATAAATGGCGTCTCCTTTATGAAGAGCTATACAACAAAACAAAACCTTTTCAGGTTTGTTACTAATAATTGAATTTACTTGTATTTAAGAATCTGCTATCTTCCCTGGTAGTCTTGACTGGAACTTGGTGTTCCTGCAAATTGGAAGTGTGTGTGCTTGGCAAGTACAAGGCCCTAGTTTCAGTTTCTAGCATGGCACAAAAACAGCAAAACAAAAAGGAAGGGGGTGAAATTTTACAAATGTTACTGTTATACATAATTTTCAAGCTTCGTTGAAATACAGTTGACAAGTTTAATAGACATATAATTTTAATGTAGCTTCTAAAGGATAAAAAATGATAAGCAACTTGAAGTTAATAATTCTAAGGGCTCTCCTAGTAGGAATGTTTGATCATTACCTGTTATTTTGTGATATCCATTTTCATATGATCTGTTTCATATATCTCAGTATTTCTCAGGTTAATATACTGAACTTTATAAAGTATTTTTGATTTTGGCATTCTTTTAAGTTTTTTTTTTTTAATTCCTGTGACTTTTATTTATTTATTTTATATTTTCTGAAAGAAAAAAAAATACAAATCCAGTTAGAAGTAGGAATTCATTGGCTTGATATAACTGAATATTCTAAGCAATTGTCTGCCCCGTATCTGTCCATGACGATTTCACTCAATTCATCCTGGTCATCAAAAGGCAGCTTATTCTAGGGAGGTATAGTGACAACTGGAGCAGTATATCCACCCAATTTGTGTGTCAGCCTCCCAATTATTTATTTTTTAAATTTAAATATTTCTTTTTGAGACAGGGTCTCCCTATAGCCCCAACTGACCTGGAACTCACTCTGTAAACCAGGCTGGCCTCGAACTCACAGCCTCCTGAGTGTTAGGGTTAAAGGCATATGCCACCACACCTGGCTTAAAGATGGTTCTTAGCCACCATGTGGGTACTGGGAATCGAACCCTGGTCCTATGCAAGAGTAGTTGGTGCTCTTAACCTCTGAGCCATCTCTCCAGCCCCTATTATTTTATGAATTTTTTGCTTGCATGTATGTGAGTGGACCCATGTCATGTAATGCCTTCTTCAGAGGACAGAAGAGGGCATTGAATCCCTTGGAACTGGAGTTATAGACAGTCGTTGGCTGCTTTGTTGGTGGTGGGAACCAAACCTGGGTCCTCTGCAAGAGCAGCCAGTGCTCTTAATCATGGAGCTGTCTCTTCAGCAAATTTCATACAATTTATTTTGATCATATTTAGATCCCTGTCCCCTATCTGCTCTTTCTGTAGTACCCTCCCAGCCCATAGATGGATGGAATATATATATATATATATATATATATATATATATATNGAGGAGGTACTATTGTTGCCCCCATTTTACAGATGAGGACACTGATACACACAGGGGATAGTAAGGCTCACACCAGTAATTACTATTCCAAAGCTCATTTGAGAACAGGCACTTCTTGCTACAGAGATTAACTGAACAGTATGGTGGTTGAAAATGAAGTAAGTGATTGAAAATGTTTTCTCTGATTGACTGAAATGATTTTGTGCCTGCTTATTTTAAGTAGTTGCTTATTCTGAAATACCTCGGCTGACTGCTGAGATACCACTTAGCACACATGATATGCTGAAGGAGCTCATTAATATTCCTTCACTCATTTGGCAACATGTGCAAGGCACAGCTCCAGAGGGCAGATTCGGAACTGTGTTGCCTGGAGCCCTTAGTGTCTAAATGACCTACAGTGGCCCTGCAGTGGCCTATTACTGGCAATCCTAGAGCCTGCCTTCCACCTAGGATACCCTTCTCCCTGCCTAAGCCACAATCAGTTACACATCCATCAAAAGTTAATGGCTCAGAGAGCACATTAAAATCCATTCTTCATACTTGATCATTGTTGCATCACCTTTTCATTCCCAGCCCACCAGCAAAAAAAAGCAAAAAAAAATTTTTTAATGTTTCTATACACAATGGAGATCTTTTTTCTATGTGGACTTTGGGACAAATCTCTGTCAACAAGTGGCAGTGACAAAATGGCAACAAATCCAATATTCTGTAAATGGTCAGATTCATTCTTTTTTTAATTTTTTAATTAATTTATTTTTTATGTGTATGAGCGTACTGTCTGCATGTAGGTCTGTGCACCCATGTTGTGCAATGCCTCAGAGGTCAGAAGAGGGCGTCGGATTCCCCTGGAACTGGAGTTAAAGACACTTCTTAGCTGCCATGTGGGTGCTGGGAATTGAACCTCTGCAAGAGCAGTCAGCGCCCTTAACCACTGAGCCATCTCTCCAGCCCTAGATGCATTCTTTAATCTGTTCGCCTTTAGGTAGTTTTGAGTCTATTCCCTGCACCCCCCCAACCCCTTGTGTGAGTGTGTGTGTGTGTGTGTGTGTGTGTGTGTGTGTTTAAGACAGAGTCTTGCTTTGTAGCTGTTTGTACACTGGAACTTTGTAGGCCAGGCTGGCTTTAAACTTGCAGTGATCATCTTGTCAGACTCCATAATGCTGCGATTACAGGAGTGGACCTAGCCATATCTGAAGGGATATTGGTAGAGTTGAAGACTATGGTTTTCAGACCACATTCACCACATCAATATCCGAGGGGAGCATTACACACCATCCATAAGTCTTGGACTTTGAGTAAAATAGAGGGAGGCAGGTGAACATTGGGCTTGATTCTGGGGAATGTTGTGTGTGCCCAATGTTTGTGAGGGAGAGTACACAATTGGTATTTTGGGAGTAACTTGGGTGGGCTATTTCAGTAACTGCTAATTGTGTAATTTTTGGCCACACTGTCATCATTTCTACAGTTTATTGTATGTCTTGAAAGGGTAATGAGACCCTTTCTACTATTTTCTTTCTTTCTTTATTTATTTTTTGTCTTTTTGAGCCAGGGTGTCCTAGAGCTCACTATGTAGACCAGGCTGGCCTTGAACTCACAGTGATCCACCAGCCTCTGCCTCCCAAGTGCTGGGATCAAAGGTGTGTGCCACTATGCTCGGCCAGCAAACACTTTAAATCCCAACACTCATTGGCAAAGGGAGGCACATCTCTGACACCAGGCCAGCCAGGGCTACACAGGGAGACTCAAAAATGGTAAAAAAGAAAGCTGGTCAGCTTGCTTACTGCTATTCCTGTGTTTTAATGACCTTTCAAATGGAAAATGCAAAGTCTAAAGCACTTTCTTAGAGAATTTATAGAGCTTTAAGATAATGGAGGGAAAAAAAGATAAGGGAGAGTACTCAGTTTTTGCTCTTTCTTTTTACTTAGTATTCTTTATGCTTTATATAAAACTAATAAGATTTGAATAGTTTTGGGCCGAGCATGGTGGCACACACCTATATTCCTGGGATCAAGGAGGTAGAAGCAGGATGATTGCACAAGTTCAACGATTTTAAGTCTTAACTTCATTAAAAATATGTACCTATGTATGTTTTTCAGCAACAACTGGATGCATTTGAAGCAGAGAAACTGGCATTGTTAAATGAACATGGTGCAACTCAGGAACAGCTAAATAAAATAAGAGACTCATATGCTGAGTTGTTGGGCCACCAGAATCTAAAGCAAAAAATCAAGCATGTTGTGAAATTGAAAGATGAAAATAGCCAATTAAAATCGGTTTGTAAATTAACATTATTTTTATTATCAATATTGTGCGGTTTTATTTCTCTAGTTACTTGTAATATTTAGATATAATAAAAAATAGAAAAATCAAACAGCTTATAGAGAATTAATTTTAGAGTTAATGGATTTTAGTGTTGGCCAAATAGATGTTCGGTGTTACCAGGTTTTACATCTTCAGATTAATTATCTTGAAAAGTACTGCTATAGTTGGAAGAACTAGAAATTTTATTTTTTTGGTTTTTTCGAGACAGGGTCTCCCTGTAGCTCCCAGGTGTCCTGGAACTCACTCTGTAGACCAGGCTGGCCTTGAACTCACAAAGATCCACCTGCCTCTGCCTCCCCAGTGCTAGGATTAAAGGTGTGCGCCACCACACCTGGCATGGAAGAACTAGAAAATTTTATACATTCATTTCTATTTCTAAAATAGCTGTTCCTTTGTAGATGTCATAAAAACAAGCAATATTCAAAAATAGTTGAGTACATTTTTTTCCTTCTAGAATAGTGGGTTACCTTATGACATTTTCATATGTAGTATAATATCCTTTGGTCACATTCACCCCCATGATCTTTCCATTCGTTCTGTTGCACCCTTTTTCCCTGCTTCCTCCTGATTGTCCTCTATTCTAATATTGTCCCTTCTCCGTTCCTTTATTTTGCTCTGGATTCCACATGCAGATGAAACTATAAGATACTTGTCTTTCCGAGCTTAGAGTGTTTGCCTTGAATGGTGGTCTACATTCCATTTATTTCCTCTAGTTCTAGGGTTTTTATCTTCTCCAACCATTCACTTGATAATGAGTACCTGGGCTGATTGGATACCATGGCTTCTATGCATACTGCTGCCTTAAACCTGAGTATGTAGGTTGTTGGCTGATTTTTATTCTTTTTGGTATATATTCAGGAATTGTATAGCTGGATCATTCAGTAGTTTTGATTTTAGTTTTTGAAGAACTCTGATTTCCATAGTGCTTGTGGCCTTCGCACCAGCAGTGTATGAGGGTTCTTTCACTGCCATTTTTTTTATATTATTTATTTTGTATGTGTATGAATATACTGTCTGCATGTAGGCCTGTGCACCCGTGTCATGCAATTCCACGGAGGTCAAAAGAGGGTGTTGGATTCCCCTGGAATTTATTTAGTTAGTTAGTTATTGACAGGGTTTCATGTAGACCAGGATGAGATAGAATTCTTAATCCAAGTTCTGTGATTACAGCCATGCACTGTACTCTTTAGTGATTGTTTATTTTCTATATTTTTCTCACATAGGAGGTGTCAAAACTCCGATCTCAGCTTGTTAAAAGGAAACAAAATGAGATCAGACTCCAGGAAGAACTGAATAAAGCTCTGGGCATTAAACATTTTGACCCTTCAAAGGCTTTTCATCATGAATGTAAAGAAAATTTTGCTCTCAAGACCCCATTAAAAGAAGGTAAGACATTAGTACATAGTACATTTTTATATCTGACATTCTCCTTTGGATCTGCTTTCACTGAGGTTAGCATCTTAGCCTTTCTTTTTTTGGTCTTTTTGAGACAGGGTCTCCCTATAGCCCCAGCTATCCTGGAACTCACTCTGTAGACCAGGCTGGCCTTGAACTCACAAAGATCCACCTGCTTCTGCCTCCTGAGTGCTAGGATTAAAGGCGTGCGCCACCACGCCGGGCTAGCATCTTAGCCTTTTTATGATGTCTTCTGATATAAAGATATTCTTACTGAGATTGATGCTTGCAATGCCTTTTTTCTCCTTCTGTAGTCATCTGTATATCCAGGTTCCCTCATATTTCAAGCCCCCTTCAGAGTACATCTTCCTTGAAGTCTTCCTTTCTTACTCCTACCCAGACCCCTCCCTCTGTACCACACTTCCTTTTAGCCAAAAGGCCAGTAAGCAGCTCCTTGTTGTAAAACTTTCATTGGTAACATAAGTCTCTCTTAGTTTCATAATAATTTTCTAAGTATTACTTGTAGAGAAGTAAATTTTCTTTCCTGAGAATCTCCATATCTTTCACAGTAAGTCCAAGTTGTTTGATATTCATGCACAGAATATAAGCACTGCTTCTTCTGTCTTCACAAAGGTAGATCTGTTTTTTAATTTATAAAGGCTAATCACTGGCTTGGTTTGATTTCATTTGGAAGATCTGAATCTAAGACCTTGTATGTGCTAGGCAAGTGTTTTACTACTGAGCTACATCCTCAGCCTGGTTCATCAGTTAGTTTTAATTTAAAATACTTATATCTCTTTTTGATAATTTTTCTAGGCAACACAAACTGCTGCTGAGTTCCTATGCAACATCAAGGATCATGCAAGTAAATGTCTGAAACGCCTGTTGAAGATTTCTCTTATTATTGATGATATTATTATGTTTGTTATACATATATTATAATGTATCTAATTTTTACTGCCTAGTCTTAGATATATGAAAGTGCGAGATTTCTTATCAAAATGTCTTTTGACATTTTATTTTTATTATGTATTTCCTTAATCATAACTTTTATAATCTCATTCTAAGCCATCTGCTTTCCAGTTTACAGTACATCTCCATCAAATCAACATTTTTTTTAAATCAGCATTAAATTATTTCCCTTACTCTGGAATCTCACTTTTGAGGTTCTTTTAATTCCCAGAATTTTTAAAGCATAATTATAGAGGACTTTTCTATTCTGATAAAGACTGGAAAGACACACAGGCACGGTGGTGGGCCTCTTTGGTCCCAGTGCTCAGGAGGCCCTGCACTGGCGATGCTCACTGTTCTCCCTGCCACCCCTCTGCTTGTCCACATCAAAGGAAATGAGGCACTCTTAGTTCCCAGTAACGTTGTCTTTTACCAGTGTCACTGAGTTATTTAAGAATTTACAGATTCTTGGGCTCTATGCACTTCTAAATTAAAACATGTAACTTGGGCCTACATTTTTTAAAGATCATTCTGTTAATTTTTAGATAGACTGAAAATCTGAAAAACTATGTGTAATATCTTTAGAGAATTGAGCCATTTGCATGTTTTCTGACCTGTGTGTATTACAAAATAAAGTCATGGAGCAACTCATACCCGACATAAATTGTGTGTGCCCTCCCCAACAACTTGTCTCCAGAATCATAAATACCTTTTATTTTTTTTTTAATTAAAGTGCGCGTGTGTGTGTGTGTGTGTGTGTGTGTGTGTGTGTGTGTGTGGACATCACTAGTTATGGTCCTCTGTCTCTCTTTTGGAGACAGGCTCTCCCTGCACCTGGGGTGTGCCACTTTCTTGGCTAGACTAGAGGCCAGCAAGTCCTAGTGGTCCTCTTGTCTCTACCCTTTCCTTCCTGGAGTTTCAGGGGTGTGCCAGATGCTTGTTGTCACCTAGGATCCAAATTGTAATCCTCATGATTATGTAGTAAATGTGCCTTACCAATACTTTTTCAATAGTGGTAATTTTCCTTCTAATATGTTTGATTTGCACTGTTGGTGTATTGTTATTAACCACCTTATTTAATGTTGATGGACCAGTTAGAAAAGCTTTTCATAAATTATTTTGTTAAATCTTAACACATGGTTGATATAGAAGTTAGAACTTGTGGGGATGCAGATAGAGGAAATCTAAATATGATTAAGAATTATTGTATGAAATGCATAAAAATTCAGAAAAAAATATTGAAAAAAAAGAATAAAGAACTCCTTTAGGGAACTCAGTTACTTTTCTGATCATTTTTAACCTATTGTAGTAGTTACTTTCGTGATGCTGTGACCACAGTACCCAACAGAAACAGCTTAAGAGAGGAAAGATTTAATTTGGGTGGTGTTTTCAGCTTGCAAGGCCAGGAGGGCAAGGCAGAGCAGCTTAGTCCATGGTGGCCAGAGTGTGTATCAGAGGCTGTATGTATCATAACGGCTCAAGAAGCAGAAAGCGCACAGCTACAGAAGATGGTGCATAGCATTGAAAGAATTGCCTCAGTGACCTATTTCTACCAGCTGGGCCTTCCCTTTTGAAAGTCCATGGCTCACAAGATAGCAACACCTGCTGCGGAACATGAACCTGGGGGCTGCAGATTTAGTGTATTGCTAGAGACCTTTTGTTAGATACTCAGCACCAAGAAGGAAAAAACAAAAATTACACACAAGTCTGTGAGGTTTGTTTCATAACACTTAGGTAAATTATTTTCATTATTACAGCTGTTTACTCATTGGTTTTAGGTCAAGGGAATATTCCCAGGTATGCCCAATCTATGACAGTTTCCCTAATGACAAAGTAGCCCTACTTTATTTTATTTTACTTTTTTTTTTACATGGTATTTGTCTTTATTTTTTATTTATTGTTTTATTTTTTTTTTTCTGTATAAGATTATGTTACAAACCAAATCTAGACCCGTGTCCCCCTCCCTAACCCCCACCCCACCAGATTCACTGTTTCAGTCTTTTCTGTGTTGTTGTTGTTCTTTCCAATATGCATCACCCCAACTACTTGGACAAAAGCTCAAGGAGCCCTGCACAAAAAATACTTACAACTAGATAATTGGCACTAGCATCCACAGGTGAGGGATACCATTTGTCATTTGTTTTTCTGGGACTGTGTTACTTCACTTAACATAATATCTTCTAGTTCCATCCATTTACCTGCAAAGTTCATGATGTCATCTTTCTTTACTGCTACATAGAACTCCATTGTGTAGATGTACCACATTTTCTCTATCCACTCATCACTTGAGGGGCACTTGGGTTGGTTCCAGATTTTTGCTATTGTGAACAGAGCTCGAATAAACATGGCTGTGCATGTATCTCTGCGGTAAGATGAGTCTGGTGGGCATATACCCAGGAGTGGTATAACTGGGTCAGGTGGTAAGCTCATTTTGAGTCTTCCAAGGGTTCTCCACACTGCTTTCCATAGTGGCTGTACGAGTTTACATTCCCACTAGCAGTGGATGAGTTGTTCCCCTTTCCCCACAACCTCTCCAGCACTTGGTATCATTTGTTTTCTTGATCCTAGCCAGTTTATCAGAGTGAGATGATATCTTAAAGTGGTTTTAACTTGCATTTCCTAATTATTGGCGAAGTTGAACATTTTTTAAGATGTTTCTCAGCCATCTCTTAATTCCTCACCTGTGAAGTCTCTGTTCAGCTCTTTGCTCCATCTTTTGAGTGATTCATTTGTTTTCTTTCTTCTGTTTTTTGAGTAGTTTAAATACTCTGGAAATCAATGCTTTGTCAGATGAATCTGTGGTGAAGGTTTCCTCCTACTCTGTGGGATTTCTCTTCACTTCCTTGATTGTTTCTTTTGATGTACAGAAGCTTCTGAGTTTAATGAGGTCCCATTTGTCAATTGTTGATCTTATTTCTTGCGCAGGTGGTGTCTGATTTAGGAAGACTTTTCCTATGCCTATGTCTTGTAGGCTGCTGCCAACTTTTTCTTCTATCACCTTCAGCGTTTTAGGTTTCACGTTGAGGTGTTTGATCCATCTGGAGGTGACTTTTGTACAGGGCGAGAGGTAGGTGTTTATTCTTCTACAAGTGGCGATCTAGTAAAATATCCCTACTTTATACTGCCATGTCCTTTGTCTTATTATTTTCTCTTTTTACTATTTATTTATCAAGGCAGATTGTATGTTTGAATCAAAAAGAGAAACTGAAAAGTCTATTCTAAAACATATATTTCAAATGCACATTACATTTGAAAGACTAAGAAACTTTTAACACCAAAATCTATAAACCAACCCAGCATGGTAATATATGCCTTTGCCTTCAATCCCAGCACTCAGGAGGCAGAGGCAGGCAGATGTCTGTGAGTTCAAGGCCAGCCTGGTGTACATATCAAGATCCAAACCAGCAGGGGTTCCAGGGAGACCATGTCTCAAAAAAATACATATGTGTGTTTATGTCTCTCTGTGTGTGTGTGTGTGTGTGTATGTGTGTGTGTGTTTGTGTGTGTAACCCACACTGGTTCTGAACTCCTATAGCTGAGGATGACCTTGAACTTTTCTGGAGTCCTGAGATAGGAGGCATGTTCCGTTTTGCTCAGTTTACGTAGTACTGGGGATCCAAACCTCTTGCATGCTAGGCAAGCACTGTAACAACTGATCATCAATCCCAACCCATAGAACTGTATGGTATTGTCCCTTAAAGTTTACTTCATACTGGTACTTATCCAAGAATTCTGTCTCTGATGTACATTGTATCCTTGGGTACACATGTATTTCAAGATAAATCTATGTTGAAGTTATATTTTTATTTGCTAACTGAAAGAAGTTTAAGTGAAGTTAAAATTCTAAGTAAACTGGAAATTGTTTAGTTTTCCAATGCTAAGAGAAAAGTCCAATCAGTCGGAATTAACAGGGGGCAGGCTTTATTAGGAAAGGGAGTAGTTCTTCCGCAAAACCCAGAGGCCTACGTGGTGAAAGGAATGAGTGAGAGGGCTTGGAGCGTGAAAGTGGAAGGAGTGCAGGAAAAGGCGGAGAGACGGGGAAGTGAAGGAGACTGAGGAGTGAAAGACGGAGACAGGGGGGCGGGTGGAGTGAAGGAAGTGGGAGGTGGGAGGTGTGTGTCCAGGGGAAGCTAGGGAAGTGAAAGACGGAGACAGAGGGGCGGGTGGAGTGAAGGAAGTGGGAGGTGGGAGGTGTGTGTCCAGGGGAGACCAGGGAAGTGAAAGATGGAGACAGAGGGGAGGGTGGAGTGAAGGAAGTGGGAGGTGGGAGCTGTGTGTCCAGGGGAGACCAGGGAAGTGAAAGATGGAGACAGAGGGGAGGGTGGAGTGAAGGAAGTGGGAGGTGGGAAGTGTGTGTCCAGGGGAGGCTAGGGAAGTGAAAAATGGAGACAGAGGGGAGGGTGGAGTGAGGGAAGTGGGAGGTGGGAGGTGCGTGTCCAGGGGAGACCAGGGAAGTGAAAGATGGAGACAGAGGGGAGGGTGGAGTGAGGGAAGTGGGAGGTAAGAGGTGTGTCCAGGGGAGACCAGGGAAGTAAAAGACCAAGACAGAGGGGAGGGTGGAGTGAGGGAAGTAGGAGGTGAGAGGTGTGTGTCCAGGGGAGACCAGGGGCTTTTTACAGAGGAAGAGATAGTAAAGTGCTAGAATCTGGCCAATTTAGGCCAGGCAGAAAGTCGGATCAGGTGATCTCCTACCTACGATGCCCTGCATGGGCTTTCTTCTGGCACCTTCGAGAACAGGGGTTCAGACCGAAAGAGGAGAGCGGAGATGGTCCAGGTCATCTTAATTCCTGCCTCAGGGCCTCCAACCTAACAAATATGTAAAAATAAATATAGTATATTTGACTGGTTTATATTTTCTTGGTGTAAAGGCAGCACTGAATTTGAATCTTACAGCAGACCTCTAAGTCCAGTTGTTGGGGGGGGGCTTCTTTTTGAGACAGGGTCTCCCTGTATCCCCAGCTGTTCTGTAACTCACTATGTAGACCTACCTGGTCTTGATCGCCCAGGGATCCGCCCAGCTCCCTTCACAGTGCTGAGATTAAAGGTGTTCACCACCACACCTGGCTGCAATTGATTTTTTAAAATTATTTTATGTGCATAAGTGTATTGCCTGCATGTATGTGAGTGTACCCATGTTGTGTAATGCCCACAAAATCAGAAGAGAGCCTTGGATCCCCTGAAACTAGAGTTACAGACAGTTGTAAGCCACATGTGGGTGTTGGGAACTGAACTCAGGTCCTTAGCAAGAGCAGCCAGTGCTCTTAACACTGATCCATCTGTCCAGCACCCCCACCCCACTCCTAGCTGCTTTTAAAGTTTTGGCATCTCTGGTATTTTTTAATTTTATACCAATAGATTTAAAAAAAATTTTTTTTGTCTTTTTTTTGAGACAGGGTCTCCCAATAGCCCCAGCTGGCCTGGAACTCACTCTGTAGACCAGGCTGGCCTGGAACTCACAGAGATCCACCTGCCTCTGCCTCTGAAGTGCTAGGATTAAAGGTGTGGGCCACCACGTCTGGCTTAGATAAAACAATTTTAAAAGATTAGACACGCCCTTAGTCCAAGCACTCTGGAGGGAGACAGGCAGATTTCTGTTCAAGGCCATCCTGGTCTACATAGTGTGTTCCAGGACAGCTTGGGCTACAGGGAGATGCTGTCTCAAAAGACCAAAAAAAAAAAAAAA
Organism: Rhizomys pruinosus; assembly: GCA_009823505.1. Taxonomy (NCBI): domain Eukaryota; kingdom Metazoa; phylum Chordata; class Mammalia; order Rodentia; family Spalacidae; genus Rhizomys; species Rhizomys pruinosus. Next base: position 405,055 of record VZQC01004041.1, on the reverse strand, counting down.
ATCAGGCTGGAGAGATGGCTCAGTAATTAAGAGCAATGGCTGCCCTTGCAGAGGACCCAGGTTTGGTTCCCAGCACCCATATGGTGGCTCACAACCATCCTTAACTATGGTTCCAGGGGATCTGATGCCCTCTTCTGGCCTCCCTGGTTATTGTATGACATATGTACACTTGAATGCCAAACACTCATACACATAAAAGTAAATAATTTTTTTTAAAAAATAAATCAGGGCTGGAGAGATAGCCTAGCAGTTAAGAGCGCCGACCGCTCTTGAAGAGGACCCGGGTTCGATTCCCAGCACCCATATAGTGGCAGAGAACCATCTGTAACTCCAATTCCAGGAGAACTCCAGTTCCAGGGGAATCCGACACCCTCTTCTGACCTCCGCGGCATTGCACGACACGGGTGCACAAACCTGCATGCAGACAGTACATTCATACACATAAAAATAAATAAATAATAAATAAATAAATAAATAAATAAATAAATCATAGTACCTGACTCGTGTGGTACAGCCACAGTAACATCTAGAATAAACTCAGTGGAAAGGGATAGAAAGTGGAAAATATGGGGCTGGAGAGATGGCCTAGCGGTTAAGAGCGCCGACCGCTCTTACAGAGGACCCGGGTTCGATCCCCAGCACCCACATGGCGGCCGAGAACCGTCTGAAACTCCAATTCTAGGAGAACTCCAGTTCCAGGGGAATTCGAGACCCTCCTCTGACCTCCGCGGCATTGCACGACACGGGTGCACAGACTTGCATGCAGACAGTACATTCATACACATACAGAAATAAATAAAAATTAATAAAAAAAATTTACTTAAAAAAAAAAAAGAAAGTGGAAAATATAAAGGCAGGAGGTTCTACTAATCTTCCTAGTTATTAATACAAGTTTGCTTCCTCAAGAAGTAACCAAGGCTTGCTTTGTAGGAAAGCATATACATAAAGCCAGATAACATTTCTAACACCCCCCCCCTTTTTTAGAGTAATATTCCCAGACCTTCTTGATTTGGGCTTTGTGAACCATGGGTCTCAATCACATCTCTGGCCAGTTTCCCATCCACTGAATCAGGAGCTCTCCCGTCAGAGCATCAGCACCCATTGTCTGGGGAGGGCTTAATTCAGTCTTGAAGATTTGGTCACTGACTGGATGACTGCAGTGAGCAGTGAAGTGTTACTGACCTCAAGGGCCCAGCTAGGATAACCACTGTGCCTCTGATAATTATCCAGGACTTCTGCCTGAAGGGGTGTCCTTGGAAAGCCTTCCAATAGGCAGCCATAATCTGGTAAGACTTATCAGCTTATGAAGGACATCCAAGCCTTGATGTCCTCTGGAATGAGCTTCTCATTGTTGATTGAAGTTTTAGATAACACACCAGTTCTGTGCCCCTGCATTGTGTTGTGTTGCAGTAGATCCCCAGTGGAGAGGTGCTTCAGCTGGAAATGTTTGATGATGTAAGATAAGGTACCCTTACCAGAGCCCAGGATTCCCATGATAACTACGCATCAATAGTGCAGGCACAGTTATAGCAACAGAGAACCAAGCTGTGTGGACAGTAGACCTTCCACGTGGCCTACATGCTCTTAGTCTCCACTGCCAAGGACAGGCCTGCTGACCTCCCTGGAAACAGATAGCAGTCTAAAACCACTCTTGATATCAAAATCCATATTAGTTTGGGCTCTCCAAACAGAACCAGTAGGAGACATGCAGAGAAGACAATTTGTTACAAAGAGTGGGCTCTTATCATTATGGATACTAAAAAGGCCCCAAATCTCCCAGTGTAGTCCAGGCCAAATTTGAAGGCCTGAGATAGGGGAGCAGATGTAGTAAATTCCTGGCCAAGGGCAGGAAAAGACCCAAGCTGCAGCTGTACCAGGCAGAAGGGATGAAGGCTCTCTTCCTCTGCATTGTGCTCAGCTTAGGCCCTCAGTGACTCCTCAGTCTGCTTTACTGAATCCTCCAATTCACTGATCTGGAAACACCCTCACAGACACAATTAAGAATGATGTTTGAGAGATGGCCTAGCAGTTAAGAGCGCCGACCGCTCTTACAGGGGACCCGGGTTCGATCCCCAGCATCCACATGGCGGCTGAGAACCGTCCGAAACCCCAATTCCAGGAGAACTCCAGTTCCAGGGGAATCCGACGCCCTCTTTTGACCTCCGCGGCATTGCACGACACGGGTTCACAAACCTGCATGCAGACAGTACATTCATACACATGCAGAAATAAATAAAATTTAAAAAAAGAAAAAAAAATGTTTGGGCACCTCATGACCTGGTTAAGTTGACACACTAACCATCACACTGAGCGTGGGAAATGAATGTCTAGTCCAGCTTGATTCCAGGTCCTGGAATCAAATTTAAATTAGGAGTCATCCAAACTTCAAACTTTTTAAGTCAAATTTCATTACTCATATATTCTGGTAAAGGTTGGAGATGTGGCTCAAATGCTTGCCTATAATGTGCCCTTGGTTTGATCTTCAATTCTGAACTTAAAAAGAGAAAAAGAAAAGATTTCTCTGAAGACTGTTGAAACAGGGTGGCTTTAGTACCCCACCTCTAGATTTGTCTCTTCCTTTCTAGCCACAGTAACATTCATTCATTCACCAATGCTCCTTGTTTCCAAGAATGGAGGTGTAAGGAGCTGATCCCTAATAAGGAAAGGACAAAGGATCAATCAAGGGGGCGCACTTCCTGCTGCTTCTTGATAGCTCTGGCAGGAAGGCTTGATTTTTTTTTTTTTAACTCCAACAGGACCCTTCACCTGACCTGCTTAGAGTCTAAAATAAATCTTTGCTCAAGTGGTTTCTGTGAGGCATTTTGTCACAGCAATGCAGAAGTAACTGATACAGAGCTGATACACACACACACAAAAAAAAAACTTTCAATTTATAGTTGAAAGAGACAAATCTGAGTAAACAGTATAAATGGGGCGGGGGGGGGTGGCTAGAAAGACAGCTTAGCACTTAAGAGCACTGGCCGCTCTTCCAGAGGACCCAGGTTCAGTTCCCAGCACCCACATGGTGGCCAACAACCTTCAGTAATTCCAGTTTCGGGGGATCTCATGCCCTCTTCTGGCATCCCTGGCATTGTACACACATGGTGTAAATGCATACATACAGGCAAAGCACTCCTACACATAAAACAAAATCAGAGGCTGGAGAGATGGCTCAGTGGTTAAGAGTACTGGCTGCTCTTGCAGAGGACTGGCTCCCAGCATCCACATCCTGACTAACACACATCTGTAACTCCAGATCCCAGGAATGTGATACATTCCTCTGGCCTCATAGGCACTGCACAACACAACTCCACTTACATAGTTACAGGCAGAACCCTCATACATATAAAATAAAAATAAATAAAGGTATAGAAGCAAGGCTTGGTGGTACATATTTAATTCCAGTACATGGAAGGCTGAGGGAGAAAGATTATAAGTTCAAGGCCAGTGTGGCATATGTAACAAATTCCAGTCCAGTTCCAGACACATAGTGAAACTATTTCAAAAATAAAAAAGTTTTATAATATTATGACAGCTGAACATGAAGACCTCATTAATATTAGGTTGTATGTTTGAAGAATACTGTGGGTAGAGTCAGCAGAACGACAGATTTTGCAAGGTCTTATAGATGATGAAACTTCATTGAAAAGTTATAGGCAAATAGTAAAAGTGTCTAATCAAGATTATTCAATGGTGGCTTGGAGAGACAGCTCAGTGGTTAGGAGCACTGGCTGCTCTTGCAGAGGACCCTAGTTGAGTTCCAAACACACACATGGCAACTAACAACAGTCCACAGTTTGAGAGGAGGCCAGAAGAGGGCATTGGTTCCCCTGGAACTGGAGTTATAGAAGGTTGTTAGGTGCCATGTGAGTGCTAGGAACCAAACCCAGGTCCTCTGCAAGAGCAGCCAGTGCACTTAACTTTTGACCCATCTTGCTAGCCCTTCTTTGCCTACTTTTGAGCTTCATCATTAGTAGAATGGATTGAGCGGGTAATATGAAGAAAAAGGACATGCAGCATTGACTGTGGCCATAGCAACAGCAGAACAGCAGAAGAGAGCAAAGGTGATAAAGAAAGCTGTTAGGTAGCCAGAGGAGTTCCAGAGAGCTATCAGTTCTTAAGAGCTGAGGAACACACACACACACACACACACACACACACACCATGGCATGCAGATGCTCATAAGTATATGGGTGCACACACAGAAATAAAAGTAAGAAAATCAAATTAAGCCGCTATAAATAGTCATGTATAAATCTTTATGGATAGGATATGCGGGTAGCTGCTTATAAGTAGAACTGTTGATTTATGGGGAGGGTGTATGTTTAACTTAGAAAAGATGGCAACAGGAGCTGGAGAGCTGGCAGATGGTTCAGTGGTTAAGACCACTGGCTGTTCTTGCAGAGGACCTGAGTTCAAATTTCAACACCCACATGGGGGCTAACACCTGTCACTAACTCCAGTTCTAGGGAAGATGATGTCCTCTTCTGACCTCTGAGGGCATTGCATGATACTGGTGCACTGACCTACATGCAAGCAATATACTCATATCATATATATATAAAATAAAAATAAAATATTTTTAAAAGATGAGAACAGATTCTAAAGTGATTCTATCATAACTATATTACCACTAGCACTGACTAAGTCAGCATCCTAACTGTTGAAAGTGCTAGGGAGAGAATTGAAGCACACCACACCGTCATAGTCAGTGTTCTGAGATTAAAGGCATTTAAACAAGTGCAAAAGGATTACTTTGAACTTCCTTCTCTTTCGTGAAGGCAAGAGAAGATGACATTCCTATAGAATAGAGAAGTTCTCTGCTCTAGAAGAAAAGTGACTTACAACCAAAGATGGGAAGTTGAGCCCAAGAGAATTCTACACAAATCATTTAAAATTACTCTTAATCATCCAATAATAACATCAGTTAGTTACTTTTCACAACTCACTGTTGTCTAATTCAATGTATAATTTTTGAACTCTGTCTTAGAGTCCTGGGTCTTAATCTGCTTATAAGGCACCCATGCATGCCATGTAAAACTTGTAGTAAATAAGTATATTTTTTGCCTGCCTTTTTTTTTTTTTTTTTTTTGTCTTTTTGAGACAAGGGTCTTCCTGTAGTCCCAGCTGGCCTGGAACTCACTGTGTAGACCAGGCTGGCTTGAACTCACAGAGATCTGCCTGCCTCTGCCTCCTGAGTGCTGGGATTAAAGGTGTGCACAACCACACCCGGATTTTTTTTTGCTTGTGTTATGATAATTTATCAGATCTAGCTGAAAAACACTAAAAGGACTGAGGAAACATTTTGCCTTTTAACATTTAAAAATTTTGCTCGTGTGTTCAATCTGTGAAGTTGTAAGAGTCTCATTGTGGCATTTCTCCAGTGTTGAACATGTTATGTGCTTCCTGGCTATTGTATCTTCCTTTTTTTTTTTTAAGAGGAGTAATTTTTTTAAATTTTATTATTTGTTTATTTTTAAGGGATTCTACAATATAATAACACAGTCGTTTTCAGATAACATTGATGTTACTCAGTTTGCCGTACAATTAGGTAATTGGTGCATTTTGCAAGTATCTTATGTCCAAATTTTGAACAACCCAAGGTTCCCATAGTCCAGTTGGAGAAGCTTATATGCACAGGCATGTTGATCAGTTAGGGGTCCAGACTATATTGCTGTAGTCTCATGATTCACCCCTATCTCTCCACAGCCCTTACATTCTACCACGCCTCTTCTTCCGCTTTGGGAAAGGGGCACAAGTGGGTGAGAAGAAAACAGTCTACTTTCTTTGGAGCTGTCATTTTGGACTCTAGTCTGTTCAGGTTGTTTCCCTCCATGGGTTGACAGCTTATCCAGTGATACCTTTTTAGTCATACTAACAAAGCACAAGCAATTGGATGTACAGGCATTTAAGCAGTACTAACTCCTGGCTATTGTATCTTCCTTTCTTACATGTGTGTTCAATTCTTTTGTCCATTTAAAAATCTGTTTTGAATCGAGTGAAAGTTCTTTAATAGTCTGAATATAAGTTATTTTCAGATATATCCATTGAAATTATTTTTCAGTTTGTTTTTTTTTTAAGTTTCTCAAACTCTTACTAAGCAGACAGGTTTCATTTTGAAGAATTTTATCAATTAAAATTTGTGTAGTTTTAATTTCTCTCTTGTATCTAAGATATATGAAGATATTACCTTATATTTGCTCCTAAACTTGGTATTGTGCTTTCATATTTTAACAGTACTAATGCTTAAGATGTGTATTTAAATGCAACCCTCCAATTTCTTTTTTTTTTTTTTTTTTTTTTTTTTTTGGTCCGTTTTTCAAGACAGGATCTCACTGTAGCCCCAGCTGTCCTGGAACTAGCTCTGTAGACCAGGCTGGATCCGCCTGCCTCTGCCTCCCAAGTGCTAGGATTAAAGGCGTGCACCACCACGCCTGGCAAATTCTTCGTAATTTCTACATCTCCCGAATGCCTCCTACAGTGGCATATGGATAGAGTATAAAGCTAGGTGTTATTTTTAAACTGCATTTGAATACCATCTTTTGTTGCTTTTAAATTGGTGCATGGCCATAACTCACAACAGCTCAACTGAGCTTTGAGCCTAAGGGTCGAACTTTAAAGAGCCATTTGGCTCTGCTCTCTAGATTCTGTGCTACGCAGCAGGTCTGGGAATTACAGATTAGTAGTATTTAATACTAAATTTAAAGCCATCCCAACCTACTATATGTCCAGTCAGTCAAGAGGGGAGAACATTTGTAACGGAAATGACCTGTTGCCCTCTCTAATGTGTGTGTGTGTGTTATCTGTAGTATTTTCCTACAAGTTGTTACTATAAGGTGTGAGATGTGTGGAATACTTCACAACAGGAATCAATGCCAGGACCCAGTGCTTCCCAACCGTTGGCTCCGGTTCTAAGCAAAAGAAAATGGCAAGAAATTCTAGCAGGGAATTGGAGGTTCTTGGTGTTTTTTAACGTTATTTCTGCCATATGGCTTTGAGTCTTGGAACCTCGCTTGGCTGCGGTTAAACATGAAACTTCTCATTGGGTATTATCGAAGCTAGCAGGAGGAATCAGCTGCCAGTTTACTGCAGAGTGGAAGGCCGGGATTGGAATGAAATGCTAATTTCTAAGGTCAAGCGCGGCGCCTCACGTTTTTGGCGAGTCTGCGCTGGGACCGCGGGGTAGACAAAGCCGAGCCGGGAGGTCGATGAGCCGGGAGGTCGACGCCGTGATCGGCGCGTTTCTTCCCTTTAAATAATTTCGGAATCATGCCTGAAATGCCGGAGGACATGGAACAGGTAAGAGCTAACGATTCCAGAAACCTCCGTGCAGAGTTGCTTTAAAAGCTTTCCTGAATGGCTGGAAAGAGCAGAAAGGGTGCGAAGCCAACGTCATGCATTTCCTTAAAAATAAAATAATAGTAACAATCTTGGGACCCAGAGTGAACTACTTGGGGAACTGACCCAGGAAATCAAACGGGAGAGCTCTGTCGAAGTTATTAATAATTGACAGAAACAAAACGCATAACAGAACGATAATTTTTTTCTCAAATTAAGTGCAATGATGGTGGCGGTTCGCTGTGTTTTGTCCAGAGTTCCCGCTCCAGCTTTGTCTCTGTCGGACTCGAATCTGCTAATGTGATGTTAAGATCCAGTTTGCATTCTTTAGACGTGACCACCGTAGTAATTGGGATATTTATTGTCTGTAAACCGAGACCCTCATGAAAAATGGTTAAAGATTGCAGCTAAGCCTTTATGTCCAGAACTGTGCCCAACTTTTACCCCCAAGTAACAGATCGGATTCAAAATGTAGACAGAACCTTTCGGTCCTTGTTCACAAGGGTGTGCTGAGAAACTGTTAATGGTATAAATCCTTGAGTTGAGCTGTTGAGCGAAATTTTTAACCTCTCTAGAAGGATGAATGAGGTTGCTTCACGCATTCCAACTAGAAACTTAAAAAAAAAAAAAAA
>VZQC01004041.1:352800-397057 GCA_009823505.1 Rhizomys pruinosus | reverse complement strand
ATATATATATATATATATATATATCAATTTTAAGGAATTTGAGGGGTCCTCCAGACTTTTTGTCTTGATAGTGCTAAAATTGGGTGTTTTCTGTGAACTGTAAAAGCCTGGATTTTTCTTTTTAACTGAAAAGTGAGGGACCTCAAGTTGTCTTTGTTTTATAAAGAATTGCAGGAATAAGGAAGTAAGTTCTTTTAGGGGGTGGGGAAGAAGGAAAGTTCCAGGGCCCTGACAAAAACTTTTTACAGGCAGCTTAATTGTTCTAAAATAAACTCAAGGGATTATAAAAATAAGGCTTTCGGAAAAATCCAATTCTCGATCACGTTTTGGGGCAAATTTTAAATCCCTTATCGTGGGAGTCTGGGCTAGAACAGACTGTTGGGTAAAAAGTGGGCGAATCCTTGTGTGTGCGCCGGCTTTCGCTATAAATTTCAGTTATAACGGGTAGAGAAGAGTTGAGTGTAGAGCCCTTGTTTCTGACTCACTTAAAATAGCCTCGCGAGTTTGGAAGAGCGCCCGACTCTTCTGGCTCCTTCCTCTGAAACTTCTAGCCACTCTCCAAGGCTTAGCTGCAGCAGCCCTGAGGTAGAAGGTCCGAAGTGCAGTTGGATGCCTTGTAAATACACTGACAAATGAGGTTCCGGGTTATACATACATGCATACATACACACACACATATATATATATATGCATGTGTATATACATGCATATATACACACACACATATATATATACAGGGTGTATGGGTTTTTTTTTGCGGGGGGTCTTTTTGACACAGGGTCTCCCTGCAGCCCCAGCTGTCCTGGAACTCTATGTAGACCAGGCTGACCTTGAATTCACAGAGATCTGCTTGCCTCTGCCTCCCGTGTGCTGGGAATAAAGGCATGTGCCACCACGCCCAGAAATTTATTTATTCACTATTTATTTATTTTGAGACTGGGTCTTCCCGTAGTCCCAGCTGTCCTGGAACGCGCTGTGTGAATCAGGCTGGCCTTGAACTCACAGAGATCCTCCTGCCTCTGCCTCCCAAGTGCTAGGATTAAGGCGTGAACCACCATGCCTGGCCAGCTTTGTATGTTTAAAAGCAAAAAGTAATTCTTATTTTTGACATTTCACAGCCCCTCCCTTTTGTTTGGTCTTTTTGAGACCGGGTCTCCTTTAGTCTCTGCTGTCCTGGAGCTTGCTGCTTGCTTTGAACTCACAAAGATGGGCCTGCCTCTGCCTCTGCCTCTGCCTCCGCCTCCGCCTCCGCCTCCGCCTCCGGAGTGCTGGGATTAAAGGCGTACGCCCTGCTTTCCCTCCTTTTAGCATTGCTGAAAAAAATAGGTTCTGTAGATGCTCTTGATTTACAGGCCAACAACCATCTTTATTTTTTCTTTATGCCGTAACAAAAACCCCACTCACACCTGGAAGAGGTTAGTGACACAGCCCTGTAATCTTAGTATTTGGGAGGGAAGCTCTAGGATCAGAAGTTCAAGGTCAACCTCTCCTACATGGTTAGCCCAAGGCCAGCCTGAGCACGTGGGTGAGACTCTGTCTAAAACCAACAGAAACAGCCTTAGTGGTCTGTTGTGTTCGCCTTGCCTCTTCTAGTTCGCACCTCTCGCAGCTACAAATGTTACGTTCTTTAGATAGTACTTGAGCAGTTGGTTTTTAGACACTGGGCACAGTCTGCAAACCCGGAACTCTAGGTGAATTGATTCCATACTTCATCTAAGAAGGAAAAACAAGTAGAAGGCAGAAAAAAAGGCAACCCAACAAACAAAAGGCAACCAGCAGGACAAAACAACAAAAAAGGAAACTTGTGACTATTGCTTGGCGGCAGGGATTGTGTTTGGTGTATCCCTTTAAGAACTGGCGCGTGGGCCGCGAGGGCCCGCCCCCTCTTGAGGGCGTGGCTGAGGCGGGCCAATCAGCCCATGCAGCCACAGCTACGGAAGCCGGAAGCGACGGCCAGGCTTGGCCAGGGCCTGGGGAAGGCGGGCCTACGGTACCTGAGCTGAGACCCCGGAGGTGCTTTTCTGGAGCTGGCGGTGGCCGCGGTGGCGGCGGCGCGAACACGGCGGGCATGGTGGGCCGGGAGAAGGAGCTCGCTATCCACTTCGTTCCCGGCAGCTGCCAGCTGGTGGAGGTGAGGTCTGGGGCGTGCGGCCGCGAGCCTTAGGCGAGCCCGGGGCGGCGCCGCGGAGTTTGTTTACCTCGCACCCTGCTGGCTGCTCTTCTGCAGCTGCTGCAGGAAGCTGTGAGGTGGGGGGGTCTCCGGGACCGGGAAGGCTTGTTTCCAAGTTTCAGTTATTATTATTATTATTATTATTATTATTATTATTATTATTTGTCTTTTTGAGACGGTCTCCCTGTAGCCCCAGCTGTCCTGGAACTCACTTTGTAGACCAGGCTGGCCTTGAACTCACAAAGATCCGCCTGCCTCTGCCTCCCAAGTGCTAGGATTAAAGGCGTCCGCCACCACGCCCGGCCCAAGTTTCAATTCTTTATTCGTCATTTTTGGTCTGAATTTCGGGTCTTAAAGTCCCGCATCTTGGAGAAAGGAGAGGGGAACGTGGCTTTTGAGAAATGATGGCGCTGGAGGTGTCTGCACTGGGCACATTACATTAGGCACTAAAGAGTTGCCGCCCGGTGTAGGCCCTAGTTCATTCAGAAAGATTTGAGCAGGAATTCTCCAAATCTGTTATACCTGTCATTATGTTTTGCATGAGGAAGACTAGAAATTTGGGAGATGTATCTCGGTGACACCTCCCCTCCCCAAAAAATACAGTCCTCCATTCCAACACAGTTGATAATTCCCAGACAATGTGTGTTATTCGTGTAAGAATTTATGAGATGGCTGGTTTGGTCTATTTCTTTTTTTTTAAATGTATGTTTTGCCTGCCATGCATGTAAATGCCCCAGGGTCGTGCAGTGCCAGAAGAGGCCAGAAGAGAGCATCAGATCCCCTGGAACTGGAGTTAAGAAAGGTGGTTAGCTGAGAACCTAACCCCGGTCCTTTGCAAGAACAACCACCACCACTATTCTGAGTCATCTCTCCAGTCCCTCAGTGCCAATTTTTTATGCTTGGGTGGTGCGTCCTCAGTACTGTCTTCAAGTAACTGGGTCTTAGCTAAAGTTCATATGTGTGTGCTCTTTGTAACTCTATTCCTGTGGGCTCCAAATTGCTGACAGGGTGTTGTTATCAAATGTTTGTGTATATGTGTATGCATGTTGCATGTAGGCTTGATGTGTTCTAACAGTTGAGTAAAGAAATGAAATTGGTGAACTGAGTGTTGACTGTATATTTGCAGTCAGGATCCTAAGGCAGAAGGATAGCATTCAGGATCCTAAGGCAGAAGGATCACTAGGAGTTTGAGCTCAGCTTGGGCTATTGATAACACTGTTTCCCTCCCTCCCTCCCTCCCTCCCTCCCTCCATGTGTGTGCACAGGTAGGTGGGTGGCTTTTCATGTTTGTTTTTTTTTTTTTTATTTTTATTTTTTAATTTTATTTATTTCCGTATGTGTATGAATGTATTGTCTGCATGCAGGTCTGTGCACCTGTGATGTGCAATGCCGCGGAGGTCAGAAGAGGGTGTCGGATTCCCCTGGAACTGGAGTTCTCCTGTCATTGGAGTTTCAGACGGCTCTCAGCCGCCATGTGGGTGATGGGGATCGAACCCGGGTCCTCTGCAAGAGCAGTCGGCGCTCTTAACCGCTAGGCCATCTCTCCAGCCCCCGCTTTTCATGTTTTTTATCAGTAAAAAGGGTCCAGTTGTGATTTGCATGCACCTGTTGCTCTCAAGATCTGTGCAACTAAAACTCTTGTGATGGAATGGTCTGGTAGTTAACAGAGATACACCTGCCTCTGCCTCCCTAGTGCTAGGATTAAAGGCGTGGGCCACCATGCCAGGCTTTAGTTGGTTTTTAATTAACTCTGGTATTTTTGTTTGTTGAATACAAAGGTTTAAACCCAGGATGTCGGCATACTAGAAACTTTGTGGAGACTGTAAATACAGTGTGAAAATGGGTGAATTCCATTCATCTTGTCTAGTTTATTCCAGGAGAGGCAGATAGGTAGCTTAAACTGTTACTTGATCTACTTTACTCATGTAAACAAAATTGAGAAAGTAGACCACTCAAGCAGATAGATATTTATAACTCTTCATTGTGGTTGGGTAAACCAGATAGCTTCTTCTTACTCCTCTGAGTTCTTTCCAATATTTGGATGTTTCTGTTTTGCAGAAGCTAAAAATAACTTAAGGGATGCTAGCTTGCAGAACTGTTTAGGGAAATACTTCTTTCCCCCAAAAGAATGGATCTTTGAGTTCAAGGCCAGCCTAGTCTACAGAGTGAGTTGCAGGACAGCTGGGACTACAGGGAGACCCTGTCTCAAAAAGACAAAATAAAAAAACTGACTTTGAAGCTATGACTGCTATATTCCATTTGTGTGTGTGTGTGTGTGTGTGTACTTGTATAAGCAGGTACATCTCTTTCCATCTTATTTTTTGAGACAGGGTTTTTCATTGAACCTGGAGCTTGTTGATTCTGCTAGACTGGCTGCCCATCAACCCTAGGGGTGCTCTGCCTCCCAAGTGCTGGGATTCTAGGAGTGTGGCACTGAGCCTGGCATTTTACATGGGTGTTGGGGATCTGAACTCAGATCCTCGTGCTTGTTTGTCCAACACTTTACCACTGAGCCATCTCTGCAGTCCTCTCAAATTCGCATGTCACAGTCATCTGTATGTGAAAGTTAGGAGCTGCCCATGTTTTGCTTGTTCTGCTCTTATTCTTATTTACTATTTTCTTTTCTGTTTTTTGGGGTTTTTTTTTTTTTTTTTTTTTTTTTTAAGACAGGGTCTCCCTATAGTCCCAGCTTGCCTGGAACTCACCCTGTAGACCAGGCTGGCCTTGAACTCACAGAGATCCACCTGCCTCTGCCTCCTTAGTGCTAGGATTAAGGGCGGGTGTCACCATGCCTTGGTTTTAGGCGGTTCTTAGCTCCATGTGGCTGCTGGGAATAGAACCTGGGTCCTCTGCAAGAGCAGTCATCGCTCTTAACCACTGAGCTGTCTCTCCAGCCCCCAAACAGTATGCTTTAAAAAGTTTCATGTTCAGAGTTCACTTTATGAGAAACTCAAAAGTAGATAACGCTTGAGCTGGGCTTGGTGGTTGCACAAGGCTGTTCCCCTTTGTTATTTCCAAAGTGAGCTTCCTGCAGTTGTCAAAAATTTTATCCAGAGTAAAAAGGAAAAAGCGTCAAGCAAGACTTGAGTCCTACTGTTTCACTCACAAACCACATAAAGTGAATTTTTTCTAAGTTCTCAGAACTTTCATTTGGTTCCATGAATGATCAAAGTTCTGCCTGCTCTGTCACAAGCTGTGTTACCAAGAAATTAGAACTTACTGACCTAATTCCTCACTGGTAAAATGAGACTCATGGACAAGAGGATAAAGGCTCTTCTAAACTTTACGTTTCCCAGTCCACATCACTAATGGTTTTAACAGAATGAAAGAGCTTTATCTACTTGAGGCAGCTTCATTCTAAAATTAAATGATGCCAAATAAGAGTTACGTTTTGTTTTTTTTGGTCTTTTTTGAAACAGAGTCTCCCTCCTCTTGCTATGTAGACCAGGATGGCCTTGAACTCACAGATATCTGCCTGCCTCTGCCTCCCAAGTACTGGCATTAAAGGCATGTGCCACCAAGCCCATCTCTCAATCTTTTTTTAAAGTGAAATATATTCCCATAAGGAACTTGTTCTTAATGAAAATTAATGCTGTATCAAATCAAAGATGCTCTTAATTTTAAGATCATCTGGGCTCTTATTTTTAAGATGCACCATGATAGCAAAATTGCCCCTCCAAACTGACATGTTCATAAAAATCTTTTCTATTCAATAGAATATTAAATGAGACAGAAGTGTATTTCACAAAATTGATGAAATACACACATATCCTAACTCAATCTGCACTTGAATAATGCTTTGACTTTTGTTTCTAGTTTTCTGTTTTGTTTTGTTTTGTTTTGTTTTGGGGGGGGTTGTATTTTTGAGACAGGGTCTCCCTGGAGCCCCTGCTGGGATTAAAGGCTTGCACCCCCACGACCAGCATGTTTTGTTTTTTATAGAAACGGGGTCTCAATACATAGCCCAGGCTGACCTCAATCTCAAGGTCCTCCTGCCTCAGACTACAAGTTCCAGGGGCTGGAATTACACAAGTGTACTGTCACACAGAACCTTTCCAGTTTCCTCTTTAAGGTTTTTATTTTTGTTTATGTTTCTGTACCTGTCTGTATGTATGTGTACCGCATGTGTAGGTGCCTATGAGACCAGTAGAAAGTGTCAGATCCTCTGGAACTAGAGTTCAGGCAGTTCTGAGCGACCTCATGAGGATGCTGGGAACCATACCCAGATCCTCTCTGCAGGAGCAGCAAGGGCTCTAACAACTGAGCAAGCTCTCCAGCTCTAGTTTTCTTTTTTAAGGGGTAGCAGTAACTTGTCAAATCTAGAAAGGTGCATGGCAATCTTTTGGTGTGTTTTAATAGGAAATAGAGATCTTTGTGAAAGTGTTGAGCTTTCCTGGAACTGAAAATTTCAAATGGGTCTCAAAACACTGGCCCCAAATCATCAAGCCAAGGCCAGCATCACCTGGGAATGTTGAGCGTGCACCTGTCAGACCTAGCTGTCCTGCTTTCTCCACATGACACTGAAACCCAAGAACCACTCATCTGAGAGCTGTTACCTGGTTACTTGGTTCCTAGGGTGAAAAAAATGAGAAGCATAAGAGGAAACTTTTAAATTTTTATTAATTGTTTGTTTGTCTTTTTTGAGATAGGATGGCCCTGTAGCCCCAGCTGGCCTGGAACTCACTGTGTAGACCAGGCTGACCTTGAACTCACAGAGATCTGCCCGCCTCTGCCTCCTGAGCCCTGGAACTAAAAGCATGCGCACACGGCATTGGATCCCCTGAAGCTGGAGTTGCAGGTGGTTGTGATCCACCAGACCTGGGGGCTGGGAACTGAACTCCAGTCCTCTGCAAGCACAGCTACCAAGCCATTTTCCATTCCCATATATTTCTTTTATAGTATTTTCCTAGGGATCTTCATAACATTTATCCTCTATGTTGTTTGCTTTACGTTTCAGTCTTGTGCATGTGTGTACAGGTATGGTTTTTTAGGCAGTCTTTAGGTAGCCTTGGCTGGCCTGAAACTCCCAGTGAAGACTAGGCTGTTGTTGATTTGCAGACATGCTTCTGTCTCTTGAGTGCTGGGATTTCAGTTCCTCACCATCCCTGACTCACAGTTGAGCCTTTGTAGAACTATTTTTTTGCCAAAACTAAAAGAAAATATTTTACTGACTCAGGTCTTTGTTTTCATAAATCAGCTGAGTTAGAGCCAAGTGGTATAGTGTAGAGGCTACATGAATTTCTTACAATTTTTAAAATTGGTCCCATCAAGAAAATCCTTAATAGTTTCTTTTGTACTTTTTTTTTTACTCTTTCATCCCAATATTTTCCATAGGCTAGGAATGCTTGATTTTGGTGTCCTTAATAAAAGTATGTATGTTTTAGAAATAATTTAACTAAATTAGGGCTTAAAAAAAGAAAAATGTCTTTAGCTATTGCATGAATAAAAGTTTTTTGCTAGTTTAGAATTAGGTGACTATAACAAAACTTGAAATAGGGTCTTAAGGTAAAACTGAATTAAACTATAAGGTGTTTTTTGTTTATTTTGTTTTGTTTTGTTTTGTTTTGTTTTGTTTTGTTTTGTTTTGAGCCAAGAGTCTGTATAATGTATTTCAGGCTGGTCTCAGATTGGAGCTTCTACCACAGCCTCCTTGACTTAGAACTTTTTTTTTTTTTTTAAATAAAAACTGACTTTATTGACAGTTTGGCAGGAAAGTTAGTTATATTTGGTTTTTGGAACTTTGTCTTGGGTTTACAGAATTCAAATTACTACCTAAGTAGTGTGTTTGTTTTGTTTGGGGTTTTTTGTTTTTGTTTTTTTGGTATTTTTTGAAGATGGGGCTCCCTTTAGTCCCAGCTAGCCTGGAGCTCGCTCTATAGGCCAAGCTGGCCTTGACCTCACAGAGATCTGTCTGCCTCTGCCTCCCGAGTGCTGGGATTAAAGGTGTGCATCACCACGCCTGGCTTAAGTAGTGGTTTTTAATTTCTATGAGCAAGGAATAATTTTCACTATAGCACAGATCAATTTAAAATATTTTTCCTTACTATTTATTAGTCATAATTATTAACTGGTAAATCCAGTATTAATTCAGGAACACTTATCAGTGTGTTCACATTTAGACTGCTTATGTTTTAAGGACAAAATCTGCTTTTTTGTTGTTTGTTTGAGACCAGATCACCATGTAGCCAAAGCTCACCAAGACTCAGTATGGAGACCAAGCTGGCCACAGTCTCAGAGATCTGCCTGGCTTATTTTGCTTTTTTAATTGTGTGTGTCTGTGTGTGTGTGAAGGACAGGGAAGGGCCATTATGTGCAGATGCTCACAAAAACCAGAAGAAAGTGTCAGATCTGTTACAAGCAACTGTGTCACTCAGTGTAGGTGCTGGGAACTGAACTTCGGTCTTTTGTAAGAATAGTACTCCTTAATCCCAGCACTCGGGAGGCAGAAGCAGGAAGATCTCTGTGAGTTCAAGTCCAGCCTGGTGTACAGAGTGAACTCCCTGCCAGCTGGGACTAAAGAGAGACCCTATCTCAAAAAACAAAAAAAAAAAGAATAGTACTCCTAACTACTGAGCCATCTCAGCTCCAAAGAGACATTATTGAAATTTTATTAAGTGATGTAGTTGTTGATACCATTTGATTAATTCGTATAACTTTAAAGGTGGCTTTTAGGAACGTGACATGAATCAAAAAACTTGGATTTCAGGTGCAGTTACAATAATAATGGGAGAATCATTTTCAAAGCAAGTAATTGAGGCTTTTTCCCCTTTCTCCTTTTAGGAAGAAGTAAACGTCCCTAACAGGAGGGTTCTGGTTACTGGTGCCACTGGGCTTCTTGGCAGAGCCGTCTATAAAGAATTTCAGCAAAATAATTGGCATGCCACTGGCTGTGGCTTTAGAAGAGCAAGACCAAAATTTGAACAAGTCAACCTCTTGGATTCTGAAGCAGTTCATCAGCTCATTCATGATTTTCAGGTATGGGTTCATCTATTTGAGCTATATATGAGTTCTATTAAGAATTGTCTGGGGGGAGGGGGCTGGAGAGATGGCTTAGCGGTTAAGAGTGCTGACTGCTCTTGCAGAGGACCCGGGTTTGATCCCCAGCACCCACATGGCGGCTGAAAACCGGCTTTGACTCCAGTTCCAGGGGAATCCGAACGCCCTCTTCTGACCTCCACAGCATTGCACGACACGGGTGCACAAACCTACATGGGTGCACAAACCTAAATGCAGACAGTACATTCGTGCACACACAAAAATAAATTAAAAAAAAAAAAAAAAAAGAATTGGTCTGGGGCCAGGTGTGTGGTAAGCGTACGCCTTTAATCCCAGCAGCTGTGGGAGACAAGGACAGGTGGGTTTTGTGGTTCAAGGCCAGCCTTGCTACAAGCGAGCTCCAGGCACAGCTCGGGGACAATGACAGGGAGACCCGGTCTAGCCTAGCGGTGTAAGAGCGCCCGATCCTCAGCTCTTACAGTGAGGGAGCCGGGGTTTTGATCCCCAGCCGCCCACCATAGGGCGGCCGAGAGAACACGTCTGAAACTCCAAATTCCCAGGAGAACTCCAGTTCCAGGGGAATCCGATGCCTCTGTGCTGACCTCCGCGGCATTGCACGACCGGGTGCACAAACTTGCATGCAGACAGTACATTCATACACATACGGAAATAAATAAAATTAATAAAAAAAAAATTAAAAAAAAAAAAAAGACCAAAAAAAAATTGTTGGATTTTACAGAGAATGTACTTGCTGTCAAGGAAGTAACTCTGCTTGGAAGCTCTAACTTACTAAGCACCAGCGATGTAGAGTTGGCTTTTGTTTTTGTTTCAGTGGTACAAGGTTTGGTTCCAGGGCTTCCAGTGTGCTCTGCAAGTGTTCACTCATGGAACTCTATCTCTGTTCCTCTCCCTGTCTCTGTCCTGCATGTCTTTCAACATGGCAAAACTTGTTTTTATGTAGTGTTTTCTTTTTTTTCTTTTGGTCTTTTCGAGACAGGGTCTCCCTGTAGCCCCAGCTGTCCTGGAACTCACTCTGTAGACCAGGCTGGCCTTGAACTCACAAAGATCCGCCTGCCTCTGCCTCCCGAGTGCTAGGATTAAAGGCGTGCGCCACCACGCCCGGCTTATGTAGTGTTTTCTAAATAATACTTGCCATACTGATGTTTGGGATGTTATCGGGAAACTAAAAACAAATATTATTTCAACTTTAGAGCTGAGAACCTAGGGTCAGAGAGACTTAAATAACTTGTCATGATCTAAGAAAAGTTGAAGAAAAATCAAAGTTTTGTTCCACTTGTCATCAAGTTTTACTTTAGATTTTTCCTAAAAGTATTATTTATCTAAGGAGCATCTGTATTAGAAACACTTGGGAAACTTGATTTCAGCCCTTATGCCCAGAGAGTGTAACTAAGTAAATCTGATGGGGCATCCCAGATGATGCCTCCATAAGCACTGCTGAGGAGAAGGCCGGGCGGGCACCAGCTCTTCCCACTGCATCTCAGCTCCTGCTCTTTCCTCTTGTGGCATCTCTGCTCCAGCAGTCTGTATTCCTCCATCTCAGTCTTTGATACTGAAACAGTGCTTTAAATGTGTCTCTTCCCCAGAACATGGAACATGGAGCCCACACTCTTCCCACGGTACCTGCTGACTCTTACTGTTTGGTGTTCACGTGGGCATACAGCTTTTGTGGATAGACAATTCTTGTTAAATGATTGGTCAAAAAGATTTGCATTTGTGGATTTATTTTGCAACTGATATTACTTGGCTTTTGTCATAAATGTATTAAATGTTTAAGCCTGGGGATGTAGCTTAGTGCTTGAACAAACACTTGCCTACCATATGTCCCACCTGGGAGTTAAGTAAAAGAAAAAGAAAAAAACCTGTTCATCATATAAATGTTAACTCTTCCACATTGGGATAGAAGCTTTATTTTGCTTAGAAGTAAGTTGTTAATAGTTATTTCTTCTGAATTTTGTTTAGAGATTACTAACTTATTCTTTCCTGAGTTAGTGGTCCAGTGCGTGCCTAGCATTTGCATAGTCCTGAGTTCAATCCCTAGCCCTTTAAACAAACAAAAAAGTCTGTAGCCCCCAACAGCAACAAAATCAATTGCTGTTTTCAGAGCATGTGGTCTATTTTGAGGAAGTTGAAACTTTGAGGAGGGAAAATGGAAGCATGGCTAAAACACTATATTAAAAATTAAATGATGTATTCTTAATTGAAGTAATGCTGATTTAAGAAACTTCTTTTCCCTCTGAATTTACTATATGAAAGCCATAGTTCCTCTCTTTTTCCCATTTTGGGTTCAAACTTGGTGCTTAACTTTCAGCCTCACGTCATAGTGCACTGTGCAGCAGAGAGGAGACCCGATGTTGTAGAGAGCCAGCCGGATGCAGCTTCCCAGCTTAACGTGAATGCCTCTGGGAATTTAGCAAAGGAAGCAGGTAATGACAACTCCATAAAATGCTACAGCAGCAGCGTTGGTATTTTATGATCATCTTTAAAGGTGAAAGTTTTATAGATGACTTATATGTTTTTATATATCTCACAGAACCAAAACATTGTATATTTCAAGAGAAAGTAATGTCAAGAATTTATCTTTTCTTTTGGTAGCTGCAGTTGGAGCATTTCTCATTTACATTAGCTCCGATTATGTGTTTGACGGAACAAATCCACCTTATACAGAAGAAGATATACCAAGTCCCCTAAATTTGTATGGCAAAACAAAATTAGAAGGAGAGAAGGCGGTCCTAGAGAATCATTTAGGAGCTGCTGTGTTGAGAATTCCTGTTCTATATGGGGAGGTTGAAAAGCTGGAAGAAAGTGCTGTGACTGTCATGTTTGACAAGGTGCAGTTCAGCAACAAGTCAGCGAACATGGACCACTGGCAGCAGAGGTTTCCCACACACGTTAAAGATGTCGCTAGTGTGTGCCGACAGCTGGCAGAGAAGAGGATGCTGGATCCATCAATTAAGGGAACCTTTCACTGGTCTGGCAACGAACAGATGACCAAGTACGAAATGGCATGTGCGATTGCAGATGCCTTCAACCTGCCCAGCAGTCACTTAAGACCTATTACTGAGAGCCCGGTCATAGGAGCACAACGCCCTCAAAATGCTCAACTTAACTGTTCCAAATTGGAGACCTTGGGCATTGGCCAGCGGACACCATTTCGAATTGGAATCAAAGAATCACTCTGGCCTTTCCTCATTGACAAGAGATGGAGGCAAACCGTCTTCCATTAGTTCGTGTTCTGTCTGTTTTTTAATGAGAAGTATAGTACATGCACTTTTTCAAGAATAAAGNTTTTTTTTTTTTTTTAACTAGAAATTTATTCTGTTTAATCCACAAGCTTTTTATAGCATTAGTTAAAAAAAAAACAAAAAAAAACAGCGAAACCAAGACACTATTTCAAAATCCAAAATCCTGTCCCTTCTAGTCTTCCAAATGCAAGAGCTCTTAAAGTTGTGTATACCAGTTGGAAGATTAAGAAAAAAATATGAATGGGAGCCATGATGTTTCATAGAACAAAGTTTTATATAACTGAAGGGTCCTTCCTGGAACTAGTTAGTTGCTTTTATAAAAGAGGGGGAAGGAAAGAAAAACAAACAAACAGAATAGGAGAAAATTCCAGTGTTCCAAACCAACTTCTTAAGTGTCACTTATCATATAAACCACCAGTGTCCTGGCAGAGGTAACAGTGCACACCTGAACTCCCAGGACACACAGAAGCTAAGGCAGGAGGATTTGAGTTTTAGGCCACTGTGGGCTGTAAAGAGATCTTGACTAAAAACCGTGGGAAAGGGGGATAAGGCAGATAAATCTTTAAAAATTAGAGATTATGGGCCGTGAGATGGCACAGAAGGTAAAAAGGCTTGCTACCAAGCCTCCTGACCTAAGAGTAGTCCCCAGGACCTGCACGGTGGAAGGGAAGAACTGGTTCCTGTCAGGCATTCTTTGACCTCTGCTCATGTGCACCCCTATATACAAATAAATAAATGTAATACAATTATAAAGAACTTATAGAATATAGTTAGTAAAAAGGAAAAGTGAGGATTTAATAATTTTAAAGAATACTACTTTGTGAATCCTAGACTTGTTCCATTAAAGTGCATCATTTTTATAATCTTTGAAAAGGCAGGGCAGTATCATTTCTTTTAGGTTGAAGTTTTCTGTTAAACTGAGGTTTTTTGTTACACCAAAGTTTTCTTTTGTCCTACGTGTGTCTTTATGTATACATACATATTTGCATATATAAAAAGCATTACTTTGGAAAAAATTAAAAATACTTAAAGCTGAAGAATGAAATCAGCCAGATATGAGGTGCATGCCTTTAATCCTAGCACTTGGGAGGCAGAGCCAGGAAGATCTCTGTGAGTTCAAGGCCAGCCTGGTCTACATAGTGAGTTCCAGGACAGCTGGGGCTACAGCTATCTCCAAAAGCAACCCCCCACACAAAAAAGAATGATATCTATGTGCCAGCTGTTTTGCATTAAAAAAAAAAAAAAAAGCATGCATTTTGTTCCCTAATCTGCCTTTCTTCCTTTATCTTTTATCTTTGCATCTCCTTGGTGGCAGCTCTGTTTAGTGCTGCTTCTTGGTGGCAGCATCTTGCCATCAAGCTCTTTACAGATGGCATTCATGTGTCTATGAAGATCGATCGTGCCCTAATGAACATCTCCCCAAAGGCCGCACCTCCCAACAGTCATGCCATATCAAAGCCTATATTTACTTGCCCAGTAATTACAAAGACTATTAAAACTCCTACCAGAGACCAGTACACAATCTGTGGTGGATAAAGTTATCAATTTTTAAGTTAATTTTTATTGAGCACATTTCATACAACACTTCTTAATCAAATTTAGACTCATTCCCCCATCCATGCCCACCCCTCGTGCCCCCACCGCCGTCAGAGCGCATGGATTCTGCCATACATGTTAAGTTCTGTCTTGCATATTTTTCTCAGTCTTTTTTAACCTTTTCAATGCAGAAGTTTACTCTTTTGGTTAGTTCTTCAAACAGGTTTTTCTCTTTTTTGTTACCTTTAATTTTATATTACTCCGAAATAGCGTATATACACTCCACATATAAATCGAAATTACAAAGTCTGAAAATAAACTATAGGTTAATTCTAAAACATGTTTAGGGATTTACATTTTAACAGTAAGGTTGCATGCAGGTAAAAAGAAATATAACTTTACATTCTAAATTACATGTATGTTTTAATGTACTTTTTTTTGAAGGTTCTATAAGAATTTAATATAAATTTTATATGTTTACAATGTAAACTATACATTATTATACTATTTCAATAACTCAGATTATACTGAAATTATTCTATAAATCTATCAATAGTCTTCATGTTCTAGAGTAATATAAAATTTAAGAGAAAAATCTGAATCCCAAAACATATCTAGGAATTAACATACAGTTCATTCCCAGGGGGTCATAATTTTTATACATATATGTTGTTTATAAGGGCATAATTTGGAGTAATACAAAGGGGAGGGAACAAAAAAAGTCATCAATTTTTGTCTGGTACCTTTGTTTTGTATGTGACTTTTCAGATCTAATGATGACTCCTTCAGTCCCCAAATACTTCACCATGCATCTTCTAGGGACAAGGGTGTTCCTTAGGTTATCCCTTAAGAGGAAGCTTAACACTGATGTTGCACCCCTGTCAAATACATAGTGCATTTCCCTATTTATCTGCACACTGTTAATGCTATTTTGTAATTT
This sequence comes from Rhizomys pruinosus, assembly GCA_009823505.1. Lineage (NCBI taxonomy): Eukaryota > Metazoa > Chordata > Mammalia > Rodentia > Spalacidae > Rhizomys > Rhizomys pruinosus. The sequence continues at coordinate 382,152 of VZQC01004041.1, read as the reverse complement.
AGATTCCAACCAGGGGTATTCATTTTATTTGATTGTTGTAAGAGGCTTTATTTTTAGTGATCGTAATGCATAAATTAGATGCAAAAGTACTCCCCTTGACAGTAAATGCTTAAAAATATTCATGTTCCCTTTAAGTTGACATGGTTATAGTTACCTTATGGGTTTTTGTTTCTCCTTTTTTTTCCCCCTTTTTCCTTTTCTCTTGGGATTGAACTTAGTAGGCAAATATTCTTATTATGGAGCTAAATCGTCTTCCTGGTATATTTTTACTGAAAGGCAACCTTCCTTTGATGCTTAAATGCGCACACTTTCTCCTTACATTCAAACTTGGAAAGAACAGCTGTAACATCCCTTTGTGTGTTCCTCTCTAGGAGCTGCTGTGTTGAGAATTCCTGTTCTATATGGGGAGGTTGAAAAGCTGGAAGAAAGTGCTGTGACTGTCATGTTTGACAAGGTGCAGTTCAGCAACAAGTCAGCGAACATGGACCACTGGCAGCAGAGGTTTCCCACACACGTTAAAGATGTCGCTAGTGTGTGCCGACAGCTGGCAGAGAAGAGGATGCTGGTGAGGCCTAGCAAGGATGGGTCCTGTCCCCCTGCTTTTCTCTCCCCTCCTTCAACTTCTATAGGGAAACACAGAGTACTATAGTCTTCAGAGCTTTTCCAAGCTAGGAATCCAAGCGAAAGCAGTTTATACATAGTAAGACTGTAATTAGGAGGAATGAGAATATGCCCGGTATGGTGACATATAGCCCTGTGTCAAAAAGACACCCCCCCAAAAAAAAAAAAGTCTCAGTAAGCAACATTGAATATTAATATATCAATCAGGACATATTTAAGACTATCAGTAAGTCTTGGGTTTTGTTTTATTTTGTTTTGTTTTGAGATAGTCTCACTACGAAGTCCTGGGTGGCCTAAAACTCACAGAGTTCTGATTGCCTCTTACTCCTAAGTGTTTGGAATAAAGGTGTGTGCCACCATGCCTAGCTTTTTTGCATTTTGAGAGAAGGTCTCATTCTATATTATACCCCCAGTTGGCTTTGAATTCTTTTTTTTGGTCTTTTTGAGACAGGGTCTTCCCTGGAGCTAGCTTGCTATGTAGACCAGTCTGGCCTTGAACTCACAGAGATCCGCCTGCCTCTGCTTGCCAGTGCTGGGATTAAAGGTGTGTGCCACCATGCCCCGCTGGCTTTGAATTCTTTTTTTTTTTTTTTTTTGTCTTTTCGAGACAGGGTCTCCCTGTAGCCCCAGCTGTCCTGGAACTGGCTCTGTAGACCAGGCTGGCCTTGAACTCACAAAGATCCGCCTGCCTCTGCCTCTCAAGTACTAAGATTAAAGGGGTGCGCCACCACGCCTGGCGAATTCTTATATGTAGCTTAGGCTCCTTTGCATTCAAAGTTATCTTCTTGCCTCGGTTTCCCAAGTTGTAGGATTCCTGGTGTGTATCAAATACTTGTTCATCTTTTTTTTTTTTTCCCAAAGCCAATGTTTTATTGAAGCTCTGTGCATTTCATACAAACTTACATTACAAATCAAATCTACCATCTTATTTTGAAATGCTTTTATAGCTGGGCTTGATGGTTTTACACTTGTAATCCAGTTACTTGAGAGGCAGAGGCAGGAAGATCATTATGAGTTCCAGGCCAGCTTGGTCTACATGTGAGTTCTAATGCTGCATAATGTAGAAAAACTAACAACAACAAAAAACATGGGGGTAGAGATGTAGCTCAGCTGTAGAATGCTGGCGTACACAAAGCCCCGTGTTCTGTACTAGCACTCTGTAATTTGAGCATAGTGGTGCATGGCTATATGAGTCCTGTACCTTTGATTTTAGCTTCTTATGATAATTGAAAATCTTGATTACTGGGATTATAAGTCCAATCACTTTTAGAGCTCCCACTAATTAAATAAAATTGGAACCATGTATATTTTTATTTCAAAGAATCCTTAAAGCTGAGTTTTAGAAATTGCTTTTTGTATGGGAACATTTCTGGGCATTGGATCTTAGATATTTTGTAGAGGAAAGGAAGTTTTCATTTTGGTTTCCAGATCTGTAAATGAACTTTCTTGTCAAACCTTAGCATTCCATGGAACTAAAAGCTTTGACATTGTTTTAATTTTTCTTACCTTTGTTTTAGGATCCATCAATTAAGGGAACCTTTCACTGGTCTGGCAACGAACAGATGACCAAGTACGAAATGGCATGTGCGATTGCAGATGCCTTCAACCTGCCCAGCAGTCACTTAAGACCTGTAAGTCTGACACCTCCTGGCATTTCAACACTTCTGTGGATTACTGATAACATTTTGGTCTTGGATAAACATTTTTCAGTAACAAGTGAAGTGAACTGGGCTTGGATCTTGGTGGTATCTAGTGATAAATTATCTGTACAAGAAGTCCCTAAGTACTAATGTCCTTTTCAGTATGGGGTAGGGCAAGATGACCCAGCCTGCAGCTAAGGTTGACAACCTGAGTTCCATTCCCAGGATTCACATGGTGCTGTCTTCTGACCTCCACACACTTGTCATGACATTTGCATGCATCCACAAAGGTGCACGCACAAACTTTAAACATGGAAAAAAAATACTGTCTTGATGAGAGCATGCTTATTTTTCTAGGATTGATAAAATTGTTTTTTTCTTTTTGCACTAAGGGAAAGAGGAACTAAGAGTGTCAAGCCATGGGATGTCACCTTTCATTTACTCATTTTTGGTTTTGTTTTTCTTTCAAGATTACTGACAGCCCGGTCATAGGAGCACAACGCCCCCAAAATGCTCAACTTAACTGTTCCAAATTGGAGACCTTGGGCATTGGCCAGCGGACACCATTTCGAATTGGAATCAAAGAATCACTCTGGCCTTTCCTCATTGACAAGAGATGGAGGCAAACCGTCTTCCATTAGTTCGTGTTCTGTCTGTTTTTTAATGAGAAGTATAGTACATGCACTTTTTCAAGAATAAAGGAACTAGTTTTGTATGAGTATTCCTTAATTGTGATTCACGATCTTTCAGGTAGATGATGCTCTTGCACTAGAGGATTTTCTGAACAAAGGCAGTGACAGCGTCTTTTTTGCCATTAGGATTTTTCTGTTGATCATCTTGTTCTGGCTTTCCTTGGAGCTCAAGTAATGTAAATGATGGTTCTTAATGTCTAGGAGCCAGGATGAAACAGATCTGTTGTAGATTTATTTTGGAGGCAATGCACTGTCCATTCCTGTAATGTCTGTGTTTGTTTCTTTCAGCTGTTGACTTGTAGATCAGTTGTTTTAACATATGTAGAATCATGAAAATCATTGGTGTTCATTGTTTGCTTGAGCCCAGATCAAAATGCTTGAAGAAAGAAATTTTATTTTTGCAACTTCAGTATGATTTTTATGCTTGATTCTTCAATGTGTTATATATAGAACTTTACCACCTGGCGCTTCCCTCCCAGCACTTGGGAAAGTGTGTGTTATGTGTATTTTTTTAATATAAATACATAAAACTGTCTCTTTCACTCCATGTCACAAGTGATATTTCATACATGTGGTTATAATAATGAACCTTGTAAGTCTTTTGACCACTCCGAATAATAAATGCGTATTGCTGGCATGTAACACTATTTTTCCTTGTACTCCTTCTCTTTCTAAATGTAAAATCTCTAAATCCATTCTTTTGTTTTATTTTTTAAAATTACATTCCTTTATCATAATATGTGCAGAAATATTTCACATACATTGTGGTATAAAAGAATACAACAGGGAAATAGACATCAATGACCCCAACACTTGAGATCTAAAAACTTCTGCTTGTACCAGCTGATTAGCAATAACTCCACATTCTTGTTCTGTCTTATACTCAGCGGGGTGTGGCATCTGGGAGCAGCTCATCTGTGCTGTGTCATTTTAATTTCATCCTCAGCGGTGTCGTAGGTCCTTAATTACAGGTTGTGTTGACTTAATGTGTTTTGCTTTTTTTCGGAAGTTAGTGCAGATATTCTGATTTCATTATAGGGAGTATTTCTTCCCCAGGGTAAGGCACTTTTATTTCCTAATTAGAGATAAAATCTTTTCTAGCTTTTTGAAATTCACCTAGAATTTTGGGATTAGTGAATCAGATTTGGGCAATTTGGTTATGGTAGTAGTCCCCAGACCACATTATGTTTTGGAATTAACAGGAAAGCTTTTTTAAAGGTTATTATTAATTACATATGCATGTATGTTTATGTGTATCTGTGCACATCTGTTCAGGTGCCCATGGAAGCCAGAGGTGTCAGAGCCCCTAGAACTTGAATTCTAAGCAGTTATGAGCCACCGTGTGGGTGCTGGGATGTATAAAACACTTTGAAACACTCGTAGGGGACACTTGTATGAAACACTTGTATGATGCCGCAGCAACAAAGCACCTCTCGCTCGTTCTTCTCAAAGCTGTTTATTATTCAGGCAGGCAGGTCTTGTCAGAACGGTTTATTCAGGCACATCTTTTCTCCTTCTCCAAGCTTCTCCCTCTAAGCCTTCTCCTTCGTCAGGCAAGCAAGCTTCTCTCTCAGACTAGAAAGGAGAGAGAGTCTCTATCTCTCTATCTAAAAAGTCCCTCTATTGGGCTGGAGAGATGGCCTAGTGGTTAAGAGCGCCGACCGCTCTTACAGAGGACCCGGGTTCGATCCCCAGTACCCACATGGCGGCTGAGAACCGTCTGAAGCTCCAATTCCAGGAGAACTCCAGTTCCAGGGGAATCCGAGACCCTCTTCTGAACTCCGCGGCGTTGCACGACACGGGTGCACAGACTTGCATGCAGACAGTACATTCATACACATACAGAAATAAATATAAATTATAAAAAAAAAAAAAAAAAAAAAAAAAAAAAAAAAAAAAAAAGTCCCTCTATTTATCCACCTTCCCAGCCCAGGTTGCGTGGCTGGTCTATTGGTATCATCTGGCCTGATCTTGTATACAGGGTGCACCTGCACAGCTCAAACGGTGAGCGTGGCTTTACTTTGAGGTAGGAGGGAATCAGGTGTTAATCATAAGACTCAGGTGTTAGTCATAAAACTTTGCTAAAGTCTCGGGTGCCTTCTTAGGACTGTCACCACACCTGCTCTCCACACTGGGAATAAAACTCAGGCTCATAACCACTGAGGTGACTCTGCAGCCCCAGGAATTTTTTTTTTTTTAATTGTCTTAACCCTGGGCTGACCCACTGAAATAATTGAGAAATTGAGACTTGCTAGCCGGGCATAATGGTACATGTCTGTGTTTCCAGCACTTGAGAGGCTTAGGCAGGGAGATTGCTGTGAGTGCAGGGCAGCCTGGGCTGCATGCCAAGAACCTGTCTCAAAAGACAAAGTGAAGGGGAGGCCTAATGTCTTGAGATCATCCTGGTCCTGCAAAGGCAGCCGGCATGGCTCTTGCATTTGACTGCCGCTGAATTTTCAACACATTTTGGTTAGACAAACAAATCAGAAAAGATGATTTTCAAAATACTGCATTGCATATAGTACAATTAGTTGCATGTGTGTGTGTTTCTAGGACTTTGCATATACAGAACATGTTAAAATGGCATGCTCATCCTCTCTCCACCCCTTGTTTACAGAGTAGCATGGTAGATGTTTTTACTTTTTGAGTTTGACTTACTGTGTAGCCCAAGCTGGCCTCAAACTTAACAATTCACCTGCCTCAGCCTCCCTAGTGCTGGGATTACAGGAGTGTCACAGCAGTGAAAACATACATGGGCTATCCCATGACTCAAGGACCCCACACACACATACCTCCTACACACGCATACTGTTGTCCTGCTTCTTAAAAGAAACCCGACTTGAGGGTGGCACTATTCTGTAGGCAGAGGCTTCAGCATACAGCAGTTAAAGAATTTAACATCCAAATTACAACAAGGCATTTGACCTTTCTGAGCTTCAGGTGCTGTGAGAGTTAAATGAAAGTATCACTTGTTTCAGAACTTGGGGAAATAGTATTTGCAGATGGCTTGGGCTTATTTAACGTTTTTTGGGCAACTGTGCTTATCATGATAGTTGTATAATTTGACCACCAGTGGTTTTATTTTTGTGTGTAATTTGCACATTTCCTTAAAAAAAAAAAGTTGTTACACCTGAAGGGGGCCTGGATTCAGTTCCCAGCACCCACAGTGGGTGGCTCACAACAGCCACAGCCTGTAACTCCAGTTTTAGGTCCTGTGGCCTGCACGGGAACCTGCACTCACCTGCATGTAGCCACAGATAACACTCGTCAGAGGCAGGCAGATCGCTGAGTTCAAGGCCAGCCTGGTCTACATAGCAAGCTCCAAGCCAGCTGGGACTAAAGGGAGATGGTGTTATGACAACCAAAAATATCTATGGAAATTGCCAAATGTCTCCTAGGGACAGAATTATCCACCACTGCAAACCACAGCTCAAGAGTCAAGTTGGTCTTAGGTGTTTTCCATGTACTGCATCCCTGCCCCAATCTGATTATTCATGTTAAGCTTGACCCATGGGTGACAGGCACTGTAGAGGCAGGCTCAGTAGAGTGGCATATAACCTTTATTCAGATGGGTTGCTAATGCTTGCATGGGTTCGAGTCTCTGTGACAGATGTGTATGATGCTTCTCCATTGTTGCTCTGTGTAAGGGGGATTTCTGCAGTGCGGAAAAGCAAACAGGGTATGCTGGGATTGGAGACGATTAAGCAAGATTAAAAAAATTTTAAAAAGACCAAAAAAAATTTTTTTTAATATTTTCTAGATTTTCTACCCATGAGCATACTTAGATCATTCTGGAAATAAGTTTAAATACATTTTTAACTAAGAGAAATTATTTTATCTTAAATTTTTGAAAATTTCATATGATGTGTTTTGATTCTACTTACGCTTCCTACCTCCTGCCCGATTCCATGCCTTCTATTGGTGTTTTCAAGATCTATCAGGTCTGATGTATACGGCCAGTGCTTTTTGGTGTGGATCCGTCCATCCCTCTCCCAGAAGCCCTCAGCTGTCAGTCGTTCCTCAAGCAGGGCTGGGGCTTTGTATCTGCTCTTTCAGCCCCAGAGAAATTATTTTCATGTTTTGCCAAATGACTTCTGAAGCTTTGTGGTTTAGCACACAAATGCAAACTACTTGAATCTAGGGTCATGTAATTATCTTTGGAATTTGGACTCATTCAAGTTTATGTATTTACTTCAAATGATTTATGTAAAAAGATGGCTGTGAAATTGCTTCTCTTTCCTGACAGTTGCTTTCCTCCAGGTAGTGCACACCATGATTCCAATTTCGAACATATGTATGTGCTACATATCACTGAACAGTTTCAATTTTCTCAGGTTATAAATATCCAAAGTGTTGCTTTGGATTGAAATGTACGTTTGATACGAAGATTTCAGATATTTTAATATGTGATGCTAAAGCTTAGTGGGAGGTGTCTAGCACTTTGACTGGTGGAGGGCTGGAGATGATTGTTCTTTTTTCTCAGGTGCTTTGCTCAGATAGAGTTCTCTTGCTTGGAGAAGAGCGGTTCTGCTTGAGCCTTTTGACTGACTTCTGATATGAGGCCTCCCACATTATGAAAGGCTAAGTGCTTGCCTTACAATCCACTGACTTAACGGTTAATATCCAAAACACCCTCCCAGAAACCCCAAGAAGTCCATGCTGGTTTGGTACGGTTTGAGCTTGAGCAGGTTTTGTGCTCGAGGTCTGTGCTGCCACAGGACTGAGTTCATATGTGTAACTCCCTTGTGGCTGGAAAACACTGTTTCATTGTAGTATCTGCATACTTCTTGGTCCAGACAAGTCATTATACAAAACATCTGCACAGCAAAGGAAAGTTATCAGCAGAACACACAGCCCACAGATTGGGAAGAAAAAAAAAATCCACTATACGTCACAGTACTAAGGAAGAAAGTTACCCATCAACAATGGGCCAGCAAATTGAGTAGTTTTCAGAAAAAGCTACAACTAATTAAACTGCTCAACCTCCTTTGATCATCAGGGAAATGCAAATTAAAACATTGAGATATCCCAGTAAGAATGGCTATTATAAAAAATTCTGACAAGATGTTGGAGAGGATGTGGAGAACGGGGAGCCCTTACTTCTGGTGAATGCAAATTAGGACGGCCATTATAGAAATAAGTTTGGAAGTTCCCTTAAAAAAACTGAAAGTGACCCAGCTTTCTTACTCCTGGGCCGTTCCCCAGAACCCTTTATCTTACTGTAGAGATATTTGTACCCCATGTTTATTGCTGCTTCTTTTACCAAATAAAGCAATGGAACCAACCTAGTTGCCTATCAACAAACGAATGGATAATGAGAAACTAGTGTATAATAAAAAATATGTATATATAATATATGTTGAATATAATATATATTGAATATATTCAGCTCTAAAGAACACTGAAATAGAGCCGGGCGTGGTGGCTCACACCTTTAATCCTAGCACTTGGGAGGCAGAGGCAGGTGGATCTTTGTGAGTTCAAGGCCCGCCTGGTCTACATAGTGAGCTTCAGGTCAGCTGGGACTTAAGGGGAGACCCTGTCTCAAAAGACAAAAAACAAAGACAAACAAAACAGGAAAGGATAATAAGGATAATTGCAAGAAAAAAAGCATAGTTTTTGTCTTATGGTGGGCAGGTCTATTCCAATTTCTGTTTTCTATTATTATTTTCCGTAAAAGTCCAATAAATGTCCCTTTTGGGCAGTATCTAGAACTTGGCATTTTTTATTTTTTTTATTTTTGTTTACGTGTATGAGTGTTTTGTCTGCATGTATGTAAGTACACCACATGCATGCATTGGCCACACATGTCAGAAGAGAGGGTCAGATCTCTGTTGTTAGCTGACATGTGGGTGCTGGGAACCCAACATAGTCCTCTGAAAGAGCAGCCATCTCTTAACTGCTGAGCCATCTCTGCAGAACCCTTTCCTCCCTTTTCATTGTTGTTGTTTTGAGACAGAGTCTCACTAGGCAACCCTGGCTGACCTGGAATTCTCATATAGTCTAGGCTGGCCTTGAACTCAGATCTGTCTGCCTCTGCCTCCCAAGTGCTGAGCTGAAGGTGTGTGTGCAACACTATGCCCGATCAGGTTTCCTTTTTGATTCCAAGTACCAATAGTGCAGTGGGAACTGGAAGTGACTGGACACTGATTCGTTGGATATGCTAAATGAGATACTTTTTTGTTCATGATAACTTTTTGTTGTTTCATTTTTTGAGACAGGGTCTCCCTGTAGCCCCAGCTGGCCTGGAAACTAGACCAGGCTGGCCTTGAACTCACAGAGATCTGTCTGCCTTTGCCTCTTGAGTGCTGGGACTAAAGATGTGTGCTACCATGCCTGGCTCAGTAACTTTTTATGTTGTATAAATTTCCTAATAAAACTTTAAAAAATATGGTAAAGTATATATAATATAACCTTTATCATTTTAGTCATTTTGAAGCAGACAGTTCATTAGGATTAAGTTTATTCACTTTTTTTTTTTTTTTTTTTTTGTCTTTTTGAGACAGGGTCTCCCTGTGGCCCCAGCTGTCCTGGAACTCACTCTGTAGACCAGGCTGGCCTTGAACTCACAGAGATCCGACTGCCTCTGCCTCCCAAGTGCTGGGATTAAAGGCATTCACCACCACACCTGGTTATTTTCCCTAGGTTTTTTTTGTGATGGTCTTTGAGATCTGCTTACCTCTGCCTCCTGAATGCTGAGATTAAAGGCATATGCCACTATGCCTTGGTACTTGAAAGTTTTTTAAATAAAGATCAACTTTTATGTGTGTTGAGTGTTTTACCTGCGTGTATGTATGAATATCATGTGTGTGCCTGGTGCCTTCAGAGGCCAGAAGACGTCAGGTCCCCTGAAATTGGAGTTTTGGATGGTTATGAGGTACCATGTGGGTGCTGGGAACCCAACCCAGGTCCTATGCAAGAGCAGCAAGTTCTCATAACCACTGAGCTCTCTCTAACCCTCGACTTTCCAGAACCCTTAATCTTGCAAAACTGAAACTTCATCCTCGCTAATAATTCTTCCTACTCCTTTCCCCTGCCCATACCAGCCACTTTTCTTCAGGGTCTAGGGGTTTGACTGTTGTGGATATATAATAGAATGATACAGTATTTCATTTCATGCGACTAGTCTATTTCAGTTAGTATCACAATGTCTGCAAGGGTCAATCATACAACATAGGAAAGATTTTTTTTTCTTAAGGCTGAATGATAATACCATTCTATTTATATATCACATTTCATTCATTAATCTGTTGTGGACATTTGGGTTGCTTCTACCTCTTAGCTATTGTGAACAATGCTACAATAGAGATGGATATTAAACATCTCTCTGAAATCCTGCTTTCAATTCCTTTTGTAACTGCCCAGAAGTGGAGTTACTAGATCCAATGGTAATTCTATTTGTCAGTATTTTGCGGAAACTATCAGATTGGCTTCCATAGTACCTGAACCATTTCACATTCTTACCAAGAGAGCCCGGGGGTTTCAGTTTCCCTATATCCTTTCCATCATTTGGGTTTTTCTTTCCTGATAGCGGATATGCTGATGGGTGGGAGGTGATGTCTTTTATATCAGTATCTTTATTATCTTTACAATTATTTATAACCTATGTATTAACTATGTATAATATATATATATACTATATTATATGTATTATATATAAACAAGCACTCACCCAATGGGAAAAAAGTAATGTTTCTGCTGCTCTGTGACAGGTCTCAGCAGATTAACAGAATTCTCTAACCAGCTCTTTTGAGATATTATAAGAATTCCTTGGGGATTCAGTGGACAAGGACACGAATGGACTGAGGAAAACTCGGCCCTCTCCAGGATAGTACTTTGTGAAGGGATCAGATGGCCTTCCTGGTTCCTAGTTCCAGTGTGAATGTGGGGAGCAGTGGTCCTCCATATTGCACCCACCCACTTTGCAGGGCAGGCTGCTTGACTGGTTCCTGAGTCATGGGAAGAAAAGGGACATCCCAGTGACCTGGGGTTTAATATTCTTTTTATTTCAGTGATCATATATATGTTTAAAATGTTAGCTAGTAGACCCTGTCTCAAAAAGATAAGAAAAATGGATAAATAAATAAATAAAAATAATAAAAAATAAAGGAGTGCATGGAGCTTAGATCGGGGATTTCTCAGGACCACCTGAAGCATAGTGGATTAGAAAATGGTAAATGTAGAAGTCAAGTTGGAGAAAGTCCTGAGTTCAATCACCTGCCAAGTTAAGTCTGATAAATGGTAAGAGAGACAGAAGGAAAAGTCTCTCAGAAGAGCTGAATGCCCCTTCATAGTCCTCTTCTCCCTGGACTCATGGAGGCTGAAGGGTGTCAAGTTTGAGGACCCCTCCTTGGCAAGCCCAAACAACCATCGGTTCTGCCCTTGTGCTCCACCCTGGGGATTTCCCTTCCCATGGCCACCAAATGAGGTTCAGTGAGCACCGTGTCCTGTCTTGATCCTCCTGTGCTGGTCTCTGTTATGCAGCCTGGGTGGTCCAACAATAGCAGTCTACTCTTGGGAGGCTGAAGCCTCAGTGGTAGCTCAGTCCACAAGCTGGATGTCTCAGCAGTCCCCATCTGGCACTGGAGGTTTGGAGGATTCTTGGAGAGATATGAGTCTTCATTCCATATTGGAGGGTTGAAGAGCTGTGTCTCATGTCCTTGAAGGATGGCAAAGGCAGTGGAAGCCACAGGGTAGCTGCACTTGCCAGAGAAAATAACTGTGCTCGGGCTGGAGAGATGGCCTAGCGGTTATAAGCACCGACTGCTCTTGCAGAGGACCCGGGTTCGATCCCCAGCACCCGAATGGCAGCTGAGAACTGCCTTTAACTCCAGTTCCAGGGGAATCCGACACCCTCTTCTGACCTCTGCAGCACTGCACGACACAAACCTACATGCAGACAGTACATACATAAAATTAAATTAAAAAAAAAAAAAACTGTGCTCTTTTTTTTTTTTTTTTTTTTTTTTTTTTTTTTTTTTACGGTTTGTCTTTTTACTAAGATCTCAAATTTAATACCTGAAGTACAATTTCTCAGGCCTTACTGATTGTTTATTTCTGGTTATACATTCCTTTTGGATGTTTAAGTCCACACAGCCCAGATTAACCAAGGTTTTTGTTTTCTTTGTCAGTTGAGGATCTGGTCCTCAGGAGTCACTCAGGTTTTGGAGGGGAGGAGGGAGCTCCTGACTCATTTTGGCTTTTCATTTGCCAGTTGCATCCACTCAAGGACGGGTCAGGTGACTCACATTTGCAGGACATTTCAGGAGATGCCCCCATGCATAGTCCCCTAGGACTTGGTTGACCTCTGGAGTCAAGGAACAAAGGTTTTCCTTGAGACCCTGGGCCTAATTGGTATGAGCATTGGGTGTGATCGTTAAGCATCCAGAAAGGCTAAGTTACACCAGCCTGATACTTTTAACTACTGTGAGATATTTTGGAAAAGGCTTAGACAGAAGCTCAGGCAGCCTTGTATAGGAAATGCTACGAAGCACTCCTATGGAATGAATACTGTGGTTAGACATATAAAATAAAATAATAAAATAAAATAAAATAAAATAAAAAAATATTAGCTAGTAAATCACTTTTTCCCAAAATGTAAAAATATAATTAGGATATATTCAATGCACAAAGTGAAAGTGAAGGGTTTCATGAACTTTGACCATATTCAACCCATTATCCTCTCCTTTCCTCTGTCCACTAGTTCCCTACATTTTCCCCAATAGTTTACCTTCAACTTTCATGTTACATAGATTCTAGGTGTTAATCCTCTGACGGATAGATGCATGTTTGGAAAGGATTTTCTCCTATTCTGTAGCCTGTCTCTTCACTAGGTCTTTTCATTAGTGCAGAAGCATTTTAATTCATGAAATCTTATGTGTCAACTTTTATTTCAATGCTAGAGCATGAATCCAGGGCCTTGCACATGCTAGAGTGACACTCTACTGCTGATTATATACCCAGCCCCCTTCCCCATTTGATAATTTGGCTATTATTTCCCAAGCTGTTGGAGTCCTTAATGGAAAGTCTTTGCCTACAGCTATTTCTGGAAGGTTTGCCTCTAGCCATTGAAGAGTTTTTCACCTTGCTGGATGAGTTGCTACACGCCTTTAATCCCAGCACTTGAGAGGCAGAGGCAGGCACATCTCTGTGAGTTCAAGGGCCAGCCTGGTCTCTATGTAGTGAGTTCCAGGACAGTTGAGGCTACAGAGAGACAGAGAGACCCTGTCTCAAAAAGACCAAAAAAAATAAATAAATAAATAAAGTTTTAAGTCTTGTGATGGAATTTATTCTTTTATATTCATGTATGTATCTACTTATTTAGTTTTGGTTTGGCTGGGCATTACACACTTACTTTGGTCACAATAGGCAAGGGCTCCACTATTAACCTTCATACTCATTCCTAAAGATCAGTGAGTCAGAAAGATATATATATATATATATATATATATATATATATAGAGAGAGAGAGAGAGAGAGAGAGAGAGAGAGAGCTGTTTTATAAGAAAATATTTTATTTGGCTGGGTGTGGTGGTACACACCGTTAATCCCAGCAGAGGTAGAGGCAGGTGGATCTCTGAGTTCAAGGCCAGCCTGGTCTGCATAGTTCCAGGCCAGCTGGGGCTACAGGGAGACCCTGTCTCAAAAAGACCAAAAAATTATGTGATGGTTAATCCTGGGTGTCAACTTGACTGGACTAAGGAACAAATAAGAGAAAAAGGGTCTTCTGATTGGACCACCTCAACCCGGATGGCCCACCCCAAATGTGGGTGTTACCTTCTGCCGGCAGGCAGTATTTAAGGCCATGGCAGCGGGAGCTGGTCCCTTTTTTCCTCCTGCAGCTTGCTTCTCTCATCTGGTGAGTTTGTCTTGCTGCTGTGATCAACCTTTCGGATCCCAGCGTGTACTGAGATTGGCAGATCTCCTGGAATCCATTCGGGCCTTCAGCACTAGACTGGGACTACTGAGACATCCAGCCTTACGGACTGAGCAGTTCCCTGGATTCCCGGCCTCTCCAGTTCGGCGCTACTGTTGAGCTCCGTCACGTGAGCAAATTAATAAATTGTATATAGTTATATATTCCTCCTGTTGCTTCTGTTTCTTTAGAGAACCCTGACTAATACAAATTATTATTTTATTTTACATGTATGAATGTATTGGCTGGATGTATGTAAATGTACTATGTCATGCAATGCCCATATAGGTCCAAAAAGGGCATTGGATTCCCTTAGAACTGGAGTTACCAATGGCTGTTAGCCACCATGTGAGTTCCTGGAATTGAACCTGGATCTTTTGCAATAACATCCAGTGCTCTAACTGCTGAGCCATCTCCAACGAGAGAGAGAGAGAGAGAGAGAGAGAGAGAGAGAGAGAGAGAGAGAGAGATTGAGAGAGGATTTTTTTTTGGGGGGGGTCTTTTTGGGACAGGGTTTCCCTGTAGCTTGGGCTGTCCTGGAACTCACTGTGTAGATCAGGCTGGCCTTGAACTTGCAGAGATCTGCCTGTCTCTGCCTCCCAAGTGCTAGGATTAAAGGCATGAGCCACCACACCCGGCTGATATTCAATTGCATTTTATTTCATACATAGAATGAAGAGAGGAAACACATTTTTCCTGATGTTAATGACTGACAGTAATGACTCAGAACATATAACTTGTTGAATTAAAGTGAGAAAAGACATAATGATAAAAATGTGTGCGTTAGCTACACCTCTTGTGATCAAATGCTAGGTAAGAAACAACCTAAGAGAAGAAAGGTTTATTCTGGCTTCCAGTTTGAGGGGATACGGCCCATTGTGATGGGGAAGGCACAGCATCAGGAGCAGGAGGCGTCCACACTCAGAAAGAGATAAATGCTGGTATTCATTCAGTTTATTTTCCTTTTTGTTCAGTCTAGAGCCTAGCCACTGGGATGATACCATCCACATTGAATGTAAGTCTTCCTTCTTCAGTAAAACATTTTTGGAAACATCCTCATGGGCACATCCAGAGGTATGTTTCAATGGTGATTCTGAATCCAAGCAAGCTGACCATGAAAGTTAACCATCACAGTGCACTAAAAGGTGGGGGCAGGTAAGGGTATTGGGTTGACCTATTGTGGGTGAGGAAAGAAGAATGCAAGGGCCATACAAACAGTTGTCTATGCTTTCTGGACATATAAAGGCAGTTCTTTCAGAGAGGACAGCTTTCCACTGTGATTCTGTAATTATGCTCTCAGTTGTGAATAGTGAGTTGTTGGGGGAGTGTGGAGAACAGGCTAAGGAAAGCAGACAGAAGCCTAGAAGTGAGGGTGGTTGACAATAGGATGAACTGGAGGAATACCCTGAAGTTAAGTCTTCTCATTCCTCTCTAGTTAGGAGAGGGCATTCAGGCAGTCATGCACATGCATTAGTAGCATAATAACCATAAATGGGCCTCTAAGCATCATTCTGTTCAAAGGCTCCATGCAATAGTCTGTCAATTTGTGATCCAATCATAGCTCCTAAAGACACTTCTAATCAGATGGTAAAACCGGGCATTTAGGTGTTCCTGTGTTGTGTGAGAGACTTCATGGGGAGACTCAATATACAAATGTCTACTCACTCCAGAGAGGGAACCCACAATAGACCAAAGTAACAACTGCACCAAATTTCAACTTGGTGAGCCAATGAGTTTTTATTGGGGTTACTTACAGGAACATGAGTGAGGGGCTACTTCTAGGAGCAGAGGTGACTAAACACAGCCGCATCACTGAGAAACCCACCGCAGCCGTGGGGATAAGTCATGAAAGCTACTTCTGTGGAACTCTCTGCAGGATTTGCAAGTAGCTCTATAGGTCGGAAAACCTCTAGAGATGATTTTTTTTTTTTTTTTGTCTTTTCGAGACAGGGTCTCCTAGTAACCCCAGCTGTCCTGGAACTTGCTCTGTAAACCAGGCTGGCCTTGAACTCACAAAGATCCACCTGCCTCTGCCTCCCGAGTGCTAGGATTAAAGACGTGTGTCACCGAGCCTGGCTGAGAGCTGATTTATTTATTTTTAATTTTAAGTTGAACTTTAGAGTACACATAGCATCAAAGTAACATAAATTAAACTTGTCATACCCCTTCTCTGGGGGATGCATTAGTTTCCCTATATGGAACCTAGCTGGGAAGTGAGCACTGTTTCCTACCGTGCGGAGCTGGCAGACGTTCTTAAATTTTCCACTTTGGGTGGAGGAACTCTGCCCTTGGTTCGAAAGTGGATAAGGCAGGACCTAAACAGACTCAGCAGTAACAGACTCAGCTGCAGTCCTCTCAAGAAGTCTTCTGGCCACTGTCCTAGTAAAATGCTGGAAACAACAGAGGTTCTCCCCAGTAGCAGTGCGTCTTATTTTTGAGGCTTCCAAGTTTGCGTTAACACACTAGAGCACCAATAGGAAACTCATACATGGATTCTTTGATTTTCATCCCTATTTTTATCTTTTCTGGGAAATTGCCACACCCATCTCCCTCCCCAATTTTGTTATTAAATTGTTCTTTTTGTTACTATCTTCTCAATCCAAAAGTTCTTCTTTGCTCTCCTGATGGTCCCCCTCCCAAACAGCATTATTCTCAGTTTCATGGATAGAAAAGCATTCTCTCATCTCTGTGAAATATTAATGATCCTTCAGAGTTTTTGTTGGTTTGTGGTTTATCCAGTTTCCTTCAACTTGCTTCCGCCTACCTTTTGGTGTTTCATTTTTCTGTTTATTGGGAGCTTTGTAAAACTGTCTGGTAATCTTTGACTTTCAGGTCATATTTGAGAGTGAGATACAAAATGTTCATTAGAAGCCGGGCGTGGTGGTGTACACCTTTAATCCTAGAACTTGGGAGGCAGAGGCAGGAGGATCTTCGTGAATTCAAGGCCAGCCTGGTCTACAGAGTGAGTTCCGGGACAGCTGGGGCTACAGCTGTCCTGGAACTCACTCTGTAGACAAGGGAGACCTTGTCTTGAAAAGACCAAAAAAAAAAAAAAAAAAAAAAAAAAGTTCATTGGAAATGTAGGGTGCTGGGTGTTTGTGTGTAGGATGCTTTTCTGGACATTGGGGGCACTTAGCATCATCTTTGGCACTTAGCATCATCTTTGGCCTCTGTTCACTAGAGACCTTTCATGCCCCCCAACCAGGACAATAAAAACGTTTTGCAATCACTGCCCATTTTCCTCAAGGCAGCTTTGCCCTGGGTGAGAACCACTAATCTAGACCAGTGCCTGCCTCCCTTTGCTTACAGAACTTCCAGTGTCATCATTTTTAATTTTCTTTCCTCTTAGATTGAATCAGCTTCCCCCGGCTTCCTTCAGCCTGCTTTGAGAAGAGTAAGAGTCTACTGTCCACGGTATTGTGGTAGGATGTAAGAAGCAGCCTCGGACATGCAGTGTTAGGCTTTTCAGTGAGAATTCATGAAGGTGAAGTTCATCACAGAAAGAGAAGCTGGAAGAAGGCTAGGACAAAGCATATCTCACCTCGCAGCTTGGTGCTTATACTACCTGGAGAGGCAGGAGACAGTGGGAGCAGGCCCCTCATCCTGGGCTTTCTCTCAAGTCATCTCGTCTGGCTTCCACTGATGGTGTCTTAGAGCTTCCGTCATTAGTAATGTAGAAAGCCATTGCTCTACCCAGACTTGACTTTCATATAATAATCTTTATTTCTCGAGAGTATGCAGAAAATCTAGTGGAGGCTAGCCACATTCTGTAGGACAACCAATCTTGAATATCTTGCTAAAATACATTGCCATTCTCCACAGTCTGAAGTTACTGTGGTTAACATTCACCTTCCATTCTTCATGTAATTCTCCTTCTTGCATTGTATCCTTCCATCCTCAGCCTGCACATCTATCCCTGAGCAGTCCAGAACTCATCTGTGTTGGTCTTTCATAGAAGGAAAATCTAATTAGCTGGAGGCATTGAAGAAGAGCTGTGGGAAACTAATTTTCTTCATTTCTTTACTCCAATACTCACTCTATACGAGATTCAGAGCTATTTTTTGAAGATTTTCCAGAGCCAGTTAGTTTAATTCTTAGGTTTTTATATTGATTCAGCATGTTTAATCTTAGCTTTACTACTTATGTCTAAAATAAATCGTGTGTGTGTGTGTGTGTGTGTGTGTGTGTGTGTGTGTGGCCAGGTCCTTCCCCATTAGGCTCTTGCTTTCTAGCATCTAAAACTTTGTTGTGTCTATCTCTTTTCTTGTTCTTTCTATCCTTGTTATGTCTTATTTTCCCCCTACAGGGGTTTTGGGAGGAAACAAAACTTGATACATGCATCCAGTCTGCTTCTTAATATGGGGAAGCTACACTATTATTGTTTTTTCTGGGACTGGATCACACATGCCTCTGACCTGCCTTATGAGATGGAAGCCTTGGTTTTCTTTGCTTTGATACTCTGCAGAACAGTCTGTGAACCTCTGGCTCACTTGAATTACTATGCTTTGCCATTTATGTCTTTGGGAAAGTTAATTAACTACAGCTGGAACATAACCATATGTTAGATAAGGCTGTCATTTAACTCAGATGAAGCACTAAAATAACCGTTTATTTTATTTTTGCCTAATAATATTGGCTGCCTTCACCTGGAAAAAGGATGCTATTATTGGTCATGATTCCTATTACTTCTGAAGTATCTTTAGTTGCAAAGATCTGAATATTCTTTGAAATTCTATGGACTTATTAAAGACCATTGAGGATAAACTTTGAATAACAAACAATTTTCTGCTTCCTGCGAAGAGCAGTTCCTGGAAGATTAAGGGTCAGCATGTTGGTCTAAAACAAAGCTATTATTAATTTTCATCTTTCACCCATTGTTCCAAGTAGTGGGTTTGTTTGTTTGTTTGTTTGTCTTTTTGAGACAGGGTCTCCCTGTAGCTCCGGCTGTCCTGGAACTCGTTATGTAGACCAGGCTGGCCTTGAACTCACAGAGATCTGCCTGCGTCTGCTTCCCGAGTGCTAGGATTAAAGGCGTGCACCACCACACCGGGCTTAAAGATGGTTCTTAGCTGCCCTGTGGGTACTGGGAATCGAACCTGGGTCCTCTGCTAGAGCAGTCAGTGCTCTTAACCACTGAGCCATCTCTCTCTAGCCCCCAAGCAGTGTTCTTAATAATGGCTGCTTTCTGAAATGGGATTCAAATCTTTATATTTTCCATTTATTAAATCATGTTTAATTTTATTTTAGCAAGCATTGTTTGTCTATGCAGTGTTCTTAATAATGGCTGCTTTCTGAAATGGGATTCAAATCTTTATATTTTCCATTTATTAAATCATGTTTAATTTTATTTTAGCAAGCACTGTTTGTCTACTGCATGGGGTGGTACTGGCTAAATTTATTAAAATGAATGTGATGATTCTTGTGTTTGGGCACTTTAGTATGATGCACATATGAGTACCGTATAGCAGTATGGCTCTGTGGCTTCGGCGAATTAGCACAGACGTAGTGGCTCGAATAACTGCAATAGATTGCCTTACAGTTCTGTAGGCCTCACCTGATAATAGCAAGGCATCTGCAGGCTGCACTTGTTCCTGGGGGCTGGAGGTAGGGGGGGGATTTTGCTCCATCTATCTGGGTTGATAATGACATTCAGTTCCTTACATCTGTGGTAGTGAGGCCCTGATTTCTTGATGGTTGTACATTGAGGGGTATTGCCAACTGCTAGAAGCTACCAGATCCCTTGGGTTGTGGCCTTTTTCTTCATTTTATAAGCCAGCAATAGCAGGTTGAGTCCCCATGTCAACGCTCTCCAGCTGTGCCTTCCCGCCTCCCACAGACCACAGCAAGAAAAATATAATTTCAAAGATGCAAATGCTTTGCCTTGAAACTTGCAAGAATCCAATATCATCTCCCCATGTCAAGGTCAGTAAAGTTCATCACACCTACAAAGTCCTTTTTGCATTGTCAGGTTCTGAGAATGAAGGCATGCATGCAGTTTGATCTGAAACTGAAAAACAAAATCATTTAGAATTGACAGCTTTAAATTAAAACAAGGCAAAAACATTCTCCTTGCACTGGATATCTTTAGTGTCAGCTTGACACACTTGGGTTGAGGGAGCCTCAGTTGGGGAATTTCCTCCATTGGACTGGCCTATGGCCATATATGTGGGGGATTTTCTTGCTTGTTGAGTGATATGGGAGGTCCCAGTGCACTGTGTGCGGTGCCCACTCCTGGGCTGGTTGTGCTGTATTATATAAGAAAGCAGGCTGATCATGGGCCAGGAAAGCAAGCCAGTAAGCAGCATTCCTCCATGACGTGAGCTTTGGGTCCTGCCTCAGGTTCCTGCCCTGATTCCTACCTTGGGCTCCCTCAGTGATGGGAGATGTGAGCCAAATAAACTCTTTCCTTCCCAAGTCCCTATTGGCCAGTGTTTTGTCACAGAAATTGAAGGCAAACTAGAACACGCCTAAAGCAAATGAATACACTGTTGTTTGCTTAAATGTATTAAATGAATATGGCAAAAACACAACCGGCTTTAAGAATATCTTTTAACTGATGCATACTACTTACGCATATTCATGAAACACAGTGTGGCATTATAATACATTAGAAGCAGCTTTCAATGGCTTTCTATCTCTTCCCTAAATTTGATTATTTTACTTTTGTTTTAATGTTTGGTAAAATTCTGCAGAATAACAAAGATTATACTTTTTCTTTTACCATTTTAAAATATGGACCATGCCTATCCCTAAAGTGACAACATTTATAGTGAATCAACCAAAAAAAATGGGACAATTTCTCTTGACTTAGACGACAAGGCTGTTTAAATTGGAAGCAAATTAAAATGGAGCTGCTGAATATCACAAGAGGAAAATATCACCATTCTCCACTATCTCTGCCCCAAAAACTTTAGTTCATGATCCTAAGACAGACTGGCAATATTGTCTACTGTCTTTTATCATGCTCCAAAAGGCAGTTGATTACCTTGGAAGGGCATCAAAAGCAATTAAGAAAATCCCTTATGTCAAGTTACATTTCAGACAGGACAAATTAGATGCATGGGGAAATGTCCTGATAAAGTACTCAAGAAATAATGAATCCGTGTACAATTTGTAATTGTTCCTGCAAAAAAAAAATAAATCACAACATAAAAGGGCCTGTTAACCTGCAACTGGAAGCTCAGTGATTGTTTTTTTTTTCTTCCTTTCATTACAAATGCAAATGCCTTATGAAATGGAGCCCAGAGCATTTTTAAATGTCCAAAATGTAATTCAAACATTGTTTATTACATTTCTGTCTGGACTCTTCAGAGCACAACAAGCTGCTTTGTAAATGCTGATTGTTCAGCCAGCAGGTCTGCAATGAAAAATGGCTGATTTGGCTGGCGAAGGCAGAGCCTATTCTGAAGGGCAGTTCTGTGCCAGAATGTAGGGTCAGGGTTAACACAAATGCCACTAAGAGGTAGTGATGGATGGCAACTGGAAAGGCATTTTAGTAGTTAGGTGTCCCTGAGATGGCTATATTTGGTTTCTCTTTTATGCATTAAAGACAGACACATGCTCCTCAGTCTTTGTGACCTCATCTTGGAAAGTACAGAACAATGTGGGATCCATGGATTGTGCAAAATGAACCCAAGGGAGCAGGGTTTGAGCACTGGAGGCTGAGGATGCCCAGGAAGAAGCATCATCTAGATAGAGTACTTTTATCACAATGCTGGGGAATTCAAATGAGATTTCCTTCCTTTACCACACTATTTTCCTTCTGAGTAAAATGATTTCACTTCTTCCAAATGCCTTGGATTTTTAACTTGATTTCTTAACTTTTGAAATGTGAATATGTCCATCGCTAATTTTTGCCCCCATGATGAACATTAGCAAGTAGGGAATATAGGGCAATTACAGACTATTTAGAGACCACTTTTTATTTGTAGTATTTGAAAGTCTCTTAAATATGAACTTCTTCCAAATAACCTTGGGTTCATTTTTCATTTTGATTCAAATCCCATGGAAGCAAACCAATCATGAAGCTCTCTAAAAAGTCATCGGGAGCCCCAGGCTCAGAGCCCAGCTGTGCAGCACAGACTATTAGGCCTGGTGTTACTGGAAGCTTAGAGTAACTGAACCACAGGGACCGATGCTCATTTAGGAATCAGAGTTGGTGCTTTGCTTCCTGAAGCCTTTCCCTAAGCTGAGCAAGTGAAATAAATCCCAGACAGGAGTTTAAATTATATAGACTTTATTGTACACACAATTCCTTTTGAGATGATTGAGCAAAGTGATGTCTTTCTTCTTTGAAGCCTAGGAAACAACTTCAGGGTACACTTACCTACACAATGAATGGTTTCTAAGTTTGTCTGCATTACTGTCCTATTCCGTTTTATCAATCTGTTTTCTCTCTTTTCCCCCACTTCCCATCCTCTTGAGTCTATACACTGAAACTTGAAACCTCCCTTTTATGTCTCTACTTTATCTGAGTCATCATTTGATACAATACTATTGTATTTCTATATATTTTACTTACATAAATCAATGTTTTGTTTAATGCTAACCTACTGGGTAGTTACTATTATTATGCCCATTCTATAGGTGGGGCAATGTGAGGCGAGGAACCTAACAAGTGTATTGTTTAAGGCCTACAGCTGGTAAATGGTGGAGTCAGGGTTCATGTCCACATGATCAAGCTCCAGAGCCCACACCATTCAGTGCTTGTCGCTGGCTCTTTATTGGAAAGAGCATGAGATTTTTTAAAATACCACATTTACTTATTTTGTGTATAGGGGGTGGGGAGTACCACAGTGGTCCACAGTGGTCATGCATAAGTCAGAGAACATTTTGTGGAAACTGGTTCTCTCTATTCACTATGTAAGACGTGGGTATCAAACTCAAATGATCAGGGTTGGTGGCAGGTGCCTTTTACCTGCTGAGCCATCTTGGTGGGCTGAACACCAGTTTGGGGGTAAGATGGACCTGAGTTGGAATTTATAGCCTGATATTTACACATAAGCAGCATGGCTATTTGACTTCAAGCAAAGTATCTACTTCTCTTCAATTTAATTTCCTCAACTGTGAAACAGAAAGATATGTGTGAATAAAGGTGACATAAACCCCATAAACATTGCTCCAATATAGATATAAAATGTCCCCTAAACTTCATGTACTAAAAGATTGGTCCCCAGTAGGTGAAACAATTGAGAAATGTAGAGCCTTTAAGAGAGAAGGCTTATCGGGCATGGTGGTGCACACCTTTAATCCCAGCACTCCAGAGGCAGAAGCAGGTGGATCTCTGTGAGTTCAAGGCAACCCTGGTCTTCAGAGCGAGTTCCAAGCCAGCTTGGGCTATAGGGAGACCCTGGCAAGGGAGAAAAAGAGAGAGAGAGAGAGAGAGAGAGAGAGAGAGAGAGAGAGAGAGANAGAGAGAGAGAGAGAGAGAGAGAGAGAGAGAGAGAGAGAGAGAGAGAGAAAGAGAGAGAAAGAGAGAGAGAGATTAGTGGAAGTCAAGTCACTGGGGTGTGGTGATTAATCTTTATTTTTCAACTTGAAAGGTTTTAGAATCACTGGGGAGACACACCTCTGGGCATATCTCTGAGGATGTTTCCCAAGAGGTTTATGTGGGGAGGGAAGCCCCATGCTGAATGTAGGTGGTACCATTCCATGGGCTGGGGTCCTGAACTGAGAAGAGGAAGGGAGTGGAGCACTAACAGTCATCTCTTCCTGCTTCCTGACTGGGTCGATGCCCCCATCTGTGACAGGCTTCTGCAGCCAGGACTTTCTTACCACAATGGACTATACACAGAAAACATGATACAAAACAAACCCTTCCCTCTTTAAGTTGCTTTTGACAGGAAATTTCCACAGCAAGAAGAAAAGTAACTAATACAGGGTGTGTGCCCCTGAAGGAGATATTGGGCCCCCGATCCCGTCTTGACGTTTTCTTTGCCTCCTTGCCCTCATGAAGGCAACTGTCCCCTCCCTGCTGCTCCTGCTGTGATAAACTCTTCTGGGACTGACCTCAAGACAACAGAGCCAAGCAACCAGAATGAAAGCTTCCAAACCCAGAGAGCTCCAAACCCTCTTCCCTTGTAAAATATAATCTCGGGTATTTTGTTACAGCAACAGAAAGCTGTAGCAGGTGATTTTGATAAAGTTTATGGTGTTAGCTTTCCAGAACGCCTCTTCGGTATTCTCTCCAACTCTATAATTTGCAAGAGAAATCAGATGATTGTAAAGGTTGATGAGGAGGGTGGTTTGTTATGTTGCCTCTTTCTGAGTTCACTTTAGGAGTCACGACTTACTGGCTTTCTAGGCAGAGATCCAATGCTCAGATCCACTCAATCAAAGGCTGTTTTCTGAAACTGTACCAGGTCTCATGATCTTGGGCATCTGGAGTCTTTTAACTTTAAATTTAAGTGTTCATTAATTTGAACTTCAGAAAATGTTTTGAATGAAGACATGAAGTGGAACACTATCCACCTGCTGTGGGTTTGTGGAGGATGGTGGGCCGGGCTGGGGCTCCAGGATGGGCGATGACCCACAGTGCTTCAGCACCAGTCAGAATCCTTCCTGCCGGAGAGGCCAGCTGTTTCTAACTGCACACCATGTGGTGGGAAGTTCCCTTTCCAAGCTGGATCTTTTCTGGGAACCACACGGTCTATTAATTTTACAATGGCAAATATAACTGCAGATGGTAGTGTGAAAGACTGGGTTGTGGGGTAGACATGATGAGGTACATACTTTCTAGGGACAAAAATAGAAAGTGTTATCGTTTCTGTCACGCTTAACCATGATAGCAATTAGAATGGCAAGTTCTCGCCAGGTTTCAATTGTGCTTCTTTGTGTGAGATAAGGATTGACATGCTGAAGACTCACATTATTTTCTTGCTCAGTTTAGAGGAATCTTTTCCTCTCACTCATTTACTTCCACACAGGTCAGTCTGGAGCTGTCTATTCACAGCTATCTTGTGAGATTTACTATGTGTAATTTTCTGTGCATGTGAGACTATCAAACAAAACAATGTGTGTCCTTTCTCCTCAAGATCTTGAAGTCTAATAGTAGGTAAACGTCAGCCACGTGAAAATGCTACATATATTAATTTTCAAACAACAAACTACTAATGATTTAGGTAAACTTCCAGAGATGGTCTGTGCATAAATTAAGCATCATTTACACACACACACACACACACACACACACACACACATTTTAAAAATAGAGACTTGCAAGGACTTTTTGCGCTCATTGATTTATTTTATTTTATTTTATTTTTTTATTTTTTATTTTTGGGTCTTTTGGAGACAGGATCTCCCTGTAGCCCCAGCTGGCCTGGAACTCACCTTGTAGACCAGGCTGGCCTTGAACTCACAAAGATCCACCTGTCTCTGCGTCCCAAGTGCTAGGATTAAAGGCGTGCGCCACCACGCCTGGCACTCATTGATTTATTTTTTAGTAGACAACATGATTTTTTTTTTTTTATCTTTTTGAGACAGGGTCTCCCTGTAGCCCCAGCTGTCCTGGAACTCACTCTGTAGACTAGGCTGGCCTTGAACTCACAAAGATCCGCCTGCCTCTAACTCCCAAGTGCTAGGATTAAAGGCGTGCACCACCACGCCCGGCTGACGACATGATTTTTGTGTCATTTCATAGCTGTGTATAACTTCTGAATAATACGTTCCTGGTATCTTTTTCTTTTTGAGACACAATTTCACTCTGTAGCCCTGGCTAGACCTTGCTATGCAGATCAGGCTAGCCTTCAGGAAGTCCATGTCTGTTACTGATGTCAGCAGAATGTCAGGGTACAATTATATCAGAGCCACGTGCACCACTGTCCTTTGTCAGAATACCTTTAATGATTTCTTAGCATCTTGTTGCTATGACTGTAATTTAATGAGGAAGTCTGTTTTCTTGTTGTTGTTGTTGTTGTTTTTTGTTTTGTTTTTTGTTTTGTTGTTTTGGTCTTTTCGAGACAGGGTCTCCCTGTAGCCCCAGCTGTCCTGGAACTCACTCTGTAGACCAGGCTGGTCTTGAACTCACAAAAATCCGCCTGCCTCTGCCTCCTGAGTGCTAGGATTAAAGGCATGCGCCACCACGCCCAGCTGAGGAAGTCTGTTTTTAAGAAGCCAGAGTATAAAACCAAACAAGGGGCTAGAGGAATGGCCTAGCGGTTAAGAGTACTGACCGCTCTTGCAGAGGACCTGGGTTCGATCCTCAGCACCCACATGGCGGCTGAGAACCATCTGTAACTCCAATTCCAGGAGAACTCCAGTTCCAGGGGAATCCGACACCCTCTTCTGACCTCTTCGGCATTGCACGACCTGGGTGCACAGACCTACGTGCAGACACTTTCATACACATAAAAAATAAGTAGGCGGGACCCGGGCGCTGGGCCAGAGGGTCCGGAGAGTCCGGCGGCCAGGGCGGCTGCGCCTTTGAGCAGGATACCCAGAAGCCACCTGGGCGAGTAGCTTGGGAGCTGGGGCCTTGAGGGCGGGACCCGGGCGCTGGTGCTGGGCCAGAGGGTCCCGGAGAGTCGTCGGCCAGGGCGGCTGCGCCTTGGGGCAGGATACCCAGAAGCACCTGGGCGAGTAGCTTGTGTTGCTGGGGCCTTGAGGGCGTGAGCCGGGCGCTGGGCCAGAGGGGTCCGGAGAGTCCGGCGGCCAGGGCGGCCTGCGCCTTTGGGCAGGATACCCAGAAGCCACCTGGGCGAGGTAGCTATGGGTTGCTGGGGCCGTGAGGGCGGGACCCGGGCGCTGGGCCAGAGGGTCCCGGAGAGTCCGGCGGCCAGGGGGCGGCGCCGTTGAGCAGGCTGCCGGGGCGCGGGCTAGGTCAGGCATAAACACCCCCCCCCCCCCGTTTGGAGACCCTTCAGAACAAGAAGAGGCAGAGTGCTTTGGCTTCCAATAACTAATATAGCAACCAAAATTGAAAAGCAGACAAGTCCATACTCCATAACAAGGAGGAGGAAGGGGGAACAAACAACAACAAGAAAAAGTTATTCTGAAGTAGGAAAGCAAACCCGTCTGCTATTTGTGATCTAAACCACAAAAGGGAAGCCCACATGCCAGGACACACGAGGAAACATCATGGGAAAGAGCACAGGATAATCCAGCACCAAGCTCCTACCAACCTGTAGGAGACAGCTACAATGGGAACCCTTGGAGGAGAACCAAGGAACAGATCTTAGAGGAATTAATTGCAGACCTATGCAGAGAATTAAAGAACATAAAGAGGAATTCAGAGAACTAAAGAGGAGAATGAAAAACCAAAAAGGACCTAGAGGTACAATGACAAACATCCAGAAAGAACTAAAGGAACAGATTGACAAACTCCGGAAAGAACTAGAGGGAGAAAAAAATAAAGAATATAGAGAACTAAAGAGAGAGATGAAAAACTCAAAAAGGACCTAGAGGGATCAAGACAAACTTCAGAAAGAACCTAAAGGAACAGACCAACAAAACCTCAGAAAGAACTAGAGGGAGAAAAAAACAAACTCCGAAAGGAAAGTAGAAACACAGAAAAAGGAAGCCAACAAACAACGAAAGTAAGGAGCACCAAGAAGAATTGAGAAGCTACCAAGAAGAGATTGAGGAAGCTCAAAAAGGAAATGGAAGTACTAAAAACACAAGGATGAAATGAAAAGGAATGAACACACATTCAATCAAAGAAGAAAGGAAAGGAAAAGCCCTCAGAAGTAGAAATGGAGGAAGCAGAACAAAGAATATCAGATCTGGGAAGATAAAAGAGCAATTAAAAAGCTCAAATAAAGACTATGAAAAAATTTAAAAAATACACAAAGTGGAACAACAAGGAATATGGGACACATGAAAGGTCAAACTGCCGTAGCACAGGAAATAGAGGAAGGAGAAGAATCTCCAAGAGATAGTATTGATCAGATCTCAACAGAATAATAGATGAAACTTCCCCAAACTAACAAATAGACAAACCCATACAAATACAAGAAACATAAGGACCCCAAACAGACAAGATCAGAAAAAAACACCCCACGCCATATTATAATTAAATGCTAGATGCCCAAAATAAAGACAAAATTCTGAGCTACAAAGAAAAACAAGTCACATACAAAGGGAAACCCATCAGAATTACAAATGACTTCTCGCCTCAAACCATGAAAGCAAGAAGAACATGGAGCAAAGCATTCCCAGTGTTAAGGGACTACGGATGCCAACCCAGAAGACTTTACCTCAGCAAAAATGTCGAATACTTGAAGAGAGAGAAAAATCTTCCATGACATAAACAAGATGATGGAAGACATGTCTGGGAAACCAACTCTTCATAAAATACTTGAAGCAATTCAAAGGGGCAGAAGAGAGGAGCAACAATCCTCAAACACCTAGGAAAAGAAACTAATAAAAACATAACCATAGGAGCAAAATCAGAGGCTAGAGAGCCAAATGGATAATAAAATGAAAGGAAGCAACATCCATCTTTCAATTATAACCTTAAATATTAATGGTCTAAACTCCCCAATCAAAAGGCATAGACTGGAGAAATGGATTAGGAACAAACCCATCTATATGCTGGCGACAAGAAACCACCATCTCAATTTCATGAATAGGCACCAACTTAAGGTGAAGGGATGGAGAAAGTATTCCAAGCAAATGTACCAAAAAGAAAGCAGGTGTGGCTAATTCTAATATCAGACAAAATAGACTTCAAAGCAAAAGAAAATCAAAAGAGACAAAGAGGGCCACACATCTTTATTAAAGGAACATTGACGATGAAGATTTCACATAATAAATATATATGCACCAAACACCGCTGCACGCAAACTTTATAAAGACAATCCTTCAGGATTCAAGGCACAGATTAACCCCAGCACACTAATACTAGGGGATTTCAATACCCCATTAAGTCCCTAGACAGATCAACAGGACAAAGGATAAACAGAGAGACATTCTGAACTAATGATACAATACAACCAAATGGACCTCACAGACATCTATCGAATATTTCCTCCCGAACACCAGAGAATATACTTTCTACTCAGCACCTCATGGAACATTCCCAAATAGACATATACTGGGAACACAGGAAAAACTCAACAAATATAAAAAGATTGAATATTCTCATGCATTCTATCAGACCACAGTGCAATAAAACTCAATATCAACACCAGAATAATACCCTACACCTAAGGAACACATGGAGACTAAACAACACTCTCCTGAATAATAAATGGGGCAAGGAAGAAATAAAGAAAGAAATAAAAACATTCTGGAACTGAATGACAATGATAAAACAACACAGCAAAATCTATGGACACTTTAAAAGCAGTCCTAAGAGGAAAGTTTATAGCTCTAAGGTGCCTACATTTAAAAAAACAGAAAGACACAAGTGAATGACACTAACACTGCAGCTAAAAATACTTGAGAAACAACAACAAATGAACCCTAAACGGAGCAACAAGAAGAAATATAACAAAAATCAGAGCAGAGATCAATGAAAAGAAACAAAGAAAACCATACAAAA
>VZQC01004041.1:237971-351054 GCA_009823505.1 Rhizomys pruinosus | reverse complement strand
CTAATTTTGAAACCTAGAAGAAATGGATGAATATCTGAAATCCTGGAATCACCAAAGCTCAACCAAGACAGAGAATCGACACTAAACAGCACCAATAGTACAGGTAAGAAATCGAAAGATGTAATAAGTAGCCTCCCAACCAAAAAATGCCCAGGCCCGTGATGTTTCACGGCAGAATTTTATAAAAATATTTCGAAAAAGACATACAACCATTACTACTTAAAATTGTTGAAGGATACAAACGGAGGGACTTTCTCCCAGAATCCTTCTATGAGGCAAGCATTACGCTACTACCAAAACCAGGGGAAAGATACAACCAAAAAGGAGAACTATAGACCCATCTCCCTAATGAACACAGATGCCAAATTTAAACAGGATTCTGGCAAATCATACTAGAGACACCAAGAAAATCATCCACCATTGACAAGTTGGATTCATACCAGAATGCATGGATGGTTAACATAGAAAATCAATAAAACTACATCAAACATATCAATGACTGAAGGACAAAAACCACACCATCATCTCAAATTGATGCGGAGAAAGCCTTTGACAAAATCACATCCTTTCATGTTTAAAGTCCTGGGAGGAATTGCCTAGGGATCATCCGTCAATGTAATGCAAAGCCATATACAAGGAAACCCACAGCCAATTATCATCCTAAATGGGGAAATAGAAGCATTCCCTTAAAAGGCTAGGCGCCCCTTGTCACCCTCCTCTTTCAATATAGTCTGGAAAACCCTATCCAGGGCAATAGGCAAGAAAGGAAATTAAAGGAGTTCTAATTGGAAAAGAGGAAGTACAAGCTATCCCTTTTTGCTGATGATATGATGTCTACCTAAGGGATGCTAAAACTCCACCAGAAAACTCCTAGAAAGGATTAAGAGCTTTGGTAAAGTGGCGGGATACAAATAAAACTAGAAAAATAGTAGCCTTTCTTTACACCAACAACAAGCGAACTGAAGAAGGACTACAAGAGACCTTCCCCTCACAATAGCCTCAAAAAACATAAAATACTAGGAACAACC
Organism: Rhizomys pruinosus; assembly: GCA_009823505.1. NCBI lineage: Eukaryota > Metazoa > Chordata > Mammalia > Rodentia > Spalacidae > Rhizomys > Rhizomys pruinosus. Next base: position 350,026 of record VZQC01004041.1, on the reverse strand, counting down.
TAACCAAAGACACCAGAATCTCTACAACAAAAAATTTTAAACCCTGAAAAAGGAAATTGAGGAAGACATCAGAAGATGGACAAACTCCACATGCTCATGGATTGGGAAAATAAATATAGTAAAAATGTCCATCCTACCCAAACTAGTGTACAGATTTAATGCAATCCAATCAAAATCAAAATCCCCAAGAGTTTCTTCTAAACAGGCTTGAAAAAAAAAATCCTCAATTTCATTTGGAAAAACAAAAGACCCGAATAGCCAAAGCAATCCTGAGTGAAAAAGCAATACAGGGGGATCGCTAACCAGACATCAAACTATACTACAGGGCTATAGTCATAAAAACAGCTTGGTACTGGGCACAAAAAACAGACCAGTTGACCAATGGAATAAACAAACGAAGATCCAACCTGAGCTCATACAATTCAGCCACCTTCATATTTAGACAAGGGGGCCAAGAATACACAATGGAGGAAAGACAGCATTCTTCAGCAAGTGTGTTGGCAAACTGGATCACCACTTGTAGAAGAATGAATAACCCCTTACCTCTCACCTGTACAAAGAGTCCAACTCTCCAGATGACCATAAAGACCTCATGTGAAACCCCAAAACTCTGAGGTAATAAAAGAAAGCTGCAGCAGATACAAGGCATAGGTGTAGGAAAAGACTTCTAATCAGACAGCAGCTGCACAAGAAATAAGGTCGACAATGACAAATGGGACCTTCATTAAACTCAAAAGCTTCTGTACATCAAAAGAAAGCAATAAGGAAGTGAGGAGAAAACCCACAGAGTGGGAGGAACCTTCACACGCAGATACATCTGACAAAGCATTAATTTCCAGAGTATACAAGCTACTCAAAAAACAAAGAAGAAAGAAAACAAAATGAATCACTCAAAAGATGGAGCAAAGATCTGAATAGAGACTTCACAGAGGAGGAATTAGAGATGGCTGAGAAACATCTTAAGAAACTGTTCAACATTCCTGACAATTAAGGAAATGCAAATTAAAAACCACTTTGAGATATCACCTTACTCCCAATAAGACTGGCAGGATCAAGAATCATCGAAAGTTACCAAACGCTGGAAGGTTGCGGGAAAAGCGGGAACACCTCATCCATTACCATGGTGGGAATGTATAACAGTACAGCTCCACCTTATGGAAAACAGGTGGGAGAACCCCTTAAAAAACTCAAACTGAGCCCTTCCATTGACCCAGCATACACTCCTGGTATATACCCACAAGGTGCAACTTCATAGCGCAAAGATACATGCACAAGCTATGTTTATTGCAGCCCGTTTCACAATAGCAATAAAGCTGGAACCAGCCCAGGTGCACCCTCAACTGACAGTGGATGAGAAAAATGATGGTAAATCTACACAATGGATTCCTATTATGCACCAGTAAAGAGGACATACATCATGAACTTGGCAGGTAAATGGATGGAGCTGGAAGACATTATGTTAAGTGAAGTCTTAAAGCACAGTCCCAGAACAAAACAACGTACAAATGGTTGTCCCATCATATGTGGATGCTAGTACCAACACAACCCCAGATAATAAATATTTCTCATGAGAGGATATGCATAGAAAGACGAAACAACAGAAAGACACTCAAGAAAAATGGACTGAATGGGAATTGGGAAGGGGTTGTGATGGTGGGGAGAGGGGACACGGATGGTATATCAAATCAAGGCATATTCTAAATTGAGGTGTGAGTTTCAGCAAAGTACCCATTTCACGGACCCACTGTCTACAGGAATAACATGTGTTTTAGGACTTAGTAAAAGTAATATGTTATAAAAGTTAAACAAAATTAAAAACTCGAATAAAAAAAAAAAAAACGGTAATGCTCTGAGTTAAAGTATATCATAAATTGCTGTTGGTCCACATTTTGTTTTACAATAAAATCTCTAGTAGACATAACTTGATTGGCCAACATACAAAGTTTCCCTTGGGTTCTCTGTTGTACATAGTATCACTTGTGTTAGCATTCCTTTAAGATGATTTAAAGCGAAAAATTAAGTTTGCTTCCAAGATTAATCACTTATATAGTCACTCCCAAAACAAATGGGTGATTTGATGAAATCTGTGGCCTTGATCCACCCTATGGTTATTAGGTATAGTACAACTGTCTTCTGGAGATCATGGGTTAAAAAAAAAGGGGGCGGGCGTACAGATCAGACATAGAAACTCTTTGTCTAAAAAACCTTGGCAATTAACATCTTATAAAACTAACTATGGGAAAGAGATTGTGTGTGTTCCAACAGGACAAATGCAATCTCTTAACGGCTGAGAAAGAAAAGATACAAGTTTGCATTGAGTAGGATGTTCCAAAAAGTGAGCAACGGAAAGGCAGTTGACCCGCTGAACACTGAAAGGAAGAAAGCCTTCAATTGCTACATAACATCGAACCTTACTGTCGGATCCTACATGTAACAACTATTCATAATGATAGTCCTAATGAAACATTATAACCTTCTGGTGGCCAACAAAGTGTTTTGATAGACTTTCTTGCCTCCCCCATAGAACAAGGAGAAATACTACGATGATATTCATTTTCAAACTGTAAATTGAGACCAGACTTTATTATGAGGTAATCTCTTATAAAAACCGGTAAAAATGCCTTCTTTAAATTTGACTACTAATGACTATAGACTGAGTGAAAAGGATAATATACTCTGTTCAAACAAAACATAATAATACTAAATGTCCAGGCTATGCACTTAAGCAATAAATTATATCCAGGAGATCTGAGATCAGCAATGGAGTGTTCTACCAGGGGATGTTCGGGTCAGGATGATCCAAGGCCCCACAAAAGTGAAGTGGTTCCTTGCCCCTAAGTTGGGATGAGCTCAGGAGAAGAGGCGATAAGACCCTGCTCTGAAGACCTGACGTTAACAATGGGAGTGGATGTATTGAGACACTGCACATGCAAGGGTGTACAGATGGCCTCTGGAATGCCAGAAGTTTCCAAGGCCACTAAACCAATTAAGCAAATACGAGGTCTCCCTGAGTCAAGCAAGACTCCAGCACAAGCACAGCTACACATTCACTCTGCCTGGAAATACTGTGCAGCAGAAGGCACACATGTGCCTGCTCTATATCCCAAACTATATTGGCTGCCTTGTGCTCTCCTCCCTTGGAGGGAATACCATGTGGCGTGATGCCTACAAGCCTAACGATCCTCTACAGGTAGGAGTGTTCATAAAGCCACAGTAAAGACCTTTGCATATTTATAGGGGGTAGAATGTATTACATGAATTAAATACATCCAAGCATAGTGTGTCCATGTCAAAAACCTACCATAGCTATTAGTGCTGCTTAAAATACCTATATAGTTCCTAATTGCTTGTGCTTAGTTAGTAGGATCGCAAGGTTATCCTGGATCAATGCTGTTAGCCCATGAAGGAAACAGCAGAAATTGACCAGAATTCCAAGGTCACAGACGCTCCAAGAGAGAGCGACAGTTTGACTTCTCACCACCTGTGCCGGCTTTTCTAAGCCTAGGGAACAATCTGCGGAATGAGGGGGCGATGTGGCTTAGAATGTCAAGTGCTGCGAATTTGGGTGAAGCGTGAAGTACTAACAGCAATGTAGTCTGGACCAATCATGATAACTTACGAAACAAAAACCTTGTCACACATCCTGAATAGGGTAAAGGACGTGTAGGGGTTGTGAGACACAATAGCCTCATCAGAAGTGTTTTCACCGAAGGATGTTGTACTCAATGGATTTATACATATAGCTAAAATGAAAAAAAAAAAACCTGAAAGATGCAGGGACAGTATGCAGATAGCTGATCTGGAGATGAGATGGGGGAGTAGCCGGGGGAAAGGAAAGAGGAAATATGCCTGAATGAATGGGAAATAAAGATGATATGAAAAAAAAAGAACCACATAAAAAAATAAACAAAAAAAAAAAAAATAATATGAAAAAATAAAAATAAAAAATAAGTAAATAAAAGTTTTAAAAAGAAAAAAAAAAACAGAAATAAATTACTCCCTTGAGATATTTATTTGGTTTATACTCATAAGAAATAATGAGTTTGAGTGATGTTCTAAACTTCTGAGTCAGAATCCTCAATGTTGGGTCATAATGAGAGTCACAGTGGTTATAAATGCTTCTCTCTAGCCGAGAACTCCAAGTCAACTTCTAGCACCCACAATCAAGCAACACCAAATCACCCAAGTAATCCGCTAGAACCCCATCGTTGGATCCTGTATGCTTGTCTTTAAGGCAATTAACAATTTTTTTTACAAAGAAAAGAATATTCTCAGAAGAAAGTTTAACTATAATTTTCTCTCATTACATACCAGTAAGAACTAATGTCTATAACAATGCTTGGAAATTCTGAGATACCTGTATCCAGTGTTGAGGAAGTAAAATAAGTATATCCTATTTGATATTAAATATCTATTCTTTTTTTTTTTTTTTTTTTCTGGTATTTTTGAGACAGGGTCTCCCTTTAGTCCCAGCTGGCTTGGAGCTTGCTCTGTAGACCAGGCTGGCCTTGAACTCACAGAGATCCGCCTGCCTCTGCCTCCCAAGTGCTGGTATTAAAGGCGTGCACCACCACGCCCGGCTTAGTATCTATATTCTTAAATATTATGAATCCAAAATTCCACAGTTCGCCCAGCTCCTAGCATGGATGGACCTGGAATGCCCTCAGCCTTGGCTAGAGAATCTTCTTTCTGCAGTGGGCAACAGTCAATGGGTGGAGGCATAACTGGTTAAAATGCTGAGAATCAGAGACTGTGTGTTCAGCCCTGAATGGGACGTCAATATATTTTTTTAATTTATTTTTTATGTGTATAAATGTACTGTCTGCATGTAGGTTTGTGCACCCATGTCGTGCAATGCTGCAGAGGTCAGAAGAGGGTCTCGGATTGCCCTGGAACTGGAGTTAAAGACCGTTGGTTCTCAGCCATCATGTGGGTGCTGGGGATCGAACCCAGGTCCTCTACAAGAGCAGTCAGTCCTCTTAACCACTAGGCCATCTCTCCAGCCCAGGACATCTATATTAACCTCACAATCACTACCAATGCTCAGGGAACATGGCAGAAGACAAGGCAGAAAGAATCTAAGAGCCAGAGAATGGGGAGGACTGCTATGAAATCCTGCCTTCTGGACAGGATGTGGCTATCACAGTCATGATCTCATAGCAGCGGGAATTCCATGCACACGACCTGCCCAAGATCAAGCCAGCCAAAATCCTGGCATGAGTAGATGATCTCCAGGCTCTACCCACACTGAACAGCTATTAGCAGTGGATACTTGCTGGGGTGTGGGGAGGGAAGAATCATTCTTATGTGTGGTTTCATATCACACACATGTAAGAAACTCTAATTGAACTTAGTGGAATATTAAAAAAAAAAAAGACATGACGTTGGGAGGTTGCATGTTGGGAGGAGATGTGGGAGGTGATTGAGAAGCCACTCTTTGTTATTCACTATGTGGCATGCTGAGGAAAGAGCTTAGTAGCTGTAGGGCATGGTGGGAGGTGGAGAGGAGAAATGGGGAGTAGGATCATAATTCATTGTATACGTGATGAAATTATAAAAGTAAGGAAAATAGAAACAAAATTTATGAGCATTTAGTATTGTACTGTGTTTGTTCACAGTAGCACCGAATGTGTGGATCATATGAAGTAGGTATCATTGTATTTGACAGATGACACAAACTCAGGGAAGCTCAGTAACTCACCAACATTTTACACCAAGAAAGAAGTAGGGTTGGAGCTGTGACCTTGTATCCAAGGCCTGTCTGATGATGATCTGCCACACTACCTTAAATCTTTCAAGATTTTATCCAAATATTGAATCTATTCATGCTGCACATCTATTTGCATAGCCACCCACATGCATTAATGTCATTCTAACCAACTAAAGTAACTTTTCATTATAGGTGAGGATTTAGACATACACATTACTACAAAGTCCCAATTCCTTTTATAAACTTTTGGCCAGCACTCCATCAAATATTCAATTAGATATGAATTTTGTCTAACCATCAGATTGTCATATTGTGGAATGGAGGTGATCTAATGAGTTGATTGAGAAGCCACTGTTTGTTATTCACTATGTGGCATGCTGAGGAAAGAGCTTAGTAGCTGTAGGGCGTGGCGGAAGTACATCTATATTATGTCAAAGCCTGCTGGTCCTGGGCTGATCTAGATGTTTTACATAGTCTAAGCTGTTCTCACCTGAAGACTGTCCAGGGATAATCATTATATTCACTTGGGCAGAGTACTGACATTTCCCAAAGAGATTGGTCATTTGACCAATTCACGGGACTTTTGCTGTGACTATTAGCAAAGGAGTTTTCTCTGTTTCCTAGGAAAAGTACTTGCAGGAGAAAGCATTACTGATGATCTTCACCAACATGTGCAATATGTTGCCCAGCAAAGCAGAGCCAAGAATTAAGGGAGGAAGATTTGAACGTTCAGTGACATTCCTGAACTACTTGATTTGGATGTGTTTCGAAGCCAGATTTGCTACCTTGAACATTCCAGTGGCAAAAGTGCCCTTAGGGAAATGACTGATCGTAAAGGTGGAAATAAAATGAGCATAGAATAGAGAAAATGATGGGCTGGAGAGATGGTTTAGCGGTTAAGAGTACTGACCGCTCTTGCAGAGGACCTGGGTTCGATCCCCAGCACCCACATGGCACCGAGAACCGTCTTTAACTCCAGTTCTGGGGGAATCCAATACCCTCTTCTGACCTCCGCAGCATTGCACGACACGGGTGCACAGTCCTGCATGCAGACAGTACATTCATACACATAAAAAATAAAAAATTAAAAAAAATAAGAATAGAGAAAATGAGTATGTACACAGAAAATAATGGGGTCACAACAGGACACATGAACTAATTTTAATTTATTATTATTTTTAATAATTTGATTGAAGTTTTGTGCATTTCATACATCATTTCTCAGTCCAATTTAGACTCATTTCCCTTTCCAGGACCCCCACCCCACCTGAGTTCATGAATTCTGCCATACATGTCTTGTATCTTTTTCTGAGTCTTTTTAAAGTTTTTCAAAGTACAGGATTATTGTTTTGTGGAGAACTTTACTGTTTCAGTAAGTTCTTTGTCCCAGTTCTTTTGTTATTGTTGTTGTTGTTCCCTCCAATTTGTCTTGCTTCAACATATATATATTATATATGTTATATATAATATATTGTATATATGTATATATATAATGTTATATATATTATATATATAATATATAATATATAATATATAATATATAATATATATATATAGTCACACCTATATTTAAAATTGTCATCTGAAAAAAACTGTATGTTATTTCTAAATCATATTTCAGGATTCACATTTTTCCCTTTTAATTTTATATTACTCTAAAATATGAATACATACCCTCCACCCATATACCAAGATTACAAAGTCTGAAAACAAAAAAAAATAAATTCTAGAGCCTGTTAAGAGATTCACATTACAAGAGCACAGTTGCTTTCAGATAAAGAGGAATATAACATTAACATTGCTCAGTTTGCCTTACAACTAGGTACTTGGTGCTAGCATCCACAAATGAGGGATACCATTAATCGTTTGTTTTTCTGGGACTGTTTTACTTCACTTAGCAAAATATTTCTAGTTCTATCCATTTACCTGCAAAGTTCATGATGTCATCTTTCTTTACTGCTGCATAGAACTCCATTTTGTAGATGTACCACATTTTCTCTATCCTCTTGTTAGTTGAGGGGCACTTGGGTTGGTTCCAGCTTTTCTCTATTGTGAAGAGAGCTGCAATAAACATAGCTGTGCAGTAAGATGAGTCTCCTGAGTATATACCCAAGAGTGGTATGACTGGGTCAGGTGGCAAGCTCATTTTGAGTCTTTTAAGGGTTCTCCACACTGCTTTCCATAGTGGTTGTATGAGTTTACATTCCTACCAGCAGTGGGTGAGTGTTCCCCTTTCCCCACAACCTCTCCAGCATTTGGTACCATTTATTTTCTTGATCTTAGCCAGTCTTATTGGTGTGAGATAATATCTTAAAATGTTTTTAATTTGCATTTCCTTAATTATTAATGATGTTGAACACTTTTTTTTTTGTCTTTTCGAGACAGGGTCTCCCTGTAGCCCCAGCTGCCCTGGAACTCACTCTGTGGACCAGGCTGGCTTGAACTCACAAGGATCCGCCTGCCCCTGCCTCCCAAGTGCTAGGATTAAAGGCGTGCGCCACCACGCCTGGCGATGTTGAACACTTTTTAAGATATTTCTCAGCCATCTTTATTTCCTCACTTGTGAAGTCTCTGTTCAGCTCTTCACTCCATCTTTTGAGTGGGTCATCTGTTTTCTTACTTCTTTGTTTTTTGAGTAGTTTATATATTCTGGAAGTTAATGCTCTGTCATATGTAACAGTGGTGAAGGTTTCCTCCCACTCTGCAGGTTTTCTCTTCACTTCCCTGATTGTTTATTTCACTGTACAGAAGCTTTTGAGTTTAATGAGTTCCCACTTGTCAATTGTGGACCTTATTTTTTGCACAGTTGCTATCTGATTTAGAAAGTCTTTTCCCACATCTGTGTCTTGTAGGTTACTACCAACGTTTTCTTCCATTACCTTTAGAATTTCGGGTTTCACATTGAGGTCTTTGATTCATTTGGAGTTGATTTTTGCACAGGGTGAGAGGTAGGAGTTTAATTTTATTCTTCTACAAGTGATGATCCAGTTTTGCCAACACTGTTTGCTAAAGATGCTGTCTTTCCTCCACTGAGTCTTCTTGGCCCCTTTGTCAAATATGAGGTGGCTGAAATTGTATGTGTACTCAAGTTTGGATCTTCAATTTTGTTTCATTGGTCTACAGTACCAGGCTGTTTTTATCACTATAGCCCTGTAATATAGTTTGAAGTCTGGTATAGTGATCCCCCCCTGTATTGCTTTTTTTCTGTTCAGGGTTGCTTTAGCTATTCAGGGTCTTTTGTTTTTCTATATGAATCTAAGGATTTTTTTTTACAAGACTGTGAAGAAACTCATGGGAATTTTAATTGGGATTACATTGAATCTGTTTATTAATTTGGGTTGAATGGACATTTTTACTATATTAATTTTTCCAAACTATAAGATGGGAGGTCTTTGGTGTCTTTAGTTAAGTTTGTTCCTAGTTAGGCACACTAACTTTAATTTTTTATCATTTTAAATAAATTATTTCCTGTTGTTATTGTGATTTGAGGCTGAACTTCTCTCATATGCAACTCAAAAATGTTTTCATTTAATTAAATATACTTATCTAGAACTTACTATGGGCCTATGCTATCAGGATTATTATCCTCAGTTATTGCTCAAGAGACTATGTTTTAGGAAGCTTAAATAACTTTCCTAATATCACATAGTAAATAACAGAGCAAGGATTTGAATTTATGGTGTCTGCCTTCAAAATTTTATGAATATTATAGAAACAATCAGCCAACTCAGTAAGTAATCCCTCTTACTTTGAAATCAACCATATTTTAAGCAACTAAACTTTTTTTTAGACAGTCACTATATAGCCCTGGCTGGCCTGGAATTCATGTAGACCAAGCTGTCCTTGAGTTACCATGCCCAACCTTTTTTTTTTTTGTCTTTTTGAGACAGGGTCTCCCTTTAGTCCCAGCAGGCCTGGAGCTCGCTATGTAGACCAGGCTGGCCTTGAACTCACAGTGATCCACCTGCCTCTGAGTAGTGGGATTAAAGGCGTGCACTACCACACCCAGCCTAAGATGATTCTTAGCTGACATGCAGATGCTGGGAATTGAACCCGGGTCCTCTGCAAGAGTAGTCAGTGCTCTTAACTGCTGAGCCATCTCTCCAGACCCACAACTAAAAAATTTTTAAGTTACATTTTAGTTGTTTTATTTGCGTGTGTGTGTGTGTTTGCACACAGCACGAGCGTGTGTGTGTGTGTGTTTGCGCACACCAGGAGCATGTGTGTTCATGCCATGGTGTGCATGAAGAAGTCAAAGGATAACTTAAGGGAATTAGTTCTCTCCTTCTACCACATCAGTGCTGGTTATTGAGCTCAGGCTGTCAGGCTTGGTAGTAAGTGCCTTTATACACTGAGTCATCTCTCTGGACCCTGAAATTAACCACATTAAAAAAAAAACCCTCTGAATCATCAGAGAACTTGAGGCAGAATATGGGAACATTGGCTGTAGGCAAGGGAAAGTACTGGGAAAACATTAGAAATCTTTTCAGTGTTTATATCTTGTAAACATACAGGAGAACTCTGTAATTATACAGTGCAGGAAGCCATGCCAATTAGCCTCGATTTGGACTTCTAGAAATAATTAACACTTGACAGACAGTATGATCAAATAAACCAGATAACAGGCATTTTTCCAATGGGATATATACTGGGTTTAAGCCTTTGATGAACTGTTTTTCTATAGTAGGGGTAGTTTAAGGAAAAGCAAACAGTGGGGCATGTTAAAATATCCATTAACTAAACATCCTGAAAGGGTGTAAAATGCCTCAAGCTGCCAAGAAACAATTAGGCTGCAAATATGCCTTTGGTTACCTAGCCACACATTCCCTAAACATTTAGTTCTAATTAATTTTCTTCATTACACAACAATGCCTCTCCTAATTACACTAGAGAAATTCTATAAACCTACTAGCTATTCAAAGTCTTTATTGCACAAATTATTCTGGTAGGTCCCCATTATGAACAAATCCTCACTCTCTAATTTATACATACCTCATCTCAGTGGATGTGAGCTACTTAGTAAACCCTTGACAGCCAGGCAAACTAATCCGGTATGTGACTATATTTCAAATTAGTAATTTTAGTGAGATGGAACATCAAGGATGAATAATTGAAGACATATCAAGGTAAAGGTGGAAAGTACAAGCTCAGGAATCATGTAGCGTCTGAATTCCTACACGTGTTGCCAAGGCTTGTGATCCCTGAGTCAGCCACAGAAGCTGACTCAAAGTAGCAACACTGCGTTTTTACTAACTCATGATTACAAAGGGAGGGAGTGGCTATACTCGGGCATTGGAATGAATACATAATGTGTGTTTATACCAAGGACTGGATGGAACAGAGAATCAAGAATTTTTTGTAAAAGATTTTTGTTTTGTTTTGTATTATTATCATTATTATTATTATTATTATTATTATTATTATTATTCAATTTAGGGACTGGAGAAATGGCTCAGTGGTTAAGAGCACTGGCTGCCCTTGCAAAGGACCCAGGATTGTTTTCCAGTACCCATATGGCAACTAACAACTGTCTATAACTCCAGTTTCAGGGGATCTAACACTTTCTTCTGGTCTCCATGGGCAGTGGTGCACTACATATGAGTGCTTTGCCTGATCGCATGTAAGTGTACCTGTGCGTACAATGTCCATGGGGGCCAGAAGAGGTCATCAGGTCTGGAACTAGAATTACAGAAAGTTGTTAGCTGCCATGTGGGTGCTGGGAACTGAACCAGGATCCTCTAGAAGAGTAGTCAATGCCCTTCACTGCTGAGCCATCTCTCCAGCCCTAAAGAACCAAGATTTTTAAGGCCGGGAGAACATGCTCATTCAAGTGAGGAAATCAGAACCAGGTGAAAAGGTATGATATGGTGTGGTAAGGTCAACATTTCAGTTGGCAGAGCTGGGTAGAAGTAGTATCCTTGAGGGCCAGAGTAGAGCTGTGCACGAAACACCCCGTCTCTCTATAGACAGTCTAGTATAACTTATCAGAACCCTTAATCTGAGTAGTATCCTCTTTGCACTGCTCAAAAAGACAGTGTGAACCCTTTTAAGCCATTTTTGGATTTCTTCCTAGGCACATAAAAGTTTATGATCTTAGCTATCAAGGCTTTGGAGGAAGGCACGAGGATCAGTCAGTGCAAATATAGCCTTAATACTTACAACTCGGGGGCTGAAGAGATAGCCTAGCGGTTAAGAGCACCGACTGCTCTTGCAGAGGACCCGGGTTCGATCCCCAGCACCCACATGGCGGCTGAGAACCATCTGTAACTCCAATTCCAGGAGTCTCCAGTTCCAGGGGAATCCCAGACCCTCTTCTGACCTCCACGGCATTGCACAACACAGGTGCACAAACCTACATGCAGACAGTACATTCATACACATACAAAAATAAATAAAATAAAATAAAATAAAAACCTTAAAACTCAAGGCCACCTGATGGGGGTTTGGGAAATAGCTCAGTCATGAAGTACTTGCTTTACAAGCACGAGAAGCTGAGTTCAGATGCCCAGCACCCATCTACAAAGCTGAGTGTGGTGGCATGGGCTGTAATCACAGTTCTGGGAGACAGAGATAAGAGGATGTCTGGGCTTGCTGGTCATCCAGTCTAGCCAATCAGCACGCTCCAGGTTCATGGGGAGACTCCACAAGGTGGAGAAGCAATTGTGGAAGATACACCTTTCAAATATCAACCTCTGACTTCCATGCAAAACCCGGGAGATGCACCAGCGCACACACACACACACACACACACACACACTCACCACACATGTACTCCAGCTGATGGTAATTTTCCCAGGCTCCCTTTCTTTGTTATAGCCTCTGCTGAACTATCCACTTCAATCCATTTTTTTCTTGTTGCTGTGTACAAATACCAGTTAGAAGCAACTTGAAAGATGGAGGCTTTATTTTGACTTACAGTTTGAGAAGATGCAGTCCATCATGCAGTGAAGGAATGAGGTTCAGAGTGGGAGGCACCTGTAGTCAGGAAGCAGAGAGTGCAGAGGCCAGAGCTCAGCCGACTATTTTCTCTTTATTCATTTTAGGACTTTAGCCCGTTGACTACTGATGCCCATATTCAGGGTGTGTTGGGTCTTCTATCTGTGGTCTAACCTTCCTGCAAACACCTTCATAGGTACAACCAGAGATGGATTTCCATGAGGATTCTAAATCTGGCCACAAGATTAACTATCACACCAGGCTTAGGAACCTGATTCTGATTCTTATTCTCCCTCTCCTTAATGTGTATATGTGTTCATGTGTCTGTGGTGTGGTGTGTGGATATGCATGGCCATGTGAGAGTATGTGGAAGCCAGAAGAGTATGTCAGGAGTCTCCCTGTATTACTCTTCACATTATTATTATTATTATTATTATTATTATTTCGTGGTCATTGGTGAGACAGGGTCTCACTATATAGCTGTGGGTGGCCTGGAATCTGCTATGTAAACCGAATGGAGTGCTGGGATTTAAGGCATGCACCACCACACTTGGCCTTCTTCATCTTACTTTATGAGACAAGGTCTGTCACTGAACCTGAAGCTCATCATTTTGGCTAGCCTGGGCCAGCCAGTGAGCCCCCAGAATCTGCTCATCTCTGCCTACCAATGTTGGGGTGACAGGCATACGTTTATGTGAATGACAGAGATTTGAACTCAGATCTTCTTGTTTTCACAGCAAGTGCTTTTCCCTATTTAGCCATCTCCCTAACCTCATTTTTTTCTAAATATAAATATTGTTTATGGCATTAGATTAAAAAAAAATCAGAGCTTTTCTATTCAAAGTACAGTCTATAATCAGCAACATCAATGAGACAAAGGACATCATAGTTCCCCAACTTTCAATTTATAGTTTCACAAGTTCCTTAGGTAATTCAAATTCTCACTGAAGTTTGAGTAGCTTGAGTCTGGAGCAGTGGTCCTTCAGCATGTGTCAGATTCCATGTGTCAGAGCTTCTGTAGCTGAGTGAGGCTGAGAATTTGCATTCTAAAGAACTGTTTCAGGAGCCTCCTGAGACCAACCCTCTTGACTTCTGACATAAATGCTAGGATTTCTGTGGTTTTGGAGATTTGATTGATGACAATCAAAGGCATTACTAGAGTTGTTATTCAGAGAGTGTGGATTTGTGCAGTCCTTTTAAAGATAACTTCAGAAAGTCTACATATTAAAGGATTGCAAGTCAATAGCTCAATTTTAGAGGAAGGCTGTTAAATGTGGCAGAGTGCAGGTTCCACCATAGTACTACCAGGAAAATCCAAGAGTATGGTAAATTAATGGGTCCTGGAGGAGATTCAGAAATCTGCATATTTAGCAAACATCCAGATGTTTCTGAGACAGGAGACAGAGGGATAGGTCCTGAGCAGCACTGGTTTAAATAAACGTCAGAGAGAGAGAGAGAGAAAGAGAGAGAGATTGAGAGAGAGAGAGAGAGAGAGAGAGAGAGAGAGAGAGAGAGAGATTGCACTCTGGCAGCATCACCAGTGTGACAGCAAATATGTCTTGTAACAGCCACTGAAGCACTTTGAGGAAATTGGTCACCCGGGCCCTTTAACTGATGCCCCAGAAGACCTTTCAAACTCTCCCTTTCTTAATTATCTCTGGCCAGCAGTAAGCTCCTCAGCCACTGCACCCCTTAATCTATGTATGCATTTTACAACTCCAATTAAGCAGGTTCAGCCATCCATCTGGATGATAGGAGGATAAGCTGATCATTTGTGAGCGAAGGAAAAGTTCTGTAGACAGTAAACAAGCCAGCAAGAAGCTCTGCAAGGTATTACTGACCCCAATCTCTGGAAAGCTGAGTGAGGGAAACAGAGGAATTAATCTATTTTCATAAAATAAGACAATGCTCTTTGGTGGTGGGAAGAGATTAAAGAAGAGAGGTAGCGGGGCTGGAGAGATGCCCTAGCGGTTAAGAGCGCCGACTGCTCTTGCAGAGGACCCAGGTTCGATCCCCAGCGCCCACATGGTGGCTGAGAACCGTCTTTGACTCCAGTCCCAGGGGAATCTGACACCCTCTTCTGACCTCCGTGGCATTGCACGACACGGGTGCACAGACCTACATGCAGACAGTACATTCAGACACATAACAAAAATAAATAAAATTAAAAAAAAAAAAAGAAGAGAGGTAGCTTCTGGTACCCAAGTGACTTCTTCAGGTCAGGAGACTGACAGATCCCAGAAGACAGAGCACTTTGGAAAACACAACTGAAATCTTTTATTAATTTTGGGCGGCAAATCCTTTCATTTATTTCATATAAGTATACAAGGGAATGTGTTCACATTTCACGCATGCCTAATATTTTGCATTTAGTATATTCTACCAATCGAAATATACACTTTGATTACATGGTCACTTTACTATTTTTAATCTCTCTCTTTTTTTTTGGCCAACACACTTTTTTTGTAATTTTTTTATTGATTTTTTTTTGTGTATTTTATACAGAACATCTTTTTTTTAAAATTTTTTATTAATTTTATTTATTTTTGTATGTGTATGAATGTACTGTCTGCATGCAAGTCTGTGCACCCGTGTCGTGCAACGCCGCGGAGGTCAGAAGAGGGTCTCCGGATTCTGGAACTGGAGTTCTCCTGGAATTGGAGCTTCAGGCGGTTCTCAGCTGCCATGTGGGTGCTGGGGATCGAACCCGGGTCCTCTGTAAGAGCGGTCGGCGCTCTTAACCGCTAGGCCATCTCTCCAGCCCCTATACAGAACATCTTAATCATCTTTAAAGCCCGTTCTCCACTGGTGCCTTCTCGCAGCACCCCCCCCCACACACACACACTATTTTTAATCTTTAAAGCATTGTTTTGCTTTCAGTTTCTAAAGAATGAACAAGACAAACTACTGCCATGTCTACTCAGCCCCCCCCCCCCTTTCTTTTGAGACAGGGTCTATTTTTATATCTCTGGTCCTGGCCTGGAACTCACTATGCAGCTCACAATCCTCCTGCCTCAGCTTCCAGAGTACTGTAATTACAGGTCCACGCCATCACGCTAGGCTCTAATCTAGTTTTTAAACCATAATCTGTATTGGAATCATGTGGAGAACCCATTGAAACTCACACAGCTGGTCTTCATCTCCAGAGCTTCAGATTCAGTAGTTCTGGAAGGGGCATAAAAAGTTGCCGTTTTGACTAAATTGCTTTCTTAATCACGCTTTTTTCAAACCCACTCTGAGAACTCCTACTCTAAAATAACTCTTTCCTTGATTATAAAATGCACATGGCACATACCCAATCTGCAATCTGAAATGCCTCAAAATCTGAACAGTTTGCAAGGCTGACTTAATGCCACAGGTGGAAAACTCCATACCAACCTCATGTGATGGAATCACAGCCAAAATGAATGGCATGAAATATATAAACTCACCTTCAGCTATGCAGAGAAAATGTACTGGAATCATAATGAATTTTGTGTTTTGGAATGGAGTCCCATCTCTGAGATATCTCATGACGTATAGGCAAACATTCCCAAATCTGAATCACTTCTGACCTCTAGCATTTTGTTGTTGTTTTTTTTAATTTTTTTAAAAAAATTTTTATTTATTTTTGTATGTGTATAAATGTACTGTCTGCGTGCAAGTTTGTGCGCCCGTGTCATGCAATGCCGCGGAGGTCAGAAGAGGGTGTCGGATGGAACTCTAGTTCCAGGGGAATTCCCCTGGAATTGTAGTTTCGGACGGTTCTCGGCCGCCATGCGGGTGCTGGGGATCGAACCCGGGTCCTCTATAAGAGTGGTCGGCGCTCTTAACTGCTAGGCCATCTCTCCAGCCAAGACCTCTAGCATTTTGAACAAAGGATACTCAATCTTGGGGCTGAAGAGACTCAGCCATTAAAGAGCACTAGCTGCTCTTACAGAGGATCTGGGTTTGGTTCCCTGCACCCACATGACAGCTAACAACTGTCCATAAGTCCAGTTCTAGTGGATCTGATGCTCCCTTCTTGTCTCCACATGTATTGTATGCACCAGTCCACCAACATATATGCAGGCAAAATACCCATCTACATAAAATAAAAATAAATAAAAATTATAAAAATAATACTCAGCCTGCACAAGTGTTGCTTTCTTTAAAATGTTAATATTTTCTACTTCAAATTCCTACTCCTGGGTGGGAATTTAGGGACTCATTGTCCAGGTTAGAGCTGAATAAGGTAGCAGATAGCATATACCCATGACCTTGGATATACTTCTGTAACTAATACTGTGCTAAGAATGATTTTTCTTTATTAGTTTCTTTAATTTTTAAGAGATTTCTAATTACCCCAGGAATTTATGATCATGCTGGGAAGACCAATAGACCCTATAAAGCACTTTGTGAATAATTACTGAGCAAAACAAACTGTAAATGTAAAATAGTGCTGCCTGAAGTTCCCAGGTGAGACTGAAGTCACATTCCTGCGAGAAACTGGGATTTAAGTCTCATATGCTGAGAATGACGGCTTAATCACTTGGACTCTTTTTACAACCAGCTAGAGGCAGCCTCCTGTCTTCAGTTCAATTAGAGATGGGATAAAACTTAGACCTCACTGTTGGCATGGTGTAATTGAATAAACTTTGAAAGTTGTGTTTGCAGAGTGTGAGCGGTGCACCACTCATAGCAGAATTGCCTTAGAAACCTATTCCGTGTGTAGGTTAATGATGACTTTTTTTTTTTCTTTTTGGTATTTTTGAGACAGGGTTTCCCTGTAGCCCCAGCTGTCCTGGAACTCGTTCTGAAGAACAGGCTGGCCTTGAACTCACAAAGATCTGCCTGCCTCTGCCTCCTGAGTGATAGGATGAAAGGTGTGCGCCACCACGCCCGGCAATGATGACTTTTTAATGTGCCATCCAGGATGCTGTACCTGCCTTGACTTGCCAAGGTGTCACACCTACCCCCAGACACAGGGAAGAAGAGGGGGAATGGTCTATCAAAATATGACTTTGGAAGTGAGTTTTGGAGACATAGGTAACACGTGCCTCGATAAACCCTATGCTTGTTCAGTTTGACAAGAAACTCTCTGGAAACTTCTACCCCAATCCAATCTAGCCCATGAAAATGTAAGATTCTCATCAAGGAGGGCCTTGATGGAACTCTGCATTGGTGTTAATAGCCTTGCAGCTGTAGGGACCTGTTTAATTTCCAGTAGGTCTGCAGTTTCATAGACATAGACTCCATGAGTGGAGACTTTGTTTTGTACCTACAAGGAGCAGAGAGACAAGGGGAAAGCAGCAAGGAAGGCCCTGAGATATATATATATATATTTAATATATATTATATAAATATAAATAAATATAAACATATATATGTATGCTGGGTGAGGTCGTGCATGCCTTTAATCCCAGCACTTGGGAGGCAGAGGCAGGTGGGTCTTTGTGAGTTCAAGGCCAACCTGGTCTACAGACATGTTCCAGGACAGCTGGGGCTACAGGGAAACCCTGTCTCGAAAAAACCAAAAAAAATTTTATTTATTAGTTTTATTTTATGTGTATGAGGGTTCTGCCTGTATGTATGTAAGTGCGCCCATATTGTTTAATGCCCTCAGAGGTCAGAAGAGGGCTTCAGATCCCCTGGAACTAGAGTTAGAGATGGCTGTTAGCTGCCATGTGGGTACTAGAAACTGAACCCTGGTTCTCTGCAAGAGCAGCCAGTGCTCTTAACTGCTGAGCTATCTCTCCATCTCCTAAAGTTGCCTTGTTAAAGAACTTGTTTTCTAAAAAGAAAATCGTTTCCATCAACCTACAGTTCCTCCAAATGCAAAATGATTGATGAGGTCCCCTGGTCTCACGGTGAGCTTCAGAACTGGCACTCTTTCTTGTATTCTACAGAGCTCCTTTCTAATTGTGAAGCTAATGCGTATCTAGTGCAGATGTCATAATATGCACACAGAGCAACATTCACAAATACATCCAATCATGTGAATTTAATCTGATAATGATTCTAAGCATATATAGATTGGTGTGGGATTTCAGATTATTAGGTAAATGGAACCACATTGCCTTTGCTACTTGCCTTTGTCACCTAACACAGTGTCACAATTTCTATACTCTAAAATATATTCTGACTCTGTGTGTGTGTGTGTGTGTGTGTGTGTGTGTGTACACCCATGTATGCATATGTACAGGCCAAAGATCGATGACCAGTATCTCTGTCACCCTCCATCTTAATGTTTGAGCTTGCCAGTACTGGCTGGCCAGCAAGCCTGAGGGATCTGCTTCTCCCTAGTCCCTCAGCACTGGGGTTACAAGTGTGTGCCACCACATCCAGCTTTTAATGTGGGTGCTGGGATCTGAACTCAGCTCCTCCTGCTTGCAAAGCAAACAGTTTATGGACTGAGCCATATCTGCAGCCTCTGTTGAAAAAATTACTTTTATTAGTGTTAAATTATTTTCATTAATTTCATATTAATTGACCATGGTACTGGGTTCCATAAGTACTTTTCATATATGTATATAATATACAGATTCCCATTGTGTTGATACTATGGCTCATATATAGTCATTGATGATGACATGGAGTGTCCTTTCATGATTTTCAACAAGACTTCTGAATGTCGTTTCCTAGCTCTTGCCGAATGACTGAGGAATAGAGTTCTGATTACAGAACTTGTTCTCTTTCCTTTCCTTCAGATGGATTCCATCTATTCCATCTTCATCTCAGAGGCTTGATGAAAACAAATATAGTGATCCTATCTGTTTAATTTCATCCGCATTAACTTATCAGTGTACAAGGGTGGTGACTGAGTCCCAAAATCCTGTTTTCCATAGGATTTATCCCATAGAAGCCTATGATGATTAATCTTGGATGTCAACTTGGTATACCTAGAACGAGGGAACCTCAACTGAGGAAGTTGCTCCATCACATTACTCTGTGGGCATGTTTGTGGTACATTTTCTTGATTGCTAATTGATGTAAAAGGGCTCAGCCTACTGTGTACAGAACTGTCCCTAGGCAAGTAGGCCTGGGCTGTTTAAGAAAGGTAGCTGGGTCTGGAGAGATAGTTTGATGGTTAAGGGCACTAGCTGTTCTTCAGAGGACCCGGATTCAGTTCTGAGCACCCTCGTGGTGGCTAACAACCATCTGTAACTCAAGTTTCAGGGGATCTGATGCCCTCTTCTGGCCTCCACAGGCATTGTATGCATGTGGCAAACTCTATTACACATAAAATAGAAACAACTAATTAACTAAGAAAGAAAGGTAGCTGAATGTGAACCTGGGAGCAAGCCAGGAAGCAGTGGTCTCCATGGTCCAGTTCCTGGCCTCAAGTTTCTGCCTTGACCTCCTACTTTGGCTTCCGTGCATGACGGACTCTAACCTGTAAGTCAAGCAAAGCCTTTCCTCCCCAGGTTGCTTTTGGCCATGGGATTTTGTTTTTCTTTTCAAGACAGGGTCTCCCTGTAGCCCAAGCTGTCCTGGAACTCGCTCCATAGACCAGGCTGGCCTTGAAATCACAAAGATCCACCTGCCTCTGCCTCCCGAGTGCTAGGATTAAAGGCATGCGCCACCACGCCCGGCTTTGGCCATGGGATTTTATTATAGAAACAGAAAGCAAACTAGGACAAAGCTCGTGGGACATGCACATGTGGAAATAAGTACATAACAAAAATAGAGATGAGGGTCAGCTAAGTAATTCCAGACTTATTATTCTTAATTTGAAGGATACTGGTTATATTGCAAATATTGCAATGTCCATAAAAACAGGGAAACTGGCTGAGGTCACACAAGGTAGTTTAAAGGGAAGGGCTCAAGGACCTCTGCACTACAACATATGATATCTCTTGATTAGTCACTAATGACCCCCCCATATAAAGAGACTGACTATATCCTGCAGCATAACAATTTTTAAATTCAGTGACAAACACTGCATCTATTTTTTAAGATCATTTTGTTTACTATGGGCTTTGATTTGATGCTTATTGTTTTTGTGGACTTTTTTTCTATTACTTTTTCTTTCCTTTAAAAAAAAATCAATGAAGGGTTCATATTAGTATGGGCAGTGGTTTGAGTTTAGTTTTCTCTTTTCAAGTTGAACAGAATGCTATTTACTCTGTACTCCTGGGGTCAAGCAAATCAATAAAAGAGGCCAACAAAAGACTGCCCTAGAGCCGGCTCAGGCTCACTGTGTGCGGATTGTGGCAGATGCTTGACCTTAGAGTCTCAAGAGAAAGGGACAGATCCCAATAATATCTGCTCTACAGACAACAGACAAGGGAATCTTGCCTAAAAAGTAGCTGTAGTTCCTTGCTGGGCTTTCAGATGTCAGTTTATAGATGAGTGTCTAATTACCCAGAAATCTAGCTCCCACTAGGTCAGCACAACTCGGACTCTTTCTCAGAAGTAAATTTTAGAGTTGACTTTAGGTCAATTTAGAGAGCACTGAAGCCCTTTGATTTCCCATGCAAGTTCTTTTTTGTTAGTCCCCACGATCCCTTTACATATTTCTAAGCATCCTGGTTAAACATCGTAAGGCACATTCTCATTAGTTTTCTATGATTCAAACCTCTGCAACGTTAAAGGGAATGATAATGGTATCTAGGATGGACTCACGTTTTTGCGTATTTTCTTTTCTTTTTTTTTTTTTAATTTTTTAATTTAATTTATTTTTGTATGTGTGTGAGTGTACTGTCTGCGTGTAGGTCTGTGCACCCGTGTCGTGCAATGCCACGGAGGTCAGAAGAGGGTCTCGGATTCCCCTGGAACTGGAGTTCTCCTGGAATTGGAGTTACAGACGGCTCTTAGCCGCCATGTGGGTGCTGGGGATCGAACCCCGGTCCTCTGCAAGAGCAGTCGATGCTGGAGAGATGGCCTAGCGGTTAAGAGCGCCAACCGCTCTTACAGAAAACCCGGGTTCGATCCCCAGCACCCACATGGCGGCCGAGAACCATCTGTAACTCCAATTCCAGGAGAACTCCCGTTCCAGGGGAATCAATACCCGCTTCTGCTCCGCGGCATTGCATGACACGGTTGCACCAAACTTCTCAGACAGTACATTCATACACATCATAATAAATAAAGTCATAAAAAATAATTATTAATTAAAAAAAAAAAAAAAGAGCGGTCAGTGCTCTTAACCGCTAGGCTATCTCTCCAGACCCGCGTATTTTCTTTAAAAAAATTTTTTTGAGACAGGGTCTCTCTACAGCCCCAGGTGGCCTGGAACTCACTCTGTAGACCAGGCTGGCCTTGAACTCACAGAGATCTGCCTGTCTCTGTCTCCCGAGTGCTAGGATTAAAGGCATGCACCACCATGCCCAACTTAAAGACAGTTATTAGCTCCCATATGGGTGCTGGAAATCGAACCCAGGTCTTCTGCAAGAGCAGTTGGCACTCTCAACCGCCGAGCCATCGTTTATCTCTCCAGCTTAAAATATTTTTAATTCTTTGACAATTTCATAGATATATACAATGTGTCTTGATCATGTCTGTCCCCAGCTCTCTCCTCTAAATCCCCCGGGGAGGGGGGTCCCCATAATATGCGTCCCTCACACCATTATAATCTTTTTTTTTTTTTTTTTTTTTTTTTTAAAAAAGGTCTCCCTTTTGTCCCAGCTGCCCTGGAACTCACTCTGTAGACCAGACTGGCCTTGAACTCACAGAGATCTGCCTGCCTCTGCTTCCCAAGTGCTGGGATTAAAGGCATGTGTCACCACACCCAGCTATAACCTCCTTTTAAAAAAATAACTTATTGAATCTGATTAATGCTGTCTGCATGAGCATGGGAAGCCTACTAGTGGCCATCCCCTCAAAGAAATATGACTACTCCCCAGTAGCCATCAAGTGCCAGTAGCTAGAGGTGGAGCCTCATGAGCCCTCCCTGCCTCAATCCATGCTGGAATTAACTTGTTTGATGTTGTACAGGTCTTGTGCCGGTGACCATAGCTGCTGGGAGTTCATGGGTGCAAACAGCTGTGTCATATCCAGAAGGCAGCATTTCATAGCCCTTCTCCCCACCCTCTGATCCTTATATTCTTTCTGCTCCCTCTTCTGAAATGTCCCTGAGCCTTGCGGGGGTTGATAGTGGTGTGCTTTTGCACATTTTCTTTTTTTTTTTAGTTTTTATTTATTTCTGTATGTGTATGAATGTACTGTCTGCATGCAGGTCTGTGCACCCGTGTCGTGCAATGCCGCGGAGGTCAGAAGAGGGTATCTGACTCCCCTGGAACTGGAGTTAAAGACGATTCTCAGCCGCCATGTGGGTGCTGGGGATCGAACCCGGGTCCTCTGTAAGAGCGGTCGGCGCTCTTAACCCCTAGGCCATCTCTCCAGCCTGCACATTTTCATTATACCATGCATCTATTTGGTCATCAAAAGAAGTTATTTTTATTAGATTTTAATTACATTTTATTTTTGATAGTTTCTTATCTTCATGCCATGCATTGTGCCCATATTCCTTTCCCCCATTACCTTCTGTTATCCCATTTCCTCCCTTCTTTCCCCCAACTAGTCCCCTCCTATCGTCATGTCTTCGTCTATTCCTTTGTGTGTGTACAAATCTTGAGCATGGCGGGTGGTCGGTCACAGCCACTGTGTCTTCATGATTACAACAGCCTTGTCATATCCAGAAGATAGCTTAAAAAAATTTTTTTTTTTGACACAGAGTCTCACTTTCTAGCACTGGTTGGCCTGGAACTCACCATGTTGACCAGGCTGGCCTAGAATTCACAAAGTTCCACTTGCCGCTGCCTCTGGAGTACTGAGATTAAAGGTGGATATTTGATAGTACTTTTCCCCATCCTCTTGCTCTTATGTCTTTTTCCATCCTCTTCTAAGATGTTCTTGGGATTTAGAGTAGTGATACCTTGTTCCATTTAGGGATGATCGCTCAGCAGTCACTTAGTCTCTGCATGTTGATGAGTTCCGAGTCCCCTGCTTTGATGTTGCTCATGGCTATAAAGGGTTAGAAGAATTATTCTTGCCGGGCGTGGTGGCGCACACCTTTAATCCTAGCACTTGGGAGGCAGAGGCAGGCGAATCTTTGTGAGTTCAAGGCCAGCCTGGTCTACAGAGTGAGTTCCAGGACAGCTGGGACTACAGGGAGACCGTGTCTCGAAAAGACCAAAAAAAAAAAAAAAGAGTTATTCTTATTGCTATGTAAACCTCTCTTAGAGTAAGTCAGAATAAAGTGAGAACTAGCCCATATTATGCATATTCCCATATTAGAGAAAAGCATCTTTTTTGGCCCTAAGTATGGAAAAGGAGTGAGGAAGTGCAACGTCAAAACTTGGTTTGTCTGACTGCTATGAGATCTTTTTTTTGTGTATTAAATTGCTATAACTAAGACTTGTTACACGATAATGAACAAGAGAGAAGAGATGAGCATCCTTGTTTTCTTGTTCCTGATTTTAGAGGAAATGCTCTGTTTATCTCCATTTAGTATAATTCTGGCTATAATTTTGTTGTATACAGTCTTATTTTATTTTATTTATTTCTGTATGTGTATGAATGTACTGTCTGCATGCAAGTTTGTGCACCCGTGTAGTGCAATGCCGCAGAGGTCAGAAGACGGTGTCAGATTCCCCTGGAACTGGAGTTCTCCTGAAATTGGAGTTTCAGATGGCTCTCGGCTGCCATGTGGGTGCTGGGGATTGAACCTGGGTCCTCTGTAAAAGCGGTCGGCACTCTTAACCGCTAGGCCATCTCTCCAGCCCCTGTATACAGTCTTTATAGGTATACTCTATATATTCCTTATATCTCCAGGGCTTTTATCGTGAAAATATGTTGAACTTTGTCAAATGTCCTTTTGGCATCAATTGAGAGGATTATGTGGTTTCTATTCTTAAGTTTATTTATGGTGTATTGCATTTATTGATTTACAGATGTTGAACCAACTTTGCTTCTCTGGGATGAAGCCCGCTTGGTCATAATGTCTTCTTAATGTGTTTCTAAGCTTGGCTTTTTAGATTTTATTGAGAACTTTTACATCTATATTCATCAAAGAACTTAGCTTACTGTGTGTGTGTGTGTGTGTATGTGTGTGTGTGTGTGTGTGTGTGTGTATACACCCATGTATACCTGGTTTTGGTATCAGAATAATACTGGCTTCATAGAATGAATTTTTTAGCATTCCCTCCCTTTCTGTTTTGCAGAATAAGTTAAGAGCTGGTATTAAATCTTCCTTAAAGTATTTAAAGAAAATTTCCATTTAGCTTTATTTCCTCCTGCATGTTATTTTCCTTTTTTCCCTTTGTGTCTTTGCATGTTGAATAAACAAGATAATTTACTAACTAGTTTTGTTGGTGCATGCATGCCTGTAATAGCAGCACTTGGTCAGCTGAGCCATAAAGGTGGTGAGTTCAAGGCCAGCCTGGGCTACTAGTGAGCAGGCATTATCAACTACAAACCAAAGCAAGCTAAAAAGAAGTAGCTGCTTCGTAGAAAGTTCCACGTGCTGTCCTTGGACAATGCTTCCTTGTAGTACAAGTTGACCTGTCTATTCTGTATGAGTTAGAAGGATAAAGGCCATGGGGCCTGGAGAGATTGCTCAGTGGTTAAGAGTGCTGACTGCTCTTGCAGAGGGCCTGAGTTGATTCCCAGCACTCACATGGGGCTAAGAACCGTCTTTAAGTTGGGCGTAGTAGTGCACGCCTTTAATCCTAACACTTGGGAGGCAGAGGCAGGTGGATCTCTGTGAACCTGAGTCTTCTGCAAGAGCAGCCGCTGCTCTTCAATCACTAGGTCATCTCTCCAGCCCAAATTGTTAATGTTTTTGTAATCTATTGATGACCTATTTGAATGAAATTGTGGCCACCCAAAAAATATATTGAAATTCTAAACCCTGATGCTTATAAAACCAATTTTATTTGGAAACATGTTCTTTCTCCATACCATGAAGCTCATGTGAAGTCAGTAAGGTAATGCAGAGTGACTGCATCTTTACAAAAGGGAAATGCCAGGTAAAGACAGGGACACACAGGGGCGAGCATCATTTGATTAGAGGGACAAATGTGGAATGATCCAGTGGAAAGCCTTGGAGTACTGAGCATAGATGAATCAGCCAGAAGGGAGAAGAAAGTAAAAGAAGGTTCCAGTGAGAGCTATTGAGGGAGCGTAGCCCCATTGTCCCCTTAACTCTGGGTCACCTGCTTCCTGAACTGTCCGAGAATAGAGTTTTGGTTGTTTAAAGCAACATAGTTTGCAGTCATTTGTAATAGCAATACCAGGAAACTAAGGCCATTGTCTGCTTTGGTTATTTCGTAGATGGATGAGAAATGGTGCTTTCTGAATTATATGTTGTTTTTTCCTATATTTGCCAGCTGGGATTCTTTGAATAGAAGAACTCTATTTTTTACACTGAGACTATTTGCCTGGAATTAAGATTTATTTACCTAGAAAGTTAAAGTACATTCTGCCTTCCCCCCTTTTTCATTATCAAATTTCAGAGTAATGAGGTGGGGCTCTTCGGTGATATCCAATGAGCTTATTTACTTCCCCACTTTCCTTTTTCTCCTCCTTCGAATATATTATGGATTTAGGAAGAGAATTTATTTAAAGAAAATATCCTTAATAAATTGTTCTGTGCCTCTGGGCTTCTCCAATTTGTAAATGAAGTAAAGGACTGGTATCTCACCCTTGAGTAAAATGTTCATAAAAAAAAAGACATTGTTAAAATGTCTAAGAAAAGTCCTTAGGAGCCCCAGTAGAAGTCTCTTGATGTTCCAATAGTCAAAGCTGAGTATGGCTCAGACAACTCTCTGAATATTACTATAATACTGGGTATAATTATATTACTATTTGTTTTCTAGTTTTGATAAATCATATCTCCTTAGCTCTGTGACCATTGTACCCAGAAACAATTAAATTGAGATGTGCTCTTGGGATTTCCTCCAATCTCAAAGCCACATGTATGCATATAAGTATCAGGGTAAATAGTTGCATAACTGAAACTGAACTAAGGTCTGTGTTTACTATTGCTTTCAGAAGCCAAAGTTGAGCCCAAGAATTTTTGGAGGGAAAGGGACAGACTTCTTTTTTTTTTTTTTTTTTTTTTTTCGAGACAGGGTCTCCCTGTAGCCCCAGCTGTCCTGGAACTCATCGTGTAGACCAGGCTGGCCTTGAACTCACAAAGAACTGCCTGCTTCTGCCTCCTAAGTGTTAGGATTAAAGGCATCCGCCACCACGCCCAGCCAAGGGACAGACTTCTTAAAACTGGAAATGTCCAAGGAAATGCAGTTGCATAGTCTTGCTTTGACCCACCACATTCAAGGTCTTCTTCCCCTACATTCAAGGTCTTCTTCCCACTGCATTCAAGTCTTCCCCCTACATTCAAGGTTTTCCCACTACATTTAACCTCTTTTAATGCAAGACTGTATCTACTTTATTGTACCCCCCTAATATCCAGTGTAATGTTTTCAGAGAGTATGTGCTATGAATAAATGACTTCAATTAGAATTCGGAGCAATTAAAGTACCTCAGAAGACCAGTATACTTTAGACAAATTTAGAGCAACAAACACCATCATGCATGAAGATGGAATGGATCTAATTACCATAGAAAGAATATATTGGTTGTGTACAAAATAATGTGGAAGAACATTGATAAAGATGTCTATAATATAATGTAGGTTATGTCATGACATAGTATCCTATTATATAGAGAAAAATAGTAGGTAATATTGCTGTATGTATTGTAGAGTTTTAGAAGAATATATGTTATGGGCTTTATTGGAATGGAATTAAATAAAAAGGAACAAAATATTTTGATGTAGGGAATTTAGCATGGAAATGAGCTTGTAAAGTTAGATTGTAGGAAAAAGAAGGGACCTACAGAGGGACAGTTGCTGTGGGAAGCAGCTCATTACTTAAGAATGAGACACAGGGACTGGAGAGATGGCTCAGTGGTTAAGAACACTGACTGGTCTTGCAGAGGATCTTAGTTCAATTCCCAGCACCCACATGGCAGCTAACAACCATCCATAACTTCAGCTCCAAAGAAATTTGTTGTCCTCTTCTGGCCTCCATAGGCATTACACAACATGTGTTCACTTATGTATATGCAGGCAATACATTCATATATATAAAATAAAATAAAAAGAAAGAACGAGACACAAAAGATGTGGTTGGAGTTTATCATGGCCTGAGAATAGCGCAGACCTCTAGGGGAGTGAGCATTGTTTGCCTTTGTTGTTCTTTCCAAAGGACCTCTGCAGGCATGGTTGAGGGAGTGCCAAAAAGCTACAGGCCCAGGGTGAGAGCAACTGCAGTTCTGGGGTCCAGGAGCATTGCTATACAGAAGCTCATGGGAACAGCAAGCAATAGAAGGTGGAAAAATGTAGGAGACAGAGCTCTCTTCCTGCCTTCTGGTCTCCCTCTGGTGAGACTTGTGAAGCCCACACTGGAAGAGCCCGCTTGGAGTCAGAGACAAAAAGCCAACAGCTGGGCTGGAGAGATGACTCTGGTTAAAAGCACGGTTTGCTTTTACAGAGGACCCGGGTTTGGTTCCCAGCACTCACATGGCAGCTAACAATCATCTCTAATTCCAGTTCCATGGAATTGAATGCCCTCTTCTGACCTCCGTGGTCCTCGAATGACACAGGTGCACTTACATACATGTAGGCCATACACTCATACACATAAAAAGTAAAATATTTTGAAAAAGGAGTTAACAGAAAGTATGCTTTATAGCACAGCCTTTCAGGTGCTCCTGCATCGCTTCAATTGAGTCCCGATGACCGTCCCTTCCTTGAGATAGTATTCATATCCCTGTTTGAGGTGTACCATTCAATATTCATTTTTAGTACATTCACAAAAATGTACAATGATCAAAACTATCTAACTTCAGTCAGCTCCAGAAGAAACTGCTATGCCTTTTACTCTTCACTTTTAATGCCCCACACGTCATAGCTCCTGTCCACGGCCATCGTCAACCTGCCTTCTACATCTGTGGATTTCGGTTTGTGGATATTTCTTTCTTTGTTAATTTGCTTTTAAGACAGGGTCTCTCTGTGTAGACCAGGCTGGCCTTGAATTCACAGAGATCTGCCTGCTTCTGCCTCCTGAGTGCTGGAATTAAAGAAGTGTGCTGCCACACCTAGCTATTTTGGGACATTTCGTACAAATGCAATTATCTTTCCTTGATTCCTTTTACTTTACACATTTTATCAAGGTCCATCCATGTTGTGTAATACTCCATTACATTTTATGGACTGAATAATTCCACCATAGGAGTATACAATACTTTATTCATCCAATACTCAATTCTTAGACATTTGAACTATTTCTACTTTTTAGTTATTGTGAAATAAACTGCTCTGAATGCCCAGACATATATTTTCAATTCCGTTTGGTGTATATCATGCAGTAGATTGCTGGGTTATACTGTAAATCTCTGTTCAATGGTTAAGAGTCTACTAAACTGTTTTCCACAGAACCTAGCACCATTTTACATTCTCATTGCAATGCATGAACTGCCCAGATCTGTATATCCTTGATGGGGCTGGCTTTATCTTTTTCTTTCTTTCTTTCTTTCTTTCTTTCTTTCTTTCTTTCTTTCTTTCTTTCTTTCTTTCTTTCTTTCTTTCTTTCTTTCTTTCATTTATTTGTATGAATGTACTGTCTGCATGTAGGTCTGTGCACCCGTGTTGTGCAATGCCGCGGAGGTCAGAAGAGGGTGTCGGATTCCCCTGGACCTGGAGTTCTCCTGGAATTGGAGTTACAAACGGTTCTCAGCCGCCATGTGGGTGCTGGGGATCAAACCCTGGTCCTCTGTAAGAGCAGTCGGTGCTCTTAACCGCTAGGCCATCTCTCCAGCCCCGGCTTTAACTTTTTCATTATAACTAGCTTCCTAGTAATGAAGTGATGATTTATTGAGTTTTTATGATAATTTATAAAGTGAAATTATACATTGTTTAAAATATTTTTATTGATTCTTTGAGAATTTCATACAATATATTTGATGATATCTCCATTGTCTTATGTCTCCTTTTATTACAGTTATTTCTCTAAAGGCCTATTGAGTCTAATTTGTGTTCCCCAAACGCTCTTGGGTGTGGGTCCATTCTTTGGAGTCTGATTAGCCTACCAGGTATCACACACACCCTTAAAGAAAACTGACTCTCCCCTTTCCAGCAGCTACCCATTGCCAATAGTTACTCACTTAGAGCTGGAGCCTCTTGGTTACCTCCCATTCCATGCTGGGGTTTTGTCTGGCTTGGGCTTGCACAGTACGTGTGCATACTGTCACAGGTGCTGTGGGTTCATATGGGTAGCTCTCTTGTGGCGTCCAGACAACATAGCTTGCTGGTTTTCCTCTACTACCTGTGGCTCCGATGATCCACTCTTCTCCAATGACACCTGAGCTTTGGGAGGCAAGGTTGTGTTCCATTTAGGGAGGACTTGTCTGAAGTCTCTTCTTCTCTGCATGTTGACCAGTTATGGCTCTGTTAATCTCCATCTTCTATAAGAAGTAGCTTCTCTGGGGCTCGATGGTTAAGAGCACTGGCTTCTCTTGCAGAGGACTGGGGTTTGATTCCCAGCACCTACATGACAGCTAACAACCACCCCTAACTCCAGTTCCAGGGGAATCTGAAGCCCTCTTCTGACCTCTGCAGGGATTACATAACATGACTGCACTTACACACATGCAGGTAATACACTCATACACATAAAATAAAAAAAAAAAAGAGAGAGAAGCAGCTTCTGTAGTGAGAGTTGAGAAATCTACTAATCTATGCAATAAGTTATCAGGAACTGAGTCAATACTATGTTTAGAAGAATAATAGCAGTAGGTTCTACCTGGTAGCCTGTGACCTGTCTAGCCACAGGTTCTCAGCTCTGATAACAGTGCCAGGTACAGGCTTGATCTTGTGATGTGGGCCTTATGTCCATTAAGAAAGGTTTGGGCTACTCCCATAACGTTTGTGCTACTATCGCAGCGCTGGGTTTATCTTGCCAGACTGGTCTTTATTGCGGCTAGCAGGGCTCACACCTGGGTAAGGTTAAGATCACTTTTCTGTTATTGTAGCATCCACAGCACCTTCCAGCACTATAAGCTAGGCAGTAGAGAATAAGCTTCAAGGTCTGTACCAGGTTGATTTTCCTTGTTTGTTGCGTGAGTCACATATGTAGTATCTTCAGCAATAAGATCTTAACTGTCAAGTTCTGGAGTGTAACCAGAGCTATGGTGACAGCCAGGATTGTCTGAAGGTCTATGGCATCCCTGCCTTACAACTCTGAAAGAGGGAGTCCATTCCTGGCATTGGATGTTTTTTTTGGTCTTTTTGAGACAGGATCTCCTCAGGTGGCCTGGAACTCACTAGACCAGGCTGGACTTGAACTCATAGAGATCCTCCTGCCTCTGCCTCCCAAGTGCTGGGATTAGAGGTGTGCACCACCACGCCCGGCGGCATTGGGATTTTTATTTGCTAGGGTAACTACATTAAAATTCTTTTGATACATTTGTATGTACACATTTTAAGGAGCTTCTATAAGAGTTTGTCTTGATGACCATTTGTATGTATATATTTGAGAAATGTCTGTTCAATCCTCTGACCATTTTTTAATCGGATGGTTTGTCGTTTTGTTGTTGCATTGAGTTCTTTATGTATTCTGTATATTAAGCTTTTATCAGGTAGCTAGCTGATATTTAACTATATTGTATTCTGTGGGCTGCCTTACTTTTTAAAGTAATATCCTTTTCTGTATAAGAGTTTTAAATAAGTTTGATGAAGTCTAATTTAAATGTTTTTCAACTGCTGGTTATTATTATTGGTTTTCAGTTCTGGGGATTATATAGCCCAGGGCCTCATGGATGTTGGGCAAGTGCTCTGCTACTGAGCTTCATTATCTATCTATCTATCTATCTATCTATCTATCTATCTATCTATCTATCTATCTATTATCTATCTATCATCTATCTATTATCTATCTATCTATCTATCTATCTATCTATCTATCTATCTATCATCTATCTATCTATCTATCAATCATCTATCTATCTTCTATATCTCTCGATATCTATCCATCTATCATCTATCCTTTATCTATATTTAGCTTTATTATTTGTGTTTCTGATGTCATATCTCTGCATTCATTGCTTAATGCAAAGTGTTACATGTTTTCTTCTAAATGGTTCTGGCTTTGATTTTTCACTTAGGTTTTTTTATTCAGACTGACTTAATTGTTGCATATGGATATCTATTTGTCTCAGTTCTATTTTTTTAAGATTATTTCCATATGGAATTCTCATAATGTACTTATTTTTTTATTTTACTTTATTATTTTTGTATGTGTATGAATGTATTGTCTGCATGTAGGTTTGTGCACCCGTGTCGTGCAATGCCGCGGAGGTCAGAAGAGGGTGTCTTGGATTCCCCTGGAACTAGAGTTAAAGACGGTTCTTAGCTGCCATGTGGGTGCTGGGGATCGAACCCAGGTCCTCTGCAAGAGCAGTCGGTGCTCTTAACTGCTAGACCATCTCTCCAGCCCTGTGCAAGTTCTCTTAACTGCTGGCCCATCTCATCAGCTCCTGCCCCCACCCTCCTTTTTAGATAGGGTCTTGTTGTATATTCCAGGTTGGTCTCAAACTCATAATCTTCTTGCTTCTGCCTCCCAAGTGCTAAAATTACAAGCATGTGCCTGCCTGAACAGCTGGATTCTCTTTCGTAGAACATACCACACTGCTAAGTTAAATTTACCAGGGTAAAGTAAATATTTATGTAACATCGTGAGGACAGGTAGGTACTGTGTTGACTTTTGCTCAACACTGAATCCCCAGGCTAAGCTCAACAGCTTGCCAATAAAGAGTGCACAGAGTTCTCAAGGAATGCAGACATCCTCCTGAATAGGCAGGGGAGCGAAAGAAGAAGGGTAGTGTTCTTGACCTGTCTCCAGTGTGATGCCCAAGATGGTAGAAGAAGCAAAACTCACTCAGTTTGATCTGATACACATCTTACATGGTAATGAGTTCATCTTTGACATATTCAAAATTCAGGAGCTGGGAATATGAATTCCCTAAAAAAGAGACTATTTTCTGTTGATAGAAATATTCTAAGATTACATTGTGATAACTTACAATATTTGAATAATACATTTATGTATATGTTTAAAAACAGTGACTTTTTTTTTTGTCTTTTTGAGACAGGGTCTCTCTGTAGGCCCAGCTGACCTATAACTTGCTATGTAAATGAGGCTGGCTTTGAACTCACAGAGATCTTCCTGCCTCTGCCTCCCAAGTGCTGGGATTAAAGGCTTTTGCCACCACGCCTGGCTAAAAACAGTGACTTTTATGGTACAAAAATTACATCACAATAATGTTCTCTGAGAAAGAAACTTGCCACCCGACCCAGCCATACACTCCTGGGCATGTACCCTCAAGACTTACCCCACCACAGAGATACATGCATGGCCATGTTTATTGCAGCTCTCTTCACAATAGCAAGGAGCTGGAACCAACCCAAATGCCCCTCAACTGACGAGTGGATACAGAAAATGTGGTACATCTACACAATGGAGTTCTATGCAGTAGTAAAGAAAGATGACATCACGAGCTTTGCAGGAAAATGGCTGGAGCTAGAGGACATCATGCTGAGTAAGGTAACACAGTCCCAGAAAAACAAATGACGAATGGTATCCCTCATCTGTGGCTGCTAGTGCCAATTACCTAGTTGTAAGTATTTCTTGTGTAGGGCCCCCTGAGCTTTTGTCCAAAGCAGTTGAGCGAAATGCATATTGGAAACAACAACAACAACAACAACAACAGAAAGGACTGCATCAAAGAACTGACTGAAACAGTGAACTTCTGCTCAAAACAGTCAACTTCCTCATGGAGAATATTTAGAAAGACTGAGAAAGAAATGAAAAGCATGTTTGGCAGAATGCATGAGCTCTGGCGGGGTGGGGGAATGGGCGGGAACACAGGTCTAGATTTGTTAAAAAAATAAAAATAAATTTATGTGAAAAAGAGAGAGAGAGAGAGAGAGAAAGAGAGAAAGAGAGAGAAAGAATCCCAGATTGACAGAGGCCTTAACCAATTTTGCTTTTTATAGGCAAAAATGATCCAGTCAAGGCAAACCAAACGGGGCTATTTTCACTAGAAAAGCGTAGAGTGATTGAAAGCAACGGTGAATATGCACAAAGCCTCTGGGGCTGTGGCTCATGGAGACGGTGATAAGGGATCCAGAGCCAACAGTCATGTTGGGACTTGAGCTCACAAGAACCTGGAATACTCAGTAGAAAATGGACATTTGGCTGAAGGGAGACTGGGACTGGAAGCATAACACATCTGCACAATTCTTGACAGTGAAGAAATAAAGAAGGCTGTTAACTTGCTTTTCATCAGTACTGGTGGGGGGGAGGGGTGTGCTTGAAGATTTGAAATACAGGGCAGAGCTGCCCACTCGGGTGTGAAAGACCACAGCAGCTGCCAGAGAGCCCTGAGGGTGTGAGAACCTGCTAGTTAGGAGCCAGGCTACACTCACTGTTCACCCTTGTCAGGCTGGCTGCTGGGATGGCTTGGGAGGAAAAGAAAGTGTTTCACTGTGTGTTCTGACTGGTCACTGGGGAAGAAGTCAGTGTTGGACAAACAGCTGGAAGTCGTGCTGGTTGGCCTGCCACTGGTCTTAGGGCCAGGGAGTATGCAGCCCTGTAGTATCTGGGCTGAATTACATGTGGAAGATTTCCTGCTTTGATATTGCACCTCCAGATTATAGTGAACTAGTTTCAGAAGTGGATTCTAGGATCCCCTCCATACCTCTCTCCTTCCTCCATTTATTTTGAGATTTATCATGATCATGATCATCATAATCATCATCATCACCACCATCATTGTGCATGTGGGCACATGCTCGAACTCACCACAGCACATGTATGGAAGTCACAGGACCACTTTGTGAGTCCGTTTCTCCTTCCTATTTGTGTTCCTGCAGGCTTTGTACTGCAACCCTTTCTACCCGCTGAGCTGTCTTACTGTTTATTTTCAATGCCAGCTCTACTATCTAATCCTCTATCATATGCGATGTCCCAGAAACTATGCTAAAATCTTGTCAAATGTGTTCATCCCAACTCCAAGAGTTAGGGACAATTCTACTTTACAGATGAAGTCAAATATGACCTAGATGACTGCAGTATCACACAACCAGTAAATGGTAGAGCTGGGACTTCAGTAAAGAAGTAGTTGATGGGGCTGGAGAGATGGCCTAGCGGTTAAGAGCGCCGACCGCTCTTGCAGAGGACCCGGGTTCGATCCCCAGCACCCACATGGCGGCTGAGAACCGTCTGTAACTCCAATTCCAGGAGAACTCCAGTTCCAGGGGAATCCGACACCCTCTTCTGACCTCCGCGGCATTGCACGACACGGGTGCACAGACCTACACGCAAAACAGTACATTCATGCACATAAATAAATAAAATTAAAAAAAAAGATAAAAAAAAGAAAAAAAAAGAAGTAGTTGATGCCAAAATCCAGTTTCTTAGACACTGTCCGGTCCTCTTTCCAAATATCCATTTCTGATGTGATCTGTTCTTAGACCAGCAGACAAGTATGATGTGGATGAAAAAGGGCAGCTATTCCCCACCTTGTCCAGTAGAGGGCTCCACAGAAGCCTGCAGATGTGCACAGCATCCCTCTGGTTAGCGGCTAGCAAGCGAGCATTCCTTTTTTTTTTTAATTTTATTTATTTCTGTATGTGTATTAATGTACTGTCTGCATGCAGGTTTGTGCACCCATGTCGTGCAATGCCGCGGAGGTCAGAAGAGGGTGTCGGATTCCCCTGGAACTGAAGTTCTCCTGGAATTGGAGTTTCAGACGGTTTTCAGCCACCATGTGGGTGCTGGGGATTGAATCCGGGTCCTCTGTAAGAGTGGTCGGCGCTCTTAACCGCTAGGCCATCTCTCCAGCCCCAGCAAGCGAGCATTCCTAACACTCCCATTAAGACCTCCCCTGTACAGACCTGGCAGTTAGGTGAGCCTCCCCTGGAGGGAGGGGACCTTTATTTTGTGAACAAATGGCTGAGTTTTGACACTTACAGGAAGAAAGCAACTTTGAATTTGTAGTTGGGGACATAAACTCTAGTTAACCACTAAAATTCCAATTATCACATGAACGACCAATTACTGTTATGAAATTTAAATTCAACACTTGCAACCTACATTCAAACTAGAATGTTATGCTAAAAGGCTACAGGCTTGTGATGGTTTGAATGAAGCCTATAGGCTTCAAGTGTTTGAACAGTTTGTCTCCAGTTGGTAGCACTGTTTAAGGAGGCTTAGGAGGTACAGCCTTGCTGGCGAAGCACACCACTGGGGGCAGGTGCTTTGAGAGTACATAGCCACTCCTCAGTTCCCAGCTTCACCCTCTGCTTCCTGCACCTGCTCCAAGCTGTGAGCCCTCAGCTTTCTGCTCCAGCTGCCTCCTGTCGTGCCTCGCTGCCAGAACAGACTCTTATCCCTTTGTAATCATGAGCCCAGTAAACTCTTTCTTCTATAAGTTGTCTTGGTCATGGTGTTTATCGCAGCAACAGAAAATTAACTAATACATGGTTTGACACAGTTTTAGAGAGAATTTGATGGGCTAGGGAAGAAAGCTTCATTGTATCTGAACTTTCCATAGTGTGAGGGTAAATATCAAATAGATGGAATTATGTCATTTTATTGGTAAGTTGGATTAGAGAGGTTTCTGTCCTAAATCTGTATGGCATCTTATTGTATATTCATAGATAATATTTTAAAAATATATTTCATAGATAACAAATTTTAAGTTGTTGTCTGTTGACTGAGTCACTGTAGAGTCAGGAGAGAAGTGTTTTTGGAGTTTTAGGCACTGTGCCATCGGAATTCTCTGGTTCACCTTGCTGGGACATTTTCCTTTCTATTCTCTGTTTAGGAAGGGAGTTCCTGGCATTCCTGTGAAGGATGCCTATCCAGGAATACGTTCTGGGGTTATCTTGCCATTTTGAGTTTGAATGGTTCAGTCAAAGGTGGCAATGCAAACTAATGGTGGAGAGCCAGTAAATGACTGCAGGAGATGAAAGGGTGCCTGCCCGTCCTGTTGCAGGAACCAGCAGGAAGGCAGTGAGGCGGGAAGCCAGGTAAGGGCACAGTAGCAGAGCACTGACTGATATCGTCATTAGCTTCCTGAGCTGCACCTCCTCTCTGTTTTCTAATGACACTTTTTTTTGTTCCTGTTGATTTCCTTTCCCTTTCATAAGAAAACTCAATGTGAAATAAAGCTCAGAGTCTAAGGGCTGATTTTAATAGAGATTTTACTATAAAAGATATGTGTACTATTTAAAATGGAAGTTTCTACACACATTGCTCCGTGTTATAAATGATTTATATTTGTGAAAAGTACATTTTTAGTTATAACCTTTAAAGCGACATTGGAAAACAGGTGCACTATTTTATCTGACCACACGGGGGCAGTAGGGTTACATGTAAAAAATGCCTGTCTACCACTTTCTGAACAGATGGCACATTTGTTAGACTTCATTGGATGTATTTTTCCTTTATTGAAGCACAGGGGAATTTCACATTTGCAGGTAGGATGGGGAAAGATAGTTAAAATTTTATACCGTATTTTTATCTCTTTGTTTATGCTGATAAAGGTAGCAAAGGCAGTTGATTTATCCTCCTTTCTGCTGTTTTGAGGGATTAGTGTGCTAACAAGCTAGGTGAGTGTTCTCCATTGCCACGACCCTGTAGAAGATGTTCTGTTGATTTTGCATTTAATTGGAAATGTCACAAAGATAATACAAATGTACCCTCAACCAAGCCCTCCAGTACCATTCAGATACGATTCAAATCCTGTTGTTTCCAGGACATCCTTGCATTTTATCTCTCTGCACCTTTAAGTAGCTACAATCCAGCCAGATTTCTATGAAAACGGAGCTGTGTGACCTTTCTTAGCCCCATGATCATAGAAGCTCTGAAGTGTCCCTTTCACAGATGGGCTGAGTCCTGATGGGTTCCTAATGTTCTCCCCCCCCCGCCCCCCACTCCCACCCCCCATGGGTTCTAGGTCTTAACTCAAAGCTAACCAGCTCTCTCTTCCCAAGGTGGGCTGAAGCTGAGATTGCAGTGTGAAGGTAGACAGTTAGTTTTAGTATTCTTGCTGTGGGCATATGTGGTTTGCTATGCTATATTGGCCCGTGCAGGCTTGTCAAATTAGCTGTCAACACTCAAAGGCAAAGGGTTTTCATGAAATATCCAGATTTCCTGTATTTCTGGAAACAGTAGACAGTGTGGTAGTTCTCCTCTGAACAGTTACCTTGTATAATCAGGGGCGGCCACCTTCTCTAGGGCAATATGGAGTCACTACCCACACAGGTGCTGTCTCCCCTCTTTGTTTCCTGACAGAAAGAGAAATGCCTTGGTGATCACATTTGAAGTTTTTGTCAATCAGAAAGGAAAATACTAATGCAATTGCCACGTCTGTCTGTAAATAGACCGAATGACAGATACAGGGAAATATCCACATGTCTCAAGAAAATCAGGGAAGAGATAGGTTCTGACCGCTCCCGCTTTGAATTTCAGCACCTGGGAGAGCTCCACCTTTGACCTTGGGTAGGCTGCCATTGACCTTGGATACAGGGCCTCACTTTAAGGTGGTGATTGCATTCACCACTCACCAGCCCTGTCGTTCCGTGAATCCAGAAGCCCTGCTTAGCAGGACGCTGGACACGCACTGGGAGATCGACCACGCCCCTGCTTTTTCCGTACTTTCCTCTTGGGAGCGGTGGCTTTTGGAGTTGATGTTACTCCGAGCCCCCAAAGTAGCCCTCCTTTGGCACAGCAGAGGAAGAGCAGGTTCAAGGCAGGGAGAGGGAGAGAAGAGCCCTGGATCCTGCATCCATTGCGGCCGCCTCTGCACCTCAGCGCTCTAGCCTGGGGGTTGCAGCTGAAGCGCAGCCTGGAGAGGCTGGAGCAGCAGACAGGAAATCCATTCCGCAAACTGCCCAAAGCAAACAGCACAGGAAGTTTGCTTTAGTGGAGACAAACTCGCAACTTTGCTCTTTCAAAGCCTGTGTTTACAAGTCAAAGCCGAGGTTCAATGGGGGAGTTTTCTACGCACCTTCACCTCCATAAGGCAGCGCCTCTGGCCTTTGGAGACTCAGACAGTGGCTGGCGTCCAGCGGAGGCACTTCGGGTGGAGAACAGGCTCCTACCAGAGAAGGAAGATCCAGGTGCTCACCTGAGCCTCGGGATGAGGGAAATGGGGAATTGAACGGTGGCGCTGTAAGGTGGGTGGGGACCTTATATCACCTGTAGAGTAAGGAGACAGAAAGGGAAATTGAGGCCTGAGAAGCACATGGCTGTGATCCTAGGTTGAGGCAGAAAAATTGCCAGGAATTGGAGGCACGCCTGAGTTACATAGTGAGAGCTTGTCTTCAGAAAACAAAGCAAAAAGAAAACAACTCCTCCTCCTACACACACACACACACACACACACACACACACATATGTTTCTCATAATATATATATATATATATATATATATATATATTATATATATATATGGAGAAACAGACAGACAGACAGGTATTGGCCTGGGTAATTGCTGTTCTGCACAAAGATGCTGAAAGCAGGACTCTCAAAGACTACAAGCCACTTAAGTTGTCATTGGATTTGTCACCTGCACAGTGTCCAATATTATAACTGACAGAGTGGATCTGTTAGCTTGAAATGAAAGAACTATAATAATAGCTAGTATTTGGAATAAAAATATGTCGCCTAAGGGTAGAATTTGGTGAATTAAAAAAAAAATCAGTAACACAGGTGTTCTGGAAATTTTTGTTCCAATAAATCCTTTCCTGTACAGGAAGTTAGGCAAAGGTGATGTGCTCAGCGTGCTAACCGAGCAGTTAGAGTCATACCAGGGGCACTGTAGGGACTGCGTAAATGACTTAAAAAAAAAAAGATTTATTTATTTAATTTTATATGTCTGAGTGCATGTAAGTGCACCATGTTGTGCAATACCTGTGGTGGTCAGAAGAGTGCATGGGATGGCCCTGGAACTGGAGTTATGGATGGTTGTCAGCCAGCATATGGGTGCTGGGAATTGAACCTTGGTCCTTTGTAAGAGCAGCCGATGGTCTTTAACCATTGAGCTATCTCTCCAACCCCCTCTTTTAAAGAAAAATTTAAAAAGCCCCGAGTTTTGACGTGTATGAATGTTTTGCCAGCATGTATAAAAGTGTGTCATGGGAGGGCAGGCCCAGAGAGGCCAGAGAGGTCATCACATCCCCTGGAACTGGAGTTACAGATGGTTGATAGCCACCATGGGGGTGCCGAGAACTGAACCCAAGTCCTCTGGAAGAGCAGCCAGGCTCTTAACTGCTGAGCTGTGCAGCTCCTGGACCTAGAGATTTAGTTTCCTCCCTCCTGCCCTTCCCCTCCTTTCTTTCCTTCCTTCTCTGACCACCCTTATTGCCCTCTCTTTCTTTTAGAATATATTACAGGCCTTGCATACCTTACTGCATGTTTTGGTGGCTGCAGCTCTGACTGTTATAGTTAAGGTTGCTGAATTCTTAAGTAGAATCGGTAAAGGCCAGATCTGGGGCTAATTGTATTCCTTGGCTGGCTGTGATGAGGGCAACAGTCAACCCAGCTATTGCTCTGCAGAACTCATACTTTGCATTTAGAATTGTGATGTTACTACCTTGCCTGATACCAAAGACCTTGCCTTATGAGGCAGTCGGGTAAGTGTGTCCCTGCTTTGGCCTCTTGGGCATCATCCTAATTCTTTTGGCCTGATCTGTCATTGCAAGGTCTGGCGTCCGACCTTGTTTCCAAACTGGACTCTATTGCGAGCCTGTCCTCATAACATTGCTCACATCTAGCCTGGTTTTTCTCTCAATTTGAGGTTCTTGGTGGGTTCCTCTGGGTATTCCAGTCTTCATTCTTGGCTCTGTGCCTTTCTGGTAAAACCTAGTGGGCAAAGACTTCAGGCTTTAGGGCCAGACAAAGTGAAGTCAATCCTAATTCCACCATCTTACAATTGCAAACTCTTCAATAGGTGACATATCACCTTTTCTCATCAGCCCCTTATCGAGTCCTTATGAAGTCTGGTGCGTAGCCTCATGCACACTGCTTCTCTTGCCACTTAGTGAAGAATACAAAGAGAATAATAATAAGTTATTACATTAGCTAAGTCTCCAAATACTTGCTGAGTATAGCTCACACTGAGCTTTCTGGTCTCTAAACACTTCAAACTTCATACTTAGCACTTGATGTTGAACATGATTTAGTGACAGTATTCCAACATAGATTTAGGTGTACTTTTTAAAATGTAAATAATAAAAAAATGTAAATAATGTCATGCATACCCATCAGTAGAGGTAATAGTAGCCTAAATACTTGTCAGTGACTTGGGACTTTAGATATAGTTTTTTTCACTCTGCTCTATTGTTAAGATGATGATGATGATGATGATGATGATGATGATGATGACGACGACAATGAGGATGATGATATGTAATGGGGAGGACAACCTCCTGAAGTTAGTTCTCTTCTTTCAGTTTTTTTGTCTCTATTTTTTGAGATAAGGTCTCCCTATAGCCCCAGCTGGCCTGGAACTCACTCTGTAGAACAAGCTGGCCTTGAATTCACAGAGATCCACCTGCCTCTGCCTCCCTAGTGCTAGGACTAAAGGCTTGTGCCACCACGCCCAACTTGAAGACGAGTTTTAGCCACCATGTGGGTGCTGGGAATGGAACCTGGGTCCTATGCAAGATTAGTCCACACTCTCAACCACTGAGCCATCTCTTCAGTCCCCTCTTCACTTTTATGTATGTTCTGGGGATTGAACTCAGGTCATCTGGCTTGCACGACAAGCACCTTTAACTACTGAGCCATCTCGCAGTCCTCTATTATTATCTTTAATATGAAGGTCTATATAGGTGGCATGTCATGGGCCTTACCACTATAAATTTCTTCCTTTGTGTGAAGATGCATGTAAAGATGTGATTACTCTGCTTTTCTTGAAGAATGGGACCACAAAAAGCCCTCCCTCCATTTCCCCTCCAAGGAAGGAGAGAGGGCAATACAGCACTGTATCTTATTGCTCCTTGGAAAATCGGCTTCATTCTACGAAGCTTACTCTCTCTCTCCCCTTGTCAGTTCTTCAAGGGCTTGCATTGTGTTTAATACAGTTTTGTATCCCCAGCCCCTAACAAAGACTGTTGCAAAGTGCTTAAATGAACGTCTCTCCATTTTGTGTTATCAGAACTGCTTTCTAGTATCAGATTTGAATCCTACTTCTAGAACTTTGAGGCATAAAACTGCAGACAGAAGAACACAGATCTGAGAATTAACTGTCCCTCCCTCTTCCTCTCAATACTGGATGATTGACATCTCGGGACATAGTATGTTTCTTCTCTTAGGATGCTGAACAAAATAAAACACTCTGTAGGAGGAAACATGATTCTACATTTATTTATGGAGATGCAGACAGTGTCTCGGGAAACAGATGTTTTGTGCCATAATTCCTCTTGATGGCGCTGGAGCCTTAGATATCATAGTAAGTCCAGGCTTCCACATTTTAAATCCTATTATCTAGGTTAGCTCATCTGTATTCAAAAGATCAATGTTGCATTATTACAAAGATCCTTTCAAGTGTAAAAAGGATGGCACTTCATTACAGAAAGTAAAAGAAACTAATCAAACTTTCTTGGTGAAATCATTGACTTTTTTAAGTAAAGGGCAAATTTAAGAATTTGAAAGTCCGAGATGCGAGGGAACTCAGTGGTTTAGGCTCACTCGGGCACGCATCTGGTTGTATCGGGTGGTCTTGGATAACCCAAAGAAGAAAGAGGCTTTCTTGAAAGCCTCTCAGTGCTTCCAGCTGTTCTTGTGTCTTCTATCACTGCTTGGCTGTGGAGCTTGGAAAAGAAATGAGCTGCTCATAGGAAGTCAGAGAGAGAACACACAAGGTGTGGTGTTCACATAGCACCTGCGTTGACTGCTTCATAGACATTGCTAGGCAAAAATCAAATATTATCGATTTGGTATTTTTTTTCTTTTGTGGCGGGGGGGGGGGACTAGCATTCAGACCCTCGATCTGGCTAGGCACATGCTTTGTCACAGATGGACCCCTCAGCTCTGTACAGTGTCCTAACTCTTCTTTGAACAGACAGCTCTTTTCTCTTTGTCAGCTGGGGGTGCCTGGGCTGTATATTAATGTGCAGAGTAGTTACTGGAGAGTGCATTTAGAATCAGTACTAGCTGAAAGGAAGGGAGGGAAATAGGGTTGAGAGGGAGAAGTTCAGTCTGTGCGCATGCCGAAGGAGATGCACGGGGCCGGTGTGGGGGTGAGGACCTGGGGAACTGATGTAGCCTTTCCTTGGTGTTAGTTATTTTCTTTGTTGCTGTGGCCAAATTCTACAAGAAGCAATGTAAGGCTGGAAGGGTTTATTTTGTCTTACAGGTTTATTTGTGGTTTTTTTTTTTTTTTTTTTTTTTTTAGACAGGGTCTCCCTGTAGCCCCAGCTGTCCTGGAACTCACTCTGTAGACCAGGCTGGCCTTGAACTCACAAAGATCCTCCTGCCTCTGCCTCCCAAGTGCTAGGATTAAAGGTGTGCACCACCACGCCCGGCATCTTGTCTTACAGTTTAAGAAGGGATACATTCCACTACGGAGAAGAAGGCACGTGAGGTGGTTGGTCATATTACAACTTCAGAGAGGAGTCAAGAATTGCAATAGGGATGGTTGAGTTTTGACATCTTGATATAGACTAGAGACTTCTGGGAAGAGGAAACCTCAGCTGAGGAGTTTCCCCATCCGATTGGCCTGTGGGGCATTTTCTTGATTGTTAATGGATATATCTGTGAGCAGTGACGTCCCTGGGCAGGCGGGCCTGGACTACATAGGAACGATATCTGGGCAGGTCAGGAGGCAGTAAGCAGCCAGTAAGCAGCCCTGTCTGTGGTTTCTGCTCCAGTTCCTGTCTCTGGGTTCCTGCCCTGACCTTCTGCCCTGCTTTCCCTGATGATGGACTGAGCTAAGGCAGAAAACTTTTTCCTCCCCTCTTGCTTTTGGGCCTTGTTTTATCACAGCAATAGAAAGCTAGCAGCGAGAGACAGCAAACCCTCTCCCAGCGACTACCTTCCTCTACCAGAGGTCCGCCTTGTAAAGACTTCATAACCTTCGAAAACAGTGCCATTAGCTGGAAACTGGGTGTTGGAACACCTGAGCCTATGGGGAAGCATCTCACATCTGAACCAGAATGGTAAACAACTGCCCCAGAAAAGGGGGCTTGTAAAGCACTGCTCTTCTTTCATCCTTCCTAGCTATTTTGAAATATCCATGAATTGTACTTAGTACCATTTCCCCACCACTATGGCATATCAGCTGCAGCTGTACTACTAACCACCTTCTTTTCATGCCCCTCCCCATATACTCTCTGGGCTCTGGCAACCACAGTGCAGTTGCTTTACTTCTTTGATGTGAATCTTTTAGCTTTGACACTGAGTAAGATCATATAGTTTGTCTTTCCGTGACTGGCTTATCTGGCTTAACATAGCATCCTCCATTTCTCTGAGGAAACATAAGGTCCATCCATGTCATCCTGAATGACAAG
Source organism: Rhizomys pruinosus (assembly GCA_009823505.1). Classification (NCBI taxonomy): domain Eukaryota; kingdom Metazoa; phylum Chordata; class Mammalia; order Rodentia; family Spalacidae; genus Rhizomys; species Rhizomys pruinosus. Next base: position 305,834 of record VZQC01004041.1, on the reverse strand, counting down.
ATTTCATTCATTTTTATGGAGAAGTATGCTGCTGTATTTATACATCACATTTTCTTTGTATATTAATCTGGATGGATGTACGCCAATTCCTTATCTTGGCCTTTGTGAATGGTAAATGAGTAAGGACAGGCATCCCTTTGGACTGACTTAATACCCTTAGTGGGATTGTCAGATCCCAAGGTGGCTTCATTTCTAGTTTTTTGAGGAATCTCCATGCTGTTTTTTTTTTTTTTTTACAATGGCTGTATTTATGTGCATTCAAAGATTCATAGACAAGAGTTCCCCTTTCTCCACATCCTTGTCGGCACTTGGGTTTTTTGTTCAGTTTTGTTTTTCAATAATGTCCATCCTAACCTGGACTAAGATTGTATCTCACTGTGCTTTTGATTTACATTTCCCTGGTAACATCATTATGGTCACCTCTAAAAGGACACAGGACTTAGGATGATACCTAAGGACTACTACACATAAGCCGGGGTTCCCTGAGCCCCTTATTTCTGAAAGTAGAAGCTGGGTAACACATGACAGTGCTTCCCACCCCGAACATCTTCAATAATATCTCCACTGGCTACTTTCTACGTACAACTGTTGGTAGGAGCCGAAGCTTACGGTGATGAATAATAGTCAATCCTAGCTTTGAGACATTTCTGATCAGTCTCTTCTTTCTAAGGTTTGTTGATTACTATGATATTCTAGGAACTGTTTCAAACACTCCAACTTTATCAACCTATTTAGCCCTTACTCCTATAAGATTCCTAGAGGATTTATCATCATGTAGCAAATGGGGAAACTGAGGTACCTGGTGGTGAAGCTTGGGGACAATTCTCATTATCCTGGGAATCTGCTGCTCTACTACTTTTGCATTTTGTCATTTCTATGGAGTCAAATTCCTTCCTACTTTTTAAATTTTGAGACAAAGTCTCATGTAGCTCAGACTGCCCTGAAACTATGTAGGCAAGAATGAATCTGAACTTCTGATATTCCTGCTTCTACCTCCCTAGTACTGGGCCACCATGCCCAGAGTATGATGCCTGGTTTATGTGGTACCGGAGATCAAACTTGGGGCTTTGTGGATGCTAGGCTAGCACTCTGCCAATTGAGCTACATTCTCATCTCATTCCTCCTATTTTTGTAGCTTATATCTGAGTTAGCTGGAAGGTTTGCTAGTGAAACATATACGGTATGGCTATTACTTTAAAGTTACACTGTCTACTAATGATAGCCAATAGCACAAAAGTCTCTTGAGCATTTGAATTGTGGTAAGTACAAATTGAGTTGTTGTTAAGGGTAAAATACACACCAGATTTCCAAGACTTAGATGGAGAAAAAGAATGCAAAAAGAAACCTCATCAAGTGTTTATATGGACTGCATATTGAAATAACATTTTTAATCTGTTGGGCTAAATAAAAGGGTATTTTTAAATGTTGATTTCATGACTTTTTACATTTAATGTGGCTATTGGAAAATGTGAAATCATGTGCGAGGCTCGTATTGTATTTCTATTGAAAAGCACTGCTTCGGAGCATTTCAGATTCTTCTGGTTGGGGATGTATTTTTCTCTTTTAAATGCAGAGAAATACCTTATTTAGTTTGGTATTGGGAACAGGTTCTTTTGATATGCTTCATTTAATTTGTATTTATTAATAGGGATTCCATCCATTGGCTAGCCACTACTTGCTGGTTGTTTAGTGATTGTTGAAAACTAGTTAGAGGCAGCCGGAGTGAGATGAATTAAAGCTCTATTGTTGTAGGGGAACAAGGTCATCAACTTGAAATTAATCAACGGATTTCAAATCACCAGGAAGGGATATTTTACCCTCGGCCTTACAGTTTCGGCATGTAAATTGCTGTTTAGAGGAGAGCCTGTAAAATCAATCCAGTCTTTCTCCCTTCAGAAATTAAAAGCAATTTATTTTTATTTTTGGCAAATCCTGGAAAGCATTTGTACGTTCAACTTCTTCTCCCTGATGGCACCTGTGTTGCCTGTGTTTTAGATCTTTGAATAAAGAGGTAGAAAAATCAGTTGCTTTTGAGTCCCACAGGATTTGGAGGAGACGCCTCTGGTCCCCGTTAGGGAACCCATCTGTCTGTCCCCATCTAATACACGTTCCTTCAAATGAGTCAGAAACTCCGAAGCTAAACTTGGCCAAAGTAGCAGGTATCATGTGGTCTCTACCCAGAGCCATATAAATCATCCCGGATCTCACCAAACTTGGCCCCCAAACTGGGCACAGATTTTCCATTCTGGTCCTAGAGTTTGCCAGAAGGCAGGAGGGCCACAGAGATGTGTGGGATGCATCTGGCTTTTATCCCAACTTCTGTGGTTAGCCAAGCTCATCTGATCTGGGATTGAGTATATACACACAGCCCTGTATTTGAGAGACACCAGGCCACCTTGAAGGGTCATTTCATCCAAAGCCCCGCAGAAAACACCTCCATAAACAGCTGTGCCGTACGCGCGCGCTCCTAAAGATCCAAAGATGGCTCATAAGCAAACAGGTCAGCAGCGCCAATTGATCGCTCCGAGTACTTTATAATATTAATACTTTCAAGAAGGCAGATCCAAGCAGGGTCCTGAAATGAACGAGCTTTCATTTCTTTCTGGTATTCAGAGGCTTTTTAGTAAAGTGACTCTTAAATATTACAGGAGTGACTTTTGCTTGTTTCTAAGGAAGGTTAAGATATTTTTGTTGTAGTTTTTAATGGAAAGGAACAATAACAAATAACATTATTTGTCACTTCTTGTTTCCTCTGGGCCAGTGCAGTTTATTTTCTAGCTTTCATTGAGGTGGACTATGCTATGTAGTATTTGTCTGATTTGGGCGGGACAAAGCTGGGAAGGGTTGTTCACAGTTTCCTAAGCTCTACCCAGGACACCTACTCAGGATAAGATGCTCTCTGTATGTCTTTTTACTTTTCCATACGTCACAGATTAATAATCAGCTGAACGTGAATAAAAGGATTTCTAAAAACAAAGGAAGAAGCTTCCCAGAACTTCTTTATTAAAATAAGGCAACTCCTTTTAGTAAGAAGGGTTTCTTTCTCTCTGCTCATGCAGCAGACTAGTGGGGGTCAGAGTTTAGGATTGACCACATATTAGAGCAGCTTACTTAACCTTTCTGTGCCGCAGTTTCTTCATCTGTCTAATAGTAATGTGAAATGATAGAATATAATGAAATATAAGACTTTCTCCTATAGAGTTTTATGTGATGTAAATAAGACTACTGTGAACCAGCGAGTGTCATCTATGGATGATGGTGAGTTACCTAATGGTAGGAGGTAGTAGTGGGGGTGGAGATGAGGTAAAGGTCATCTTACTGCATCTAAAATGTTTCCATGTAGTTACTTAAATACTGTAAGCTGTAATAGCATACATCCATGAACATCTTAAAAATAAGCACATATGGGGCTGGAGATGGTTCAGTGGCTCAGAGCACGGGCTGCTCTTATAGAGGACCCAGGTTCAATTCCCAGCACCAATATGGCAGCTCTCAACTGTCTGTAGCTCCAGTTCCAGGCAATCTGATGTCCTCTTCTGATCTCCGTGAGCATTGCATGACACAGGTGCACTTTCACACATGCAGGCAATACACTCATACATATAAAATAAAAATTGAAAAAGCGCATGTATAATTCCCAAGAAACATATCTTGTTTAAACACACTGTTAGTTGGAGTCAAAATCATGAATTTGTTCTCAAGTCAATATTTTCTTTTTTCTCTCCAGTTTTTGGTACACACAAACACACACACACACACCACACACACACACACACACACACACACAAACGCACAGACTAAAGGTCGATGTACAGTGTTATCCTCACTCACTCACTCACTACTTTATTTATTGAGACAGGTTCTCTCCTTGCACCAAGATCTTGTGGTTTGGCTAGACTGGCTAGCCCCAGAGCCCAGGGACCTCCTGTTCCCACCTGGGATTAAAGGTGTGCCACTGTTTCAAGCTTTCAATGTAGGTTCTGGTGATCTGAACCCTGGCAAGCACTTTACTGACTGAACCATCTCCACAGCGCTCAAACCAATTATTTTTGACAAATAGAAAATTGAGCAAAACTCCTTTCAGTTCAGACAAGTATTAATTATCTGTAAATTTCCACTGCTTTGAAACACATGGAGGGATCATATCCCCCAGTAACAACTTCTAGTCTCTTCAGGCTCATTTTTTTTAAGTTTTTAAAAAATTTTATTTATTTATTTATTTATTTATTTGTTTGTTTGTTTGTTTGTTTGTTTATTTATGTGTATGAATGTACTGTCTGCATGTAGGTCTGTGCACCAGTGTCGTGCAATGCCGCGGAGGTCAGAACAGGGTCTCAGATTCCCCTGGAACTGGAGTTCTCCTGGAATTAGAGTTACAGACAGTTCTCAGCCACCATGTGGGTGCTGGGGATTGAACCTGGGTCCTCTGCAAGAGCAGTGGGTGCTCTTAACCGCTAGGCCATCTCTCCAGCCCCATAGGCTCATTTTTAATACCCAATTGACAAATGTTTCCTGTGTAGATTCAAAACACACCGAGAGGAAGGGGAGGTGCTGCTCCTCTTTCTGGACCATGTTATCGTTGGGGAATTCTTTTTTTTTTTTTGGTCTTTTCGAGACAGGGTCTCCCTTTTAGTACCAGGTGTCCTGGAGCTCACTCTGTAGACCAGGCTGGCCTAGAACTCACAAAGATCCACCTGTCTCTGCCTCCCGAGTGCTGGGATTAAAGGTGTGTGCCACCACGACTGGCTTTTTTTTTTATTTTTTATTTATTTTTTTTTTGGGTCTTCTTTGGTTGGGGATTCTTTCCTGGACGCTGATTGTGCTGTCTACTGTTAACATGGGCTGGGACCTAAATGTGTTCTTTGGAGAAGAAAACTCTTTCTCCTGCAGACATGTATTTTAAATATTTGAAGTTTATTATTACCCTTTCTGGAATGTTCCCTGTCCTAGGCTGAACATATGCTGTCCCTTATTCCTTCTGTGGCAGGTAACAGCCTGTGTGCTGAATAACTTTAGTTGTCAACTTGACATGCTTGGGTAGAGGGAACCCCAACTGAGGAATTGTCTCCATTGGATTAGCCTGTGGCCATATCTGTGGGGTGATGTGGGAGGGCCCAGCCCACTGTGGGTGGTGCCTTCCCTAGGCAAGTGGTACTGAATTATATAAGAAAGCAGGCCGCCAGGCATGGTGGTACACGTCTTTAATCCCAGCTCTTGGGAGACAGAGGTAGGTGGATCTCTGTGGGTTCAAGGCCAACCTGGTCTACAGAGCGAGCTCTAGGACACCTGGTTTTAAAAGGGAGACCCTGTCTCAAAAATACCAAAAATAGGGTAAAACTAAAAAAAAAAAAAGAAAGCAGGCTGAGCACAGGTGTGTGTGTGTGTGTGTGTGTGTGTGTGTGTGTGTGTGTTCATGCTCTGACTTCCCTCAGTGTTGCATTGGAGACTGGGAGTTGTAAATTGAAATAAACCCTTTCTTCCCTGAAGTTTATTTTCTGTCGTGGTGATTATCACAGCCAAACGACACATTCAACTTATTTTTCGATCTCATTATTTATTTATTTATTTGTGTGTGTGTGTGTGTGTGTGTGTGTGTGTGTTCACGCACAGACCACAGCATTCACGTGGACATCAGAAGAAAACTTGTGGGAAATGATTTTCTTTCTATCACGTGGATTCTAGGGACCGAGCTCATGTTCTCAGCCTTGATGGAAAACACCTTTACCTGCTGAGCCATCTCGCTGGTCCCTAACCACTTATTATTCCATGTATGATTGTTATATATGTTGTAATGATGTATAAATGCATAGACTGGTAGTACTGTCATTATGGATCATGAATATGCAGGCTGATGAATTCAGGTGGGTAGTTCTAGCTGGGGTCTTTTGTGGGGTCACAGTCAGATTGTCAGTGGGGCTGTCTTGATTTGGGTTGGCTCTCCAAGATAGTTTTATCATTCCCATTTCTGGCTCCTGATCTGAGATGATTTGATTAACCAGAGTCGGGAACAGCTTGTGACTGGATAGGCATCTACCTTTTCACAGGGCTTCTTTCTCTAGCTGGCCTTCCTTTGAGCATAGCAGTCTCAGGAGAGCCTGGTCTTTCACGTGGTGGGTGAGTTCTCCAAGAGAGAAGTGGAGGCTGCCAGTACCTTTAATTCTGGGCCCAGGAGCTGTTACAGAGCTGTATTTTATTGATCAGAGCAGTCATAGAGCGCGCTCATATGCGAGGGGAAGAGATATAGACTTGGATGCACAGGAGTATGAAGAAAATTTATGGCCACCTGGCCCTCCACACCAGTCCTCCTGAGGCTAATGTCTAAAGTCACCTCTTAAAATGTGGCCGAAGGGTACAACACAGGAAATAGGACATTATAGTCAACCAGGCTATTGCAGAGGCCAGGAGACTTTTTTTTAATCTAGTGGTTGTTATTGCAATTTATAATCTCCTAATAGCTTTTCTAATAGCTGTCACCCACTGTGGGTGGCTGGTAAACTATCCAGTGGAGGCTTCACATCTTTATTTCATAAACTGTTATTAGGCTGCTGTCTCATATTTGTATAAATTCCTTTTCGCATCAAAAGGCAGAATTTGACTTTTGTTAATGGAATTTTCATACTGTTGGTTTAAGCTGGCTATTGTTTAGACAGTCACTGTCTTTAGGATACACACACAAATGAAAAGTGCAGTCATAGCTTGGATGGGGTGTGTAGCCTAGCTTTCTCTTGACAATCAACTGTAGCTAGAGCGAGACTCCTAAAAAACAGACAGATAGGTTATGTCTGTCAGCTTCCTGTCATGGTGACAAAATACCTGACATAATTTACAGGGAGGAGAGGGTTATTTTGGCCCAGGGTTTTGAGCTCTCTCAGTGGTTGCTTTTGGTTCTGTGGTCTTTGTGGCAGTGCACCATGGAGGAGGAGCAGGGTAAGGGGCATAGGAAGGGGAAGTCCCACAGTCCCTTTGGAAGGCACACCTTGCACTGTCCTAGTTACTTTCTATTGCTGTGATGAAACACTGACCAAAACTATCTTGGGAAGGAAAGGGTTTATTTCATCTTACTTTTCTTTCTTTTTAAAAATATTTTATTTATTAATTATTATTTTTTTCCAAGAATTTCAAGAGTTTATTGATAAAAGTTTGTGGGGCAACCATAGAGACCACTGTCTGGGAGGCTGTCTACTCCAAACCGATGTAGTCACTTGGCTGGGATTCAAACACATTTCCTTAAATCTCAGCAGGTTTTCATCATTAGCCCTAAGAGGAAAGGGATGGCCAGCCTCTACTTGGTCATAAAGGGCCCAACAGTTCCCCCACCCACACCAGCCCTCTTTGATGCACAGCCATCAAATCCATTTCCTAGCGGAATCTCCAGAAGCACACTAGAGCTACTTTCTCAAGGACCACCACTACTGCAGACAGGTGATACTCAAATGTCATAGCCCCCATATTTGAATACCACCAGATGAGCAGTTGCACCCCACAACTAAAGGACACAGCCCTGGGGACACTCCCAGTATTGCTCCCTTCTCAGGCGTGCAGCATTTCTCAATCAGTATTCTTTATTATTTTTATTTCATATATATGAATGCATTGCCTGCATGTGTGTCAGTGTACCTGTGTTGTGTGATGTCTGTGGTGTCTGAAGAAGGCCACAGGTTCCCATGGAACTGGAGTTATGAATGTTTGTTAGCTGCCATGTGGGCACTGGGAATTGAACCCAAGCACTCTACAACAGCAGCCGGTGCTCTTCACTGCTGAGTTATAGCTCCAGCCCCTATTTTATCTTACTTTCCCAAGGCACAGTCCATCTTAAAGGGAAGTCAGACAAGATCTCAGGGTAGGGCAGTGGGAACAAGTACAGCTTGTGGAAGGGTGCTGGTTACTGGCTTGCTCCTCTAGCCTGTGCTCAGCCTGATTTATATACAACCTAGAACTACCTGCTCATAAGTGGAGCCATGCATAGTGGGCTGGTCCTCCCACCCACGTCACTCAGGAATCAATAAAATGCCTCATAGATATAACCACAGGTCAATCCAATGGAGGAAATTCCTCAGTTGAAGTTCCCACTTCCTAGGTATGTCGAGTTGATAATTAAAGCTATCCAGCACACAAATTGACTTCAGATTTCCCACTGGACTTCACCTCTTAAAGTGCCACCATCTCCAAGTAGGATCAAATTGGGGTCCATACATGGGCCTGTAAAGGGGGTACTCCATAAGGAAAATAGTATGAGCCCAAGATGGTGTCCTCAGAAGATGCCTGAACTTCTACAGATGAGTTCCCTGGTCTTCATCCCTGTTACTGGTGATAGTCTCAACCTCATGTTTTTAAGGCTATGGATATGAGGAAAATAGTGTCATTCTTCCTTTTAAAATTCTCAGTTTATTTATATATTAGAATATATATATATTTTTTTTAAATCTGAGGACTGGCTCAGTAGAAAAGGATGTTTGCCAGTAAGCCTGAGGACTTGAGTTCTGTCCATGAAACCACATGGTGAAGGGAGAGAATCAACTTTTCACAAGTTGTTCTGAGACCTCCACACATGAACTGAGGTTCACACCCCCCCAATCCATGCATACACACATAATAGACAAATTCAATGAAAGTTATAAGCAATTGATTTACTTCTTGCAAACTATCTGAGCCTTTGTATTGATTCTAATTTTTCATAGAACATTCTGGATTTTCTGTGTGGCTAATACCACTGTCTATGAATAATGGCACTTATTTTTTCCCCCGTCTGATAATTCTGTATGCATTTGGTCTTTGATTAACTTGTCTTTCTTCTCGTTCACTTCTGAATAGATGCTAAGGTTGAAGCCAGGGCTTGTTTCCCACTTGAAAGGAAATGTTTCTGGCTTTCCATCATTAAATATTCTGTTTGCTACACATTTCTGTTCTGAAGGTGTTGTCTGGTTAAACCAGACCTTTCTCTTCCATTTACCACTTGCGTTTTATTTATTTATTTTTTTATTATTTTTGTTATGTCTTGACAAGTTATAGCTGAGTTCTTGGGGCACAAAGTGATATTATGAGTTTTATCTTTTGAGACAAGGTTTTTTTTTTAATTTTTATTTTTTCAAATGCCATTCTTTTTTTTTTTTTTTTTTTTTAATGTGTGTGAATGTATTGTCTGCATGGAGGTTTGCGCACCCGTGTCATGCCGCGGAGTTCAGAAGAGGGCGTCGGATTCCCCTGGAACTGGAGTTCTCCTGGAATTGGAGTTACAGACGGTTCTCAGCCACCATGTGGGTGCTGGGGATCAAACCCGGGTCTTCTGCAAGAGCAGTCGGCACTCTTAACCGCTAGGCTGTCTCTCCAGCCCCTTGAGACAAGTTTTTATTTTTTTTTATTTTTTTTTTAATTAATTAATTAATTAATTAATTAATTAATTTATTTATTTATTTTTATGTGTATGAATGTATTGTCTGCATGCAGGTCTGTGCACCCGTGTCGTGCGATGCCGCGGAGGTCAGAAGAGGGTCTCGGATTCCCCTGGTGCTGGAGTTCTCCTGGAGCCGGAGTCACAGACGGTTCTTAGCCGCCATGTGGGTGCTGGGGATCGAACCCGGGTCCTCTGCAAGAGCGGTCGGCGCTCTTAACCGCTAGGCCATCCCTCCAGCCCGAGACAAGTTTTTAATGTGTAGCTCAGGCTGGCCTAGAACTTGCTATGTGGCCTCTGACTAGCCTCCAACTTGTGATTTTCCTTCCTCAGCTTTCTGAGAACTCGGATCACAGGTATGCACCATCATATCTATGCCAGATGTGACAATTTCTGAATACATGTGGACTGACAAAGCAAAGCAGCAAACCCAGCCAATCATCTTGCTACTTTGGTTACAGCATCTGAAAGAATACTGAATGAATATCTAGATGGCCATAATTCTTTAATGTTTTATCATCGTTCTTTAATCTTCATTTATTCATTTATTTTTATGCCTATGAGTATATGGCCTGCATGTATGTAAGTGCCCTCATGTAATGCAATGCTCACAGAGACCAGAAGAGACCATCATATCTCCTGGAACTGGAGTTACTGACTGTTGTTAGCTGCCATGTAGGTACTGGGAATTGAACCTGGGTCCTCTGCAAGAGCAGCCAGTACTCTGAACTGCTGAGTCATCTCTCTAGCCCCTGTACGCATACATTTAAAGGTAAGGTAATCAGGTTGCTGATAAATCCACAATTCTGGAACTCTAATGTCACTGTGGAGCCATACAGCTTTTGGAAACCTTGTTGAGTTTCCACCAGAAAGAAGCTCAATTTTGTTCCTGGACAGAATGTAGCTTTTCATCAGAGACACTATGGACAGTACAGATAACAATGGCTTAGGGACTCTGATGTAGTAGAAACAGTGATCTCTTTTCAACGATAATTTTTCAGCTGCTACACATAAGCTGGGGTCATCCCTAAGTTACCTCTCTATCTGGAAGCAATATCTAGTTTTAAAGATGCTTTCCATGTACTAATACATTTTTTAATTAAAAAGTGATAGCATTTTTTTGGTCTTTTTTGAGACAGGGTCTCCCTCTAGCCCCAGCTGTCCTGGAGCTTGCTATGTAAACCAGGCTGGCCTTGAACTCACAGAGATCTGCCTGCCTCTGCCTCCTGAGTGCTGGGATTAAAGGCTTACGCCACCATACCTGGCTAGTGATAGCGCTTTTATTCTTCAATTCTCTATTCCCCAGAATCAGATGTGTTTTTATAGGTGCTACCAAATTACCAAATTCTGTGCCTTCTTGTCTCCCCTTTCTGATCTTCCCTCTCTCCCTTCTTCAATTACTTTTTTTTTTTTTGAGACCCTGTCTAATGTAGTTCAGACTGGCCTCAAACTCACCTTGTTGCCAAAGCTGGCCTTGAACTCTTCATCTGCGTCTACTTCAGCATGCACCACCATGTCTGTCTGCCTTGCTTTGCCTTTGTATCCCAGCTCCATGTGGCCCAGGCAGGCCTCAGAGACTCCAAGTGGCTGACAAAGGATTACCTTCTAAGTACTGGAATTTCAGACATGTACCATCATACCTGGTACATGTAGTCATGGGGATCCAACCCAGGATTTCATATATGGTGGGCAAGCACTCAGTTAGCTGAGCTGTGTCCCCAGGTCTGTGTCTTATTTTTTACTTATCTTTATTTACATAATGATATAACCTGTTCTTTGCATGTTGGCACTGACAATAACTTGGTTGGCAGTTAAGTAAGGTTGAAGGTATGAGCAATGTCCGCAGTTATAGCGGCAGATACTTACGTCTACTGCCTGACCTGATCATAACTGTATAGACTAATCAGGTTCTGAATGCTAATGCGGATAATGTGTTTTTACATTTATGCAAATTACACTGTGCTTAAGGGACTAAAGGAAATCGGTTTGTTCCTGAAGGAAAAAAAGGCAGCGATTTCAAAGGCATTTGAACAACAATACCAAAATAAAATTAATTAACTCCCCCTTTAAACAAATTCTTTTAAGTTTTCATGGCAATGGGTGCTTGTGTAAAAATTCTTGGCATGGCTTCTATAGGGAAGACACTGTAAACCATAAGTTAGGAGGAAAAGGAGACAACCCCAAGTAACTGGACAGAGCAGAAAAAACATTTTAGTTGTGTGATTGTCTGCTTAAAGGCCCTTTGAAGCAAGCTGAAACCTGCAATATTAATTCCACTGTACATTTCCACATAGAATATTAAGGCTTAGGCTGCATAAGAGGAAGTCTGTAGTTGTTTCCAGACACACGAATGGGTGTTTGGATGTTTGTGTAATGAATGCGGGTGTGGGTAAATGAGCAGATGCAATACAAGAGACAGAGGCAGGGCTGAGGTCTCACAGAGTTCAACCCTGCTGGGAACATGAACCCTGAAGAGTGATTGGCAGCTGCTGAGTCTTCCTGAGAGCTGGAAGTGATGCAAAGTGCCGAAAAATCAGGGATATGCTAATAATCCTGTCAGTCCATTATGGAGACCATTTTAAAATTAAGCCTCTTTCTCTCTCTCTCATTTTGGTTTTCATTTTTGAGATAGAGTCTTGCTGTATAGTGCTGGCTGGCTTCAATTTACTATGTAGCCCAAGCTACATAGTAGTCCTCAAAATCACGCACACTTTCCTGCCTTAGGTTCCTGAGTGCTAGGATTACAGGCACAAGCCACTTCCTTGCTTAGCAAAAGTAGATATTATTACTTAGAGAAATTACTTTAAAATGGTTTATGTGTATTTACTTAATCATTTTTGAGACAAGTTTCAATATGTGAGGTGATAGGTGTGGGGCACCACAGGAAGACTGGAGAAATTACCTTTCAGGAAGTCTGTGGCAATGCACCCGGGTGTCAGTGTCTAGCAAACACAGAAGAGGAAAGCATAGATTTATGTTCTCCAAATAAAGTTCAACTGACGTCCTTCAAATTGACCCATGGTCTCCTGGCAAATAGTGTTGTCCTGGAAACCTAAGTTGTAACTTTGGAAATATTGAAGTAAGATCCAATGAATGAACTACCGGGAGATTGGAGGTCTACCTTTGTGTTGCTGTTTAACTATTCTTGTATCTTTGGACAAGAAAGGTAATCTGACTAGACTTTGACACTAGGAAATTTGGAAGAAAAAATACCAGTATCACTTATTTTGCAAGTTTGTTTTGTAAGAATGAAGTGAAATACCCCTCAACTGACAGGTGGATAGAGAAAAAGTGGTACATCTACACAATAGAATTCTATGCAGAGGTAAAGAAAGATGACATCATGAGCTTTGCAGGTAAATGAATAGAGCTAGAAGATATCATGCTGAGTGAAGTAACATAGTCCCAGAGAAACAAACGACGAATGTTATCCCTCATCTGTAGATGCTAGTGCCAATTACCTAATTGTATGGCAAACTGAGCAACGTTAATGTGATCTGAAAACAACTGTGCTCTTATATTGTGAATCCCTTAAAAATAAATAAATAAAAATTAAAAAAAGAATGAAGTGAAATAAATGAAGTCTTTTATACCTTTATGTGAGACCATAGGTGAGTCTCAAAGGTTTTGGCCTCAGATTTTAGAGTATTGATGAGAAAATCTTTTGCCAGTAATGCATAAAAAGTTCTTTCCTTCCACAGCTTTTAGCGATTCTAGATGAAATATAGCTGAAATCATTATAAATGGAGAACTGAGCTTGGGATCAAGAAGAGAAATTCTAAGCCGGGCGTGGTGGCACATGCCTTTAATCCTAGCACTTGGGAGGCAGAGGCAGGCGGATCTTTGTGAGTTCAAGGCCAGCCTGGTCTACACAGTGAGTTCCAGGACAGCTGGGGCTACAGAGAGACCCTGTCTCAAAAAGACCAAAAAAAAAAAAAAAAAGAGAAATTCTGAGGGACAGAAGGTGTGATGAAGAGGTAGCTGGGGGCTAAGAGCCATTGCTCTGGGGGATAATCAGAGTCTTGCATTTGGGGCTAGAAGAGGATATCAAGAAGATCTGAGGCTGACCTCAGTGGCGACCGGAATTGAGATCTCCCAATAGCCACCTCCTAAGAGTTTTCTTTCTTAGGCAGACTCAAAGAAACATATAACCATTGACAGAGGGAAATGACACAGTCTGTCTTAGTTCTATAGGCCTGTAATTTTGTGATGTCATGCCCCTACATGGTTCACAATGACCCAAGCACTGAAACTAACTCTGAGTACCTGCATTGGTGGAACAGAGGCATTGAGAGCAGAAACTCAGACATTTTTTCTTTCAGGGCTGTGGTCTCAATCCAGGTGTCCCGGGGTCCAAGATATCAAGTCCAGTTATCATTGGTTCCAAATTCCCAGCCCATTTGTAACAAGCCCCAGCAGAAACACAGTCCTCCAATCCCTTCACACACTAAATGTGAGAGATACAGAATGGAGGTCTGGTCAAGTGTTTGAAAAGCACAGATTCCTGTGTCCCTTTATTCGAATAATAGAAACAGCTGGGGATGGAGGGTCAGGAATCTGCACTGAGCACACCCCAGAAAAGTAGAGTGTTGGGGCTCCCATGGGACCTATTGGGAAGTTTAGCTTTGTCATTTTCCCAAGATTAATTCAAAGTTCGGTCACTTGGATTCCGGAAGCTATCTGTATTGATTCTACCCCCACTTCAAAGTGGATGAAACCCATTGGTTGAACAGATACCTGTCAAGGATGGCTTTCCTTTTCCCTATGACTATTTAGGCTTCATCAGGTTTCTGATGTAAATGGAAAATGAGCTACCTAGATCTTTTTTCCCCTTCTCTGGATGCACAGAAGAAGCAAAACACAGCACCCTCCTACCATCTACACTACCATAAAGCAAGTGGCACTGAGTTAACATAAAGGTGGGCATAGTAAATGGCACTACTCTTTTATTCCTTCTTCTGCCACTTGCTTCAGTGGCCTCTCCGGGGTGTGCTTGCTGAATCCGGTGAGGTTGGCAAATCTACCTTATCATGTTGGGATTCCTGGAGGTCAGTGTGGTCCATAACAGACCACTGATGAAGCTGGTGACCTGCCATACCAGTTATGTTCTTTCTATATTGAAAACTCATTGTAGCAGCTCCACTATGTATTTTGTCCTTCTAAGGAGGATCAGGGAAAGGACTAGGGTTAGATGAAGGTCTCAGAGGAATAGCAGGCAACCAGGAAGGTTTCAGTCCTGGTTTTCCATCTCCTCTATCTTTGATACTTTTTTAATGTACTGAACTCAACATGAGAAGGGTTTGCTTTTGAAAGGCCCATGTAGGAAAGACTTGTTTTTCCTGTCTTTGAGCTGTTCAGCCATCTGTCCCAATTTCTTCCTGGTTTCCTGTTATTTTCATTCTGCCTTTTATAAAGATTAACATGCGGTGCAACCACATATTCTATTAAGCTTGTCTCCTCACTACTTTATCTCATTAACTGCTTGATCACTGTGAGTAAAAATAATCTTCCATTAAGTCACAACTTCAAACGTGCCTGAGACTGAGATCAAGCAAACCTTCAACAGCTTAAAAAAAAAAATCTCTTTAAATCCGAGAGGTTCACTTCAAAGGCAAACCAATGGGTGTTCTCAGCCCAACTGACAGGTAAATAGTCATTTGTAACTAAAGATATGCAAGTGTGGAAACATGGCTCACCCTGGAGTTTGTAGTTTTTCTTAACTTCTCTGGGTAAAGCAATTTAGAGCTTGCCCCAGGGGGGTTGGCTTGGCTAACCCAACATCTTATACATGTAGTAGTTAGATAGGGTAGTATCCCCAAGCAAGCAAACATCCAGATTCTTTTCTTCATTCCACTCCAATTAGTTCTTTTATTTTCTGCACTCATATCTTTTCTTCAGCAACATATACAGTATGCAGAGCATAGCCAGGATTTACGAGTTTGGACTTTGTACTGGACTGAAGGTTTGAATTGGGTTTGGCCTCCAACTGTAGTGCCTATATATCTATATATAGAATATCTATATATATATAGATATATACACATTAACTGAGTGGGAGGATTTTACCTCCTTACTGCCTTCCGTACCTCCTTCCTTCCGTCCTTCCTTCCGTCCAACCTTCCTTCTTTCTTGCCAAAAGAAGTCATGTTTTCCCCAAGGAAATTGCTTCAAGGTTCCTCCTTGGCAAGCCCCACAATACCATCATATCCTGCCCCCGTACTACTCACTGGGGTCCCTCCCCACCCTGGTCACCAAATGAGGTACAGCAAGTGTGTTGGACTGCCTTTTTTTATCCAGATAACTTTACTTCTGTTTTTTTTTTTTTTTGTTTTTGTTTTATTCTTTTCGAGACAGGGTCTCCCTATAGCCCCAGCTGTCCTGGAACTCACTCTGTAGACCAGGCTGGCCTTGAACTCACAAAGATCCGCCTGCCTCTGCCTCCCGAGTGCTAGGATTAAAGGCGTGCACCACCATAGCTGGCAACTTTTACTTCTTTATTTCAGTGAATTTTCCATTACTGTAACAAATGGCTGAGACAGTCTACTTAAATAAAGGAAGAAAGGATAGTTTTGGTTCATGGTTTTTGACATCTCAGGCAAATCCATTGCTGGAGCTGGATAGACCATCATGGTGCGAGCCTATGATATAGCAGAGCTCCTCATCTTATGTCAGGAAGCAAAAGAGGAAAAAGAAGCATGCTACCTTTAAGGTCATGCTACCAATGCCTGGATGACCTACCCCTAGGCCCCATCTCCTCGAGCCGTGCTAGGCCATGAGACTTGGGCCTATGGGGAACATTTAAGGTTCAAACTAAGGGGCTGGAGAGATGGCTCAGTGGTTAAAAGCACTGCTGCTCTTGCAGAGAACCTGGGTTCAGTTCCCAGCACCCAATGGCGGCTAACAACTGTTTGTAACTTCACTTTCAAGGATCCAACACCCTCTTCTGACATCCATGGGTATTGCATGACATGGGTGCACTTAGAAACACCCATACACTGGGCTGGAGAGATAGCCTAGCGGTTAAGAGCGCCGACTGCTCTTACAGAGGACCCGGGTTCGATCCCCAGCACCCACATGGTGGCCGAGAACCGTCTGAAACTCCAATTCCTGGAGAACTCCAGTTCCAGGGGAATCCGAGACCGTCTTCTGACCTCCGTGGCATTGCACGACACGGGTGCACAGACCTGCATGCAGACAGTGCATTCATGCACATACAGAAATAAATAAAAATTAAAAAAATAATTAAAAAAAAGAAACACTCGGGAACGATGCAGAGAAGATTAGCATGGCCCCTGCGCAAGGATGACACGCAAATTCGTGAAGCGTTCCATATTTTTTGGAACATTCTGGAAAAAAAAAAACACTCATACACATAAAATAGTAATGATAATGATAATAATAATAATAATAAAGATTCAAACTATGAGCTTCTTTGTTCAGACTTCACTTGAATCACTTGATATGTGAGAGCATTTCCCAGTCTCCCTGATAGATCCGTTTCCCAGTCCAGGCTTTCAGTACTTAGTGGAATGCTTCTAAGCATTGATCACAGTGTCCTTTTTATTTCTATGTGACTTTTTTTGTTTGTCCTTCTAGACCATAAACTATAAAATGGTAAGGGATATGTATTTCCATGTTCCAGCGTGGTGCTTTACACATAGCACTGCTTTGTGAACTTTAGATGAATGGACAAGGATGCAGGCCTACTGGACATACCCCTGTAAGCATGAACTATGGCTTAGTAAATGTTATGGTTTGAAAGCCAATGTCCCCTTCATGCTCAAGTATTTGAACACTTGATCCCTGTTGGTGATTCTATTTTAGGAGGTTGTGAAACCTTTAGGAGGTGGGGCCTGGCAGGAGGAAGAGAGTTTCTGGGGGTGGGACCTTGAGGATTATAGTTTGGCCTAGTGTCCAGACTGAGTTATCTGCCTTCTGGTCTGCTATGAAGTGAATCAGCCACACGAGTTCCTGCTATCCTGGACCAATCTGCTTCAGTGGCCATGCCTTCCCCCCATGGTGCACCAAATCCCCTAAACTGTGAGCCAAACAAACATCTTCTCTCTTAAATTGCCTCTGTCTGGTGTTTTTGTCGTAGTGACAAGAAAAGCAATGAATACAGTCAGTTGTAGCTGAATTTTGTGTTTTCTTATTGGCTATTGAAGCAGGCTAGTGAGAACCTTTGGATAAGATATCTTTCCTCAACTCTTATTGCTTCAGAGAAGTTCCTAAGAATAGGACCACGAGACTAGAGGCTACAGGACACTTTAATCCTTTAGATAGCTACTGTTCTTCCACAAAGGAACAATTAAGTCTGGGGCAGTAGACAAGGATGATCATTTCTATCAACTACAATTGTCATAGATGCTTTTAGTTAACTTGTATATTTTATATCTTTTATGAATTTTTGTTACTAATTGTTCTATTTTTTCACTTGAACATATGTATATATTTCTGTATTTATAATAATTCTTCAAATTAAGATTTTGGGTCAAGCATCCCACATATATATATATATATATATATATATATATATATATATGTGTGTGTGTGTGTGTGTGTGTGTATTTCTAATTCATAGATCTAAATTTGTTTTACTTTATCAATTAACACATTGAGAGATAGAAAATGCTATACTTTTTCCTTTTTGTTTTTGTCTTTTATATTTATAGTGTTTCTTTAACTAAGATTATAGAAACAGTAGCTCAGAAAAAAGACCTGGATGTGCATATCCAGAATGAGAAGACTGGATTAGTCTATAATTTTATGCTGGCATATTGATCAATTTTATGGAGGGGATTATTCTCATATAATATCTTGTATCAAAAATATATTCCAGGGCCTGGAGAGATAGCAGGTAAAGAACACTGGCTGCTCTTGAAGAGGACCTGGGTTCGAGTCTCAGCACCCAAATGGCAGCTAACAATCATCTGTAACTCCAGTTCCAGGGGATCCAACACCCTCTTTTGACCTCTACAGGTATTGCATGACATGGGTACACTTACTTACATGTGCAACCAATACACTCATACACATAAAAATAATAAATAAATAAAATATAATATATTATATATAAATATTCCAGATGACAGTGAATGACCACAGGGAATTAATTTTCCAGACAGCTGGGCAGTTACTCATAGGAGCTCAGAGCAATTATGACAGCATGCAGAAGTCCTACCAAAGCTCAAGCCAGACAAAATCCCAGCATAGATGAGAAGTGGGTAAAAACCCAAGCCCTGCTTATTGGGAACTATTAGCAACTGATGGCTGCTGGACACTGAATAGCATTTGGGGACACAAATCAGGTTTTATAATTCTTATTATAATAAACAGAGTACATTAAATTGGGCAGGGAGCAGTAACGGGAGGTAAGGATGGAGGAGGGATCTAAATACTGTCAAATATATTTTATGAAATTCTCAAAAAATCAATTAAAGAGTGCTCTTAAGAAAAGAATTTGGGGGCTGGAGAGATAGCTAGCGGTTAAGAGCACCGACTGCTCTTGCAGAGGACCCGGGTTCGATCCCCAGCACTCACATGGCAGCTGAGAACCATCTGTAACTCCAGTTCCAGGAGAACTCCAGTTCCAGGGGAATCCGACACCCTCTTCTGACCTCCGCGGCATTGCACGAGATGGGTGCACAGACCTACATGCAGACAGTACATTCATACACATAGATAAATAAAAAAAAATAACAAAATAAAAAAAATCATCAAAAAAAAAAGAGAAAAGAATTTGATGGGGCCTGGGAGATGGCTCAGCACCTAAGAGCACTGGCTGCTCTTGCAGAGGTCCCAGGTTCGATTCCCAGCACCCACATTGCAGCTAACAACTGCCTGTAATTCAAGTTCCAGCAGATTCAACACCCTCTTCTGACCTCCACTGGCATTGCATGACATGGGTGCAGTTACACACATGCAGCATAACATAAATATACATAAAAAGTAAAATAAGAATAATAAATAAAACAAGAATTAGAAGAAAATATTGATGAGTCCATGGTTCTACCTATCTTGGTCAAATATATAAATGTGCATGAGTCCAGGCATTACTGTGGATGAAAAAAGTTCCTTACTGTTAAAAGTTTTGTGTAGAAAAAAAGTTTTGGACAGAGATTTTCATCATCAATTTCTCACATGGTTCAGTGTTAAGTAGGAGATTTAAACTCTTGGTCTCTGAAATTTATATTTTCAGAATGATATAACAATGCTTCTGTGACTTAAAAGGTAGCAAATACGGTGAAGAGGTAAAACTGACAGGGAGTTAGAAGGAGAGTGTGCAGACCTGGCTTCATTTCATCCAACAGGGACATGCTGTCTTTTCCTGTAAAATGAGAAACCAAAAATCTCAGCAATGTCTACTACTGGGAATACTAAATCAAATATTGTCAAAAAGAATATATTCTTGAATGCCATTTACTCAAGGTTGGCCAGAATTCTTTATACTGTGTAACTTATTCCTATGTCTCTTATTGTACTAGTTTTTAAAGAGCATTTTTGTTCCCTGTCATCCTCTGGAGTTGGCTAGCATGATGCCTTTGCTTAATAGAGTATATTTTGCAATGATTAAAGGCCTTGACTCCAGAGTTCTAATGAGTTTGGTTTGAACCCAAGTTCTGTCTTTCATATTGTTGTGATACTGGGGAAAGTTATTTAATTCCTCTGAGTTTCAGTTCTCCTGTTTGGAAAGGAATAATGGCGGCTACTTCCGTGCTGAGGGCTCTTCCATTATGTCAGTAACTCTTAAACTAAGGGGAAAGAGAGAATGTGGGAGCTAATCCATCTTGGCTCTGTGTCTGAACTGAGATCTCTTCATGTCCATAATTCAATAATGCTCACAAGAGTAGTTAATGCAGATCTGATCCAGACACCCAAACCTTCCCCTCCTTTCATGAAAGCAGGGATTGCCCCCATGGGGGAGACTACAGTGCATCAGCCCCTTCTTTATTTGTATCATCTTCTCCAACTTAAAATTAAACACACCATTGATTTAAAGAAATCATGATGTTGCTGCTAATCTAGTATGCAAAATACCCTGAGTTTGATCCCTAAGCAATGGAAGAAAACATGATGTAATGGTGTTAATTGATTGTATTTGGACCACATCACTGTTCTGGACCAGTCTTGCCATCTGATGAATGATGCATTATTTATTTAAACCTTATCGTGTTGCCCAGTCATAGTCATGTGGTACTAGGACTAGGTGTCAGACCACCATTATGTGGCTGCAGAAAGGGAGGAGCAGGTTCCCAAAGGAATGAATGGTATAAGCTGTGATCATAGTCAGAAATAGTCAGTGTAGAGCCTTTTCCTGCCACTGCCTGGCATATAGTAAGTGCTAAAATTTTTAAAGAAGAAAAGAAAAAAGTTAGGTTTTGTTACTCTGGGAAGGCTTTCCTCGTCATCGTGCAGATAGCACTCTCGTTCAGCAAGGTGGCAGTTAAACAGCCTTTGAAGGAGTTTATTGTAAACATCAAGGGAAGACCTCCAGCAGGTCACACTCTAAGAGGATTAGGGTAGGGCAGGAAGCCCTTTTCTTCTCACTTGGAGTTATTCATGATAAACGCTCATTTCAACAGCAGCTGTAGGAATACCAAGCCTAGAGTCTCTGACTTCTCTTCAAGTTAGTGGATGTGTCTTGAATATGATTTAAGTGACATAAGACAGAGACTCCTTGCTTTGTTCCCACTGGTTATTCTGATACTCTCTGACTTTGATTCCTTTTTCCCCTTGGGCTTGGATTTATCTCAGTTTTGCCTTTTCCTTTCAGTTTGTCTCTGGTTATAGAGATAGAACTCAATATTAGCATATGAGAAATGGATTTTAGTTTAGGTTTTTTTCTATGTGTTGTATTGTTGAGACTAAAAAAAGGAAGTGGGCATGAACCTTTTAATTAATTTTTATTATTATTTATTTATTTATTTTTTATTTCTGTATGTGTATGAATGTACGGTCTGCATGCAAGTGTGTGCGCCCGTGTCATGCAACGCCGCGGAGGTCAGAAGAGGGTGCCGGATTCCCCTGGAACTGGAGTTCTCCTGGAATTGGAGTTTCAGATGGTTCTCGGCCGCCATGTGGGTGCTGGGGATCCAACCCGGGTCCTCTGTAAGAGCGGCCAGTGCTCTTAACCTCTAGACCATCTCTCCAGCCCCAAGGGCATGAACCTTTTGACTAGAACCATGGGAATCCATTTCTTATTTAAGCACCATCAACTTGAGACTTCCAAATGGCATAGATCCTCACAGCAAGCGAGCAAATCTATTGAAATAATCCTAATTACTCTCTCTTCTTAAAGACAGACATTCAGAGACATAACAAATCATGTGCAACAGGATATATTTTGGGAGTAATTTTACTTAATTATAAAACAACATCTTGATATACTTGTCTCTTAAAGCCTCTATGAGAAAGAGTTCAAGTGAATAAATAGTTTCTGCATTTCATGATGTGATTTTAATTTCTCCACTTTGGCTTCTTAAGGATGACATTCCAATCTGACATCAGTGAGAATAAGAAATATGTGTGTGTTTCCCTGTTCAAATTGGATGTACACTCAGATACAGCTAACCCAGGCTTACCAGAGCTGTAGCAATGGAGATGTGTAAGGACACAGAAGAGCCAATCAAGAGAAAAATTCTATTTGAGAAACAATCTCTGGGGCTAGAGAGATGGCTCAGTGGTTAAAAGCACTGACTGCTCTTACAGAGGACCCTGGCTCGATTCCCAGTACCCACATGGCGGCTAAGAGCAGTCTTTAAGCCGGGCCTGGTGGCACATACATTTAATCCTAGCACTCAGGAGGCAGAGGCAGATGGATCTCTGTGAATTCAAGGCCAGCCTGGTCTACAGATGAGTTCCAGGCCAGTTGGGGCTATAGAGAGACCCTGTCTCCAAAAAAAAAAAAAAAGAGAGAGAGAAACAATCACTGCCCCAACAAGGATAGTTGAGTTTAGGGCTGAGAAGGACAAGATAAGAAACAGAAATAAGGAACATTTCAGAAAGAAAAATGGCACCCTGAAGCTTCTCCATTCATTTAGGTTTCAAAAGAGGAAAGTAATCCTGCGTATTTCTCAAAACATCTTCACTTTATGGTCTTGCAGTTGGACCAGTAGAGCTACCACCAAACTGGAAACAGCTTGTACCAATAACATTGAATGCTTTTTGTTTGCTATGCTTTCTTCAGCTGACTTCTCCCCTGGCTGCTTTATTTACAGATGTGACTTTTTAGCTCTTCTCTTCCTGTTGGGGATGTTTGGGATCAGTTGCTAGCAACTTTGTAGAATGAATAACCAAGGCAGCATAATGCAGTGATCCTGAACCCTGAACACATTCTGGGGTTGTCTTGTTACGGAGGCTGAAGTGCATGTGCATAATGCTCTTCTGATACTATTCAGGGAAGACAGATGTGGGCATAGAAGCTGTTGCTATTGGAGACTCTTCTGCTCAGGCAGAACGATGCACTGTAGCTAAAACTTTAATTTTAGCATAAAAGATGACTGTTACTGCTCTAGTGCCACTGATTAAGGTCAGCCTCAGACACTTCTTGGGAACAATTAAGATTGCTTTCAAAAATCTACTTCTCCCCCTGACTTGAAAGTAGGGATATGAAGAATAAATGTAGTATGTTAATATTGGTTGTATAAATTACCCCGTACTGCCCATGTTCCACCCCAAAGCACAGAAGCTTAAAACAACCACCATTTATTGACATATGTTTGATCTTTGGGGAGGGCTCAGTGGGGGTGTTCACTTCTGTTTTTGTAATGTGGGTTCAACTCCCTGGTGTATATGTGGTCAGCTACCTGGCTGTTATGATCTCAGCAATTAGCTGGGGTTCTAGGGAAGGATAGCTTGGATCTCCTCCTCCTATAACTCCTCAGCAGGATAGTATAGGTTTCTTATATTATAGTCATGGATTTCCAACCCATGTCCCAGTTAAATACCCCCATAATAACAAAATGGGGGTATTTAACTGGGACTGGAAGAGGGAGGGCTATATAAGGAACTGTGGGTGTAAAAGGGAAGAAAGATCTCAAGAGAGGGGGAACATAAGAGACAGGAATTATCAAGGGTGAAATGGGGAAAATGGGGGTACTTTAACTGGGGAGGGGGCAAGGAGGGTCAGACAGAGAGAGGAGAGAAAGAGAGAGAGGAGATAAGTAATGCTTAGCTGCTGTGAAAAACAAGAGGAAAATATATTAGTTCAAAAGCCTACTGAAAAATTACACATACATAATATCTCTACATGAATCCATGTGTATAGCTGAAGGCTGTGTAACAAGAAACAGTGCAAGATAGGAGAAATCTCTTTTTAACTTATTGGCCAGGATAGTCCAACAAACTCCCAAAATTATAAAGGCTATTTTCACTGCCCTTGATTATCTCCCAGAACTTGAAGTTAAGACCCTACTGTTGAATATAGAACATACTTTGAACACAGGACTTGGGAAAACAGAGTTGGAACTCTTTGGAAAACCTCCTCTCTGAAGACTAGTTTTGGAGGACATTATGCAAGCCACTAAGGAAGAAAATAAAGTGATGGTTCAACCCCAGCTTTAAGACCTCCTAACCACAACAATGACTGACATAGAAAATGATATTGGTGCAGTAGTGCACGTTTAGGGGGTAATCAACAGCTACCGAATTGGACTTAAAGTCCACTCAATGGGCAGGAACTCATCTATAGTACTGTAAACATAGCCAAATACACATGGCTAGAGAGGTCATAGATCTTAGAGAAAACCCTAAGCTGTCACATCCTTAGACAAATGCAATTTATTACTATATGCTATTTATAGATCCCTATGTTTACAGATAAGTAAGTATGCCAGTCATAATTCATCAAAGAAATTTCTGTTGCAACAGAGACTATTACAGAGTTCTACAACTGGTCTCACACAGGGAATAACTGTCTATGAGATGCCCAACCATAAGGGACACATCTACAATGCAGCTTCTATATCTAAGACTCACAGAATATAGTGGAACAAAGGGTAAAGAGAATACCTCTCAGCTTTCATCAATGAAGCTCCCTCATGTAACAGAGAGCAATGAACACAAATGGTCACAAATGGCCAAAGTATAGAGAATAAGTCTTCAGAGTGTGGGTCCCTGGACAGGCCTTATGTATTAGACCTCACCTACCCAGGGCTCAGGGACCATTGTGGAAGAGGAGACAGAATAATAATTATTATTTTAAAAATTTGGGCTGGAGAGATGGCCTAGCGGTTAAGAGCGCCGACCGCTCTTACAGAGGACCCGGGTTCGATCCCCAGCACCCACATGGCGGCCGAGAACCGTCTGAAACTCCAGTTCCAGGAGAACTCCAGTTCCAGGGGAATCCGATACCCTCTTCTGACCTCCGCGGCATTGCACGACACCACGACACGGGTGCACAAACTTGCATGCAGACAGTACATTCATACACATACATAAACAAAATTAATAAAAAAAATTTAAAAAAATAAATAAAAAATTTATTTATTTATTATTTTTTATGTGTATGAGTGTACTGTCTGCATGTAGGTTGACGCACCCATGTTGGGCAATGCCGAGGAGGTCAGAAGAGGGCTTTGGAGTCCCCTGGAACTGGAGTTAAAGATGGTTCTTAGCCACCACGTGGGTGCTGGGAATTGAACCTGGGTCCTCTGCAAGAGCAGTTGGTGCTCTTAATTGCTGAGCCATCTCTCCAGCCCTGGGACAGAATAATTATAAGAGCAAGGAGGGGAGGTTCAGGACCATATGTAAATAGAGTCATACAGGCTCCTGGGACCTTGCTCATATGAACCTACGCGATGGTGACAGCATGCACAGGACCCATGCAAACTCAGGCAGACAAAAACCCAGCACAGACCTGGGGAAATGTGCCGATGCCCCAACCTTAACTGAAAAACTATTGGCAGCTGATTACTGCCGGGTGAGGGAAAGTTGATTATTTTTTAATATTTTAATTTTTTAATTAATTAATTTATTTTTATGTGTATGAATGTACTGTCTGCATGCAGGTTTGTGCACCCGAGAGTCATGCAATGCCATCTCTCCAGCCTCGGAAAGTTGATCTTTAAGGAAGAGACTGGAGATAGGTTGACTAGACTGCAATGGATGAACTTGTGTTTAGGGACATATGGATACACTAACTTGACCCAGTAGGCCTTAATACATATGGCAGAATGCATGAACTTAGGGTGGATGCAGATGGGGGAGGGAATATAAAAATGATTAAGATGTTTTGTATGAAATGCATAATGCAATACAATAATGAATATAGAGAAAAGAAATACTTGCCTTTGTTCCCAGGTAATTCCCTGTATTTCTAGGGGATGCTTCACAAATGTTCTCAGGTAGACCCTTCCCTTGATCCTGTGCTAGTCTGCCAGTTCCCACTGAACTCTGCCTGCCTCTCATTGCACTCCAGCACAGCAGATTTGCCACTGGAGACACCTCTGACTGCATCCCCACCTTGGACCAATGCTCTGCATATTTGTGTCTCCAAAGCAGCGTGTCTTTCTACAGAATGGCGAGAATAATGCTACCTCTCCCTCAGGGCTGTGGTACTAGACGAGCCCTGGGCAGAGCTGCTGCATCCACATTCTCTCTCTCCCTTCCTTTGCTCTTTGTGAGTTCATCAGAAGCTTGATAAGATAGGATGATTTTGACAAAAAGACACTAATGAACTTACTCAAATATTATTTATTTATTTATTTTATACTTCTTTATTTTTTTCATTGTTTAACAATAAGTAATAATTTATAAGTACAAGCATCCTTCATGTAAAACCAATTTGCAAGCAGTTGTGCCCAAACCCATACAGCCCATGGGTCCCACCATCCAGCTGGGGGGGCTTGTGTGTTCAATCAAGTTGATCAGATGAGTGTCCAGACTATATTGCTGTAGTTTCACCATTCACCCCAATCGCAGCCCTTACATTCTACCATGCCCCCTCTTCTGCAGATTGTACCCTAGGCTTAGAAAAGGGGCACAGGTGGAGGAGAAGCAAAACAGTCTACTTTCTCTGGAGCAGTTTTCTTGGACTCTGGTCAATTCTGGCTGTTTCCTCTCATGGGCTGACAGTTTGTCCATGAATAACCTTTCAATCCTACTAATGAAGCACGGAATAATATTTATTTGGTGGAGTCTGTCATGTTGTATTGGCTCCACATTTAGAGTAAATTCTCATCTTGCCAGAGAACTTTGTGTGTTTTTTTATTTTGTGTGTCTGTTTGGTTTCTTTCTGAAGACAGTTGGTCTCCTCTAGCCCCAGCTGTCCTGGAACTCACTCTGTAGACCAGGCTGGCCTTGAACTCACAAAGATCCGCCTGCCTCTGCCTCCCAAGTGCTAGGATTAAAGGCGTGCGCCACCACGCCCGGCTTCTTCCAGAACTCTTAAAATGTATCCTCCAGGATCATTTGGTAGTCTTGGCTTATTTGCCAGCTGATGGGTTTTGGGAAGTGGTTGCATTTCAAGGGTTCTGATGCAATCAGTGGACTAATTCCTCAGTGAATTCATGATTTGGTGTTGTTACTAGGAGATGGTAAGAAGTCGGTCACTGAGGCGGACGGAGCCTTTGTCCTCTGCCTTTTCTCCTCCCTCTCCCTCTGCCTCCATTCCACCATGAAATGAACCACCCTGCCCTATCCACCGCCATGGACTAAAACCTCTGGGTCTGCAAACTAAAGAAATCCTTCCCTTCATCCGTTTTCTCAGGTGTTTTGTGACAGCAATAGGAAGGTTAACACAGCTAGATGGGCTTAGACCTGATGCAACTGTCCTTCGAGGGCTCTATTTTATTCATCTCTCTTTAGAATCAGCCCCACTGCCAGAGTGAAGTTTCATTTTAAAAGTGAAGAAACTAAGGAACAGGAACTGCCTGGACTGAGGCTGTGGCTGAGGTTAGTGAGATTCTCGGCTCTGTTTTAGTCCATTCCTCAGTCGGCTAATCCTCCTTATCCTGAGGGATCAAAGCTCTCCTGTGGGGGTAGCAGCGAGTTCCTCCATATGGTGCTCTGTTCTTCTCGCCCTTTTAATTTGGCTCATTGTTCAATCTTAATTTGCAATTGTCACAGCTGCGATTACATTCCTGACGTTTCACCAACTCCAAAACCCTTGAATCTGAACCCTTGGCGGCTTGAATTTTATTTTTGTTGAGAAAGGTTATATTGTCACAATGGGTAAAGCTAGCACTTCAGTGAGGGAAAACATTTTTTTTTTTTTGGAAAAATGTAATTCTAATTTAGTATTAAGCCCCAGAACGGCTGCAACCACGGAACCTCAAGTGCAGGGGAGTTGACAACTCAGCCATAATCAAGCTAACTGAATTGGACAGAGCAATGTGAGACATAATTAGCAATTCCGTTCAGCGAGCTGTCTCCTGAAAAACTTAAAATACCTTCCCTGCCTCATGCATATTCAGTGCCTCATTTGCTATTGTTTTTATCCAACAGGTTGAAATTCAAAAGGGAAAAAAATCCGAGTTGTCTGTCTCACTTTCATCCCCGCATTCTCCTCTCCGCACAGCAACCCTCTCTCCCCCCCAGCCAGTCCCTTTTCAATACCATGGGTCACTCCAATGCCAACTGCACATTGACAAATACAAAATACTCTGAACACAATTTTTTCTTTTGTTTGTACCTTTGTCACCCTTTCCTCTCAATTAGATAAACTGAGCAGGTAGGTTTGCCCTGGGGAATTATGATAGCCTGATTGCTGTGGTAAGACTTCTGAAGGTAGGGAGCCGGAGCAGAGAATTCTATCCTTCGTGAGGCGGCTGGGTCGTGGGGAGGTTCACACTGAACTGGAGATTGATTGATGATCCTAGTCCTGATCTCTGTCTGCCTTGGTGCCTTAGGCTTTCACTCTTTTTGATGGTGTAGGTGGTTGGGCTGCTGCCTGTTCATGTGCAATGTGACCTCAGAGGTAATGAGAGGGGAGGGGAAAAAAACCCAGGTATATTCCCATGTGTTCATTGCATCTTTTGGTTAGCTGCGCTTAGGAGCATTGGAAGCTTGTTTACTTGGCACCCAAACTGTGGTGAGTGTGCCCGCTCTGGAAGGACACACGAGGAGCTATGGGCATTGTGCTGCAGTGGAAGCAGGAGGCTGAGGGGGAACTGATGTCAGATTCTGGTTCTGGACTTAGTAGGCACTTGGAGTTGCTATAACAAACTACTGTGACTGGGTAGTTTAAACATCATAAATTTATTTCTTATAGTTCTGGAGGTTGGGAAGTCTAACAGCTAGTTGTTGGCAGATATGGTGGGTGAGCTCATTTGCAGATGATAAAGATGATGATACCTACCCATTGTATCCTCAAGTGATGGAGAACAGAGATAGAGAGAAATCTCTCTCTCTCTCTCTCTCTCTCTCTCTCTCTCTCTCTCTCTCTCTCTCCTGGAAATTGAACCCAGGGTCTCATAAATGCTAGGCAATTCAGTGCACTGAGTCACGCCTATAGCTCTCATGCTTCTCCTAAGAAGGGCGCTATTCCCGTCCATGATGGCTCTCTAGCCATAACCTAATCACTTCTCAAAGGCCCTTTCTCTTAATACTGTTATATTCATGGTTATGGTTTCAATGTCTGAATCTGGGGAAGGGCTTCACAAGCATTCAGTTCCTACCATTGACTGAGTTACCTTATCTTTTCTACCTTGGAGTGCTTCACGAGAATGACATGATCATAACAACCCTGTGTGGGAGTATTTGTTATGAGGATAAAATAAGATGATGCATAGGGAAAATATAGGTGACAGTCTGACACATTGTTTATGTGAAATAGTTATGTTCTTTACTTAAAATTTTTTTTTTAATTAATTAATTTTTTTATGTGTATGAGTGTACTGTTTGCACGTAGGTTGGTGCACCCGTGTTGTGCAATGCCTCGGAGGTCAGAAGAAGGCGTCGGATTCCCCTGGAACTGGAGTTAAACACGGTTCTTAGCCACCATGTGGGTGCTGGGAATCGAACCTGGGTCCTTTGCAAGAGCAGTTGGTGCTCTTAAGCACTGAACCATCTCTCCAGCCCCAATAGTTATGTTCTTTAAAATAATGTTTCCTCTGCTTCATCTTAGTTGTCCTCTCCTTTTCCTTTTTTATTGTGCCATATAATTTCAGGAAATCTAAAGAAGGCTAAAATGTCAAGAACATTATATTACTTTCAATCTCTTTCCCTGCAAACTTTATTTTATTTATTTACTTATTTTTTAAACTTTAAAAAGCATATTTTTAAAAATATTTTGTTTTGCTGGGTGTGGTGGCGCACGCCTTTAATCCTAGCACTTGGGAGGCAGAGGCAGGCGGATCTTTGTGAGTTCAAGGCCAGCCTGGTCTACAGAGTGAGTTCCAGGACAGCTGGGGCTACAGGGAGACCCTGTCTCGAAAAGACCAGAAAAAAAATTTTGTTTTTATTATATGTGTATGAGTGTATTGCCTGTGAGTACACCCGAGTCATGCAGTGCCCTCAGAGGTCAGAAGAGAGGGTTGGATCCCCTGGAACTGGAGTTATAGACAGTTGTTCACTGCCATGTGGGTGCTGGGAACAGAACCCAGGTCCTCTGCAAGAGCAGCCAGTGCTCTTATCCACTGAGCCATCTCTCTAGCCCCCTACATTTTTTATTGAATTTTTATGCATTTCATGTAATAGATCTTAATCAAATTTAGACCCCCTCCCTCATCTGCACCCCTCCATAGTCCCACCCAATTTCATGATTTTGTCCCTTGGTGCAAGTTCAGACATTGGAGTCTAGTCTGCCTATCTAGAATCACTCCCTTAAAGTAGGTCTACTCTCGCTATCCCAGCGGTAATCAGTTGCCAATAATACCTTGGCTAGAGTTGGGGCCTGCTGTCCATTTCCCCAGTTCTATGCTGGTTTTTTGTCTGTTTGCATCTGCATGGGTCTTATACATGCTGTCACCATTGCTGCACATTCATATGAGCAAGTTCTCAGAGGCCTGAAAGCCTCTCTTCTTATGTTCATGTACCAACTCTGGCTTTTACAATCTTTCTGGCCCCTCTACCTCAATGGTCCCTGAGTTGTAGGTGGGTGAAGTTTACCCAGGGACATATACTTCGCAGTCTCTTTTTCTCTAAAACTTGGCCAGTTGTGGCCTTCTGTGTGCATTGCACTCTGTTGTATGAAGAGGCTTCACTGGTGAGAGTTGTATTCGTATTCTTCGTACCTCCTGTTCCCCTTATGTTCCATGACCCCTAGGTATAGAGGTTCCACTGTAGATATATCACTTATGTCTGGGCATCTCTCTCAGACATATATTCTCTGTGTGTGACCAGTTGTGGAACTCTGTAATAGGTTTTGTGATGAATAGTATATGGAATACTTATATATGAGGGATTAGTGCTAACTTTTTTTTTGTTTTTGTTTTTTGTTCTTCGTTTTTGGTCTTTTCGAGACAGGGTCTCCATGTAGCCCCAGCTGGCCTGGAACTCACTCTGTAGACCAGGCTGGCCTTGAACCCACAAAGATCCGGCTGCCTCTGCCTCCCAAGTGCTAGGATCAAAGGCATGCGCCATCACACCCAGCAGCTTTTTTTTTTAAGACACATTCTAGGGGCTGGAGAGATGGCTCAGTGGTTAAGAGCACCGAATGCTCTTGCAGAGGACCTGGGTTTGATTCCCATCACCCACATGGTGGCTAAGAACCATCTTTGACTCCAGTTCCAGGGGAATCCAACGCCCTCTTCTGACCTCCGTAGCATTGCACGACACGGGTACACAAACCTACATGCAGACAGTATACTCATACACATAAAAATAATAAATAAAATAAAAAAGACACATTTTAGCAATTAATAAGTGCTGACTCGAGTTTATCATCTTTTATTTCTCCTGTTACTAACTGGTAGAGATGATTGGTTAAAGGCATAAAGTTGAGCTAAATGAGAAATTAAGTATTTTCTAATCCTAAATTTCCTCACTACAAAATAACCTTCTTTAGGTTTTAGCTTTTCTTTTTGGGGGGAATAGGGGAATATTAGAATAGGAAAACTTTCATGCTAAAAATTTTGGTTTGCTGACATGGATGCTGAAAGATTGATTTTCAAAGTTTTTTTTTTTTAAGTGAAAGGTAGACATCAAGGCAATACTCAGGATTGCACAGATTTTTAGGGGAACCTGAGATATGTCCTAGATAAAATAATGTATCAAGCATGAT
The DNA here is from genome assembly GCA_009823505.1 of Rhizomys pruinosus. Taxonomy (NCBI): domain Eukaryota; kingdom Metazoa; phylum Chordata; class Mammalia; order Rodentia; family Spalacidae; genus Rhizomys; species Rhizomys pruinosus. The sequence continues at coordinate 274,284 of VZQC01004041.1, read as the reverse complement.
ACTTTAATAGGGTTTCAAGTAAACAAAAGAAGAATAAAAGTCATTACTATTATCAGTCAGAGGAGGAAATCTAAGAACTTGGTTCTTTTCCTGGTTCAATTCCTCAGGGCAAATTGATATTTGAATGAGTTAAAGGAATGAGGAGTGATTATAAGGACCAGGTTAGCTGGGAACATTCCTCCTCTGTTTCCTGGAAGTAGATCTTATTGTAAACACCTCTAGTACTTACCAGATTACCATCCTAACATGTTCTTTGTTTCCCAAGTAAGCAGCTTCTTTCTTTTTTTTAAATTAAAAAAAAATTTTATTTATTTCTGCATGTGTATGAATGTACTGTCTGCATGCAGGTCTGTGCACCCGTGTCGTGCAATGCCACGGAGGTCAGAAGAGGGTCTCGGATTCCCCTGGAACTGGAGTTCTCCTGGAATTGGAGTTTTTTCGGACGGTTCTCGGCCGCCATGTTGGTGCTGGGGATCGAACCCCGGTCCTCTGTAAGAGCGGTCGGCGCTAGGCCATCTCTCCAGCCCCAACAGCTTATTTCTTTAAAAGGATTGTAAAATATCTGAACGGAAGTGTCAGCTCACATAGTTATTTTATGTGGTCTTCCACAGCTCCTCAACTTACCCTTCTACAGAGTGAGTTCCAGTTCAGCTGGGGCTATAAGGAGACCCTGTCTCGAAAAGACAAAAAAAAAAAAAATTGACCAGAGTCCAAGTCAACAGCTCCAGAGAGAGTGGACTGTTTTACCTCTCATCCACCTGTGCCCCTTTTCTAAGCCTAGGGAACAACCTGCGGAAGAGGGGGCATGGTAGAATGTAAGGGCTGCGATTGGGGTGAATGGTGAAACTACAGCAATGTAGTCTGGACACTCATTTGATCAACTTGATTGAACAAACAACCTGTCACCCCCCACTGGATGGTGGGGCTGTAGGTGTTTGGGCACAACAGCCTGCAGATAGGTTTTGCATGAAGGATGCTTGTACTCATGGATTATCACTTATAGCTAAAAATGAAAAAAAAAAAAACTGAGAGAAAGATGCAGGACAGTTATGGCAGAATGCATGATCTGGGATGGGGGGGTTGGGGGGGGAGGGAAAGGGAAATAAGCCTGAACTGAATTGGAAAAAATGTATGAAATGCACAAAGCATCAATAAAAACTAATAAAAAAAAAAAAAAAAGAAGTCCTTGTATTCTGGAGACAAAATGGCACACAAGAATCCACAAGCCTTCCTTTTACCTGCAGCGTTCTTCAATTTCTTAATTTGTTACGACACGTTTGAGCAAAGTCTGTGACCTGCCATTCTCACTGGGACAAAGGGATTTCTGGGAAGGGTAAAGAAAGGAAGCCTTCAGATGAATGTGTTGAACTACAGAAGGAAGTAAAAAGTGAGGTGAAGAAGGAGAGAAGGAAAGATGAAAGAACCTTGGAAAATGCTCAGCTTCCATGGAGAAAATTAGGACTCCGAATACTTTCTAAAGCAGATTTCATTTCACAAAGGCGGGGACAGGGCAGAGAATATCACCTCTACCTTGATATCGGGATGCCTGGAAATCACCTCTACCTTGACTGACACACTTAGGTCTTCACATTAGCCTTGTCTTCCAGGTAGAGGCTTGATCTGAAATTCTAAATAGAGACCTGGAGGAGCCAATACTGCAAAGAATGGGCACAAAATAGCATCTAGCCATTTAAGACTAGATGAGGGAGAGGTTGGCATGCTGTTAACAGTGGAAAATACCAGCCTTTGCCTGCTTGAGCAAAAGTTCACAGAGTTTTGAAAGGAATTAATCTGATGTTTCTACTTTAACCTCAGTAGAAGCCTAAATCCTGAAAAGTCTCTGCAAAAAGTATATTTTGTTGACAGGTTATTGTATAGGGTATAACCTCCCACAAAAATCTTGTCTAAATCCACCAGAATGGTGAAAATGAATGATACTGTATCAAAGTCGTGAGGGTGTCTGCTGTATGGCCTTCGATTTTTTGCTTCTTTTTTTCTCACACTTTTTTTTTTTAAAGCAGCGAGTCTATTGAGAAATCTTATTAAAAATCACAAACTGAACAGCACACACTTTTTTTTTTTTTGCGAACCAGAAACAGATTTTAAATGACAAAAAAACCCTCCTTTAATCTTTTTGTAACATCTTGACAGTTGTGCCAGAAAATGTCTGCTTCTGCCTTCAAAATATAATTGCTTTTGGTCTAAAATAATTCATTTCCCACTCTTTTAGAAAACCTTGCCCTTTCAGCTGGATATTTTTTTCTTAATTTTGTGGTTCCTTTTTTTGGAGGGCGATGGGAAGGGTTGTTGAAACCAGGAAGCGAAGAAGACCAGAATGAATGTGGAGCAGACACACTTTGTAAAGGAGCAAGATAAAGAGAGCATTTATGAGACATTCTGTCATGAAAATGAGGCTAACATCACAGTTTTGAATATCTAGTGTCCTCAAAGGTAGTTGACCTTTTAAAATCTATTAGAATATGTTTCTATTTGTTTACCTTTCAATATCTTAGGGACTCCTATCAATTTAATACTATTATAGCAACTACAGTCTTAAAGATCTTGTGTTTTCTCTAAAGTATTGCCTTATATATACTGGAATGAGTGTTTATCAGATTTGCATAAAATCTGCATTAATTCACTTTTTACGATGAAAGCTTTTGATCTATAACATACATCTTTCAGGAACTAAATGTAGGGGACCATGGCAAGACAGGGATCTTTCATGGTGGACTTGGAGTTAGGGCATAAGTGACAACCCGTAACTACAAAAATGGCATCCTTCTAACCCTTAAGCTTAACTCTTGAATCATAAAGTATAGGAAAGGAAAGACAGGAAAAAGAAAAAGAATGTGAAAGACAGTTTTTTTTTTTGTCTTTTCGAGACAGGGTCTCCCTGTAGCCCCAGCTGTCCTGGAACTCACTCTGTAGACCAGGCTGGCCTTGAACTCACAAAGATCCGCCTGCCTCTGCCTCCCAAGTGCTAGGATTAAAGGCGTGCGCCACCACGCCCGGCGTGAAAGACAGTTATTAAACATTACCATATACCTAATAATTCTGGGCTCCTTGCAATGCAGTGTCTTGTCTGTTTTCGTAAATTCTGTGATGGTAATTAGAGTCCGTCAATTCTTTTATGACTCAATTTAGAAATTTCTTTGGTTTGTTTGCAATCACCACCATTAGATCTCTGAAGAGGACCGTGGGATGTGGTCTGTCCACCTTCCACTGTTCCAGTTCCAGGATTCTCCTTGCACTCTTATTTCTAATCTCAATCTTCCTTCTTAGGAACATTCCTTGAATTTCTTTCAATTTTCAGAGATTCAAGTAGTTTTAAAGAAAATTAATCTTTTTTATTGTTAGTAGGTCTGGTATTTCTGAAAGGTCAGTTGCCTCTTAATACTAGATACCATCTTATTTTTTTCTCATAATAGCCTTGCAAAGTGGGTCGTACCATCCTTATTTTACAGATAAGGTAACAAAGATCTGGAGAGTTAGATTAACATGCTTGAGGTGTGTAACTAGTAAACTGTAGTGCCAGAAACTGAACATTGGTCTGTCTGGGTCTAATAGATGTATCTGTGTTCTATCTATATGTGAAATGATAATATTTATTTAAAACCTATTAATTGATCAAACACAGTATCAAGACCATATATTGAATAATGCTAAAATGGAGCTGGCTTAATAATTGAAGACTGGGTTGAGCATGGTGGCACATACCTTAAACCTAACACTTGGGAGGCTGAAGCAGGAAGATTACATAGCTCAGCTATATAATGAGATCCTGTTACAGACAAGCAAACACAGGCACACACACACCACACACACACACACACACACACACACACACTCATGTGCACACTAAAGGTTATTGCTTTCCTAAAATACTGTGATGAGAGACTCTGTGGTTCTGCCAGCACTGAATGAGAAATGCTGTTGGGATTGACTGTTAATGTCTGTCACGGGAACAGGATCTAGTAGCTTTGGCAGTTATTCATAATGGTTATGACTCACAGAATTATTCAATAACAGGGACAGGATGATGTGGGAGTTATGAACTAGGACCCAAGTCAAGTCTTGAATCCATAACACGTTTAACTGTGATGTCTTGAGAAACTTACTCAACCTGTGTCTGTTATTGAGGAAAACAACATTCCCTTTGAGGTTATTGTGAGACTTCAGTGATACACTGCATTTGGTACAAAATATAATTCTTTGTAAATAGCTTTTCAGGAAATATTGGATATTAGAACTAATAAAGAGAATGGAAGATTAACTTGATAGAATGCTTAGTACTTTCTAATTTTTCTTTCTTTAATCTTAGCTCTCCAAAAGATACACATTTGGGCTATTTTTCAGTCTCCCTGACAAGCTTCTCTTGACTTCCTTAAGATTAGATATGCTAATTTGCCTAACCAATTTAGTAAAAAATGAGCACCCCCATATCAACAGGAGACTCCGATTATGGCACAATATAATTAACAAAATCAGGGTGAGTCAAATTTTAAGGTACTGTGGCAGGGAACATGGCAGAAAAACCGGTATGTGTGTGTTTTGGTTAAAGATGATAATGCTTTCACAGGCACACTTTCTCTGTCTGAACTGCTGTCCTGTATGATAAGAGGAGTATGACAAAGATTGGGGGACCAGATGAAGCTGAGAAACAAAGCTACAACTGCTGATTCTTGTCCCAGTTCCATTAGCACCACGCAGTCGAGTGCTCTGGTATCCTGAGTGTACTTCGGTAGCTTGTAATTGCCCTGTGCTTCAGTCAAGAGATGGGTAATTGCTCCTATGGGCCATAGATTTCCTGCTAGCAGCGTCTGATTGAAACCAGCCATTTATTGTGGTTAAAAACCCCAGACTTGCTTCAGTGTTTACAGATAAACCTTCTGTGCGACAGTCATTTACTCTACCCAGCCATCCATATATTACAAATATTACACATTCCTTTTTCTCTTAAAGACAGAACAACTGTTCTTTTTTTAAGTTTGATTAATTAGAGAATGTAGTACTGCTGCACCAACTCTTTTATATGTTGCATTTGAAATAAAGGGACATCTTTGGACTCAAATTCTATACCACTGATATTTGGTAATAGCCAATACTATAGTTCTAGACAGGGACTTTTGCAAATGTATTTTTGTTTTTGTCTACTCCTTCAATAAGTCAAACATAGCTTCCAGCCTACCAGTCATGGTAGGTCCTCCTTACTTGGAATGTGAACAAAGGAAGGCATTTACTCATCTTACTGAGAACTATAAGTTTTCTTTTTTAAAACATTTTTTCTTTATTTTTATTTCATGTGTATGAGTGTTATGTCTGCATGTGTTTAAGCACACCCATGTCATACAATGTCTGAGAAGTATTACAGACAGTTGTTAGCTGCCATGTGGGTGCTGGGATTTGAACCTAGGTCTTCTGTAAGAACAACCAGTGCTTTTAATCACTGAGCCATCTCTCCAGCCCTGAGAACTATAAGTTTTCTAACTAAGGAGATTTATTTTTATTTTATGTGTGAATGTTTTGCCTGCATGTAAGTGGATCTGGAACATGCAATGTCCAGGGAGGCCAGAAGAGGGCATCAGATTCCCTAAAACTGGAGTTTCAGACAGTTGTTCAGACATAGGTGCTGGGATAGGAACCCAATCTTCTGCAAGAGCAGCCAGTACTCTTAATTACTGAGACACCTCTCTTCAGCCCTGTTTTCTAATTCTTTTTCAATACATATATTTGTTGAATTTTTGTGCATTTCATATAACACTTTTTGGTCTTTTCGAGACAGGTAGCCCCAGCTATCCTGTAGACCAGGCTGGCCTTGAACTCACAGAGCTCTGCCTGCCTCTGCCTCCCAAGTGCTGGGATTAAAGGCATGTGCCACCATGCCTGGCCATATAACACATCTTAATCATGTTTAGACCTCTTTTCTCATCTTAGTCACCATAGCGTCCTTCACTGGATTTCATGTGTGCTGTCATATATGTTAAGGCCTAGGGAGACAAGTTCGTGTACCCAGATGTCCCTTGGTGTGAATTCATCTACTGAAACCTGCTCAGCCTTTCCAGTGTCACTTCCTTAAAGAAGATCAGTTCTCCTTCACCCAGCAGTGATCATATGTCCGTAGTTCCTCCCCTAAGATTGGGGCTTCCTGCCCAGATCTATGCTAGGTTTTTGTCTCATTTGAATTTGCATGGGTCTTGTGCATGCTGTCTCCATTGCCGTGTAGCAAGGTCCCAGAATCCTGGAAGACTGTTGTCTTGTGTTCATCCACCACCCCTGGCTCTTACAATCTTTCTGTGCTCTCCCTTCCAAAATGGTTCTTGAGCCCTGGGTGAGTGAGGTTTATTACAGGAGTCCTATCCAGAGACATGAACTCTGTCTTTTCTAATTTTACCGACACTGTGTATTCATTGCATACAGTATATGATGTTACATAATTCTATGAGGTAATCAGTGTTCTCTAGGCAGTTTCAATTTTTTTTTTTTTGGTTCTCATTCTTCCACTCCTGAAGCTCTATTAAAATTAGGAGTCAGGACTGGACAACAGTTGGACATCCAAGGATGCTTTAACCTTAAACCTGTCCAGTAGACCTTGAGGTTTGGAGTAGATTTAATGCAACATCTCTGCTTCTGAGTAGTGATATGGGCATGGGCACAGTGTTCTGCTTGCTCTCTTTATTCTTCTGCCAAAAACAGAGTAATTCCCAGGGATAAACTGTTGGAGATAAATGGCTTAGGATAGAGTGTCAGTGCTCTGGATTTGTGAAATCAGAAGCTGTCACTCCTCTGTGCGGCCCCCTTTTTAACTTCCTTGCCAAACCTAGACCCTTGTTTGTAGTTCATGAATAACTTATGCTCTTTCTATAGGAAAGTGTAGGATCATCTGGTAATCTTGACATTTATGTACAAGTCTCTAGTTTGATTGGCAGGAAAAATGCTGAATACATTTTTTAGCTAAGTGAGCGTGAAAGATTTCCACTATCAGGGTCAAGTTAATCTAGTCAAATTAAGAAGAGATAAGACTTATTTCCAGTGTTTTCTTTTTCTCTCCGCAAAGTGCTAGGGCTTAGATAAAGGTCTCTACATGTTTGATGAACACTGACAACTGAGTGACCCCCGCTAGGGTTTTACATTTACCATTTTGCTTTGCTTGCTTTTTTCCTAACTATGTGGGGTTGATGAGCTCATTTGTAATGCAGTGTTAAAATATATATTAATTAGAAAAAATATATATATTAATTAGGATTCTTGGGGATAAGTCAAAACATGGGTTCCTGGGACTCAGACAAGGACTACTAATCCTCCTTCCATGTTGTAATGTTGAAATTAGTGGTTTGGGTGGGAGAAACATATTGCAGTTGAACTAAAGCAAAGAATACTTCTCAGTAGTATCCAAACATGAGTGTGGTGTTTCGGTAGGCAGTGGATAGGTGGTGTATGTCTGAGTGCTTTAAGAGCATTTAAATAAGACAAGAAGTTGGAAAAAAACCTTCACCACCGTGATGGTATCGATCAATGTGTGATATATTCTAGGAAATCCAAATTTATAGTGGCAATTTATGAAATAATAGTTAAATTTACAAAATAATTGTTGATAAAAGTCTAAAGGACATACATTAATGAATAGTTTCTTTTTAAGATATTTGCTTTTATTTTATGTACATGGGTGTTTTGTCCATATGTATAGGTGAGCACCAAGCATGTGGAGGCAAGAAAAGAGTGTTGGATCCCCTGGAACCGGGCCTCCAAGTGATTGTGAGCCACCTGACAAAGGTGCTCAGAACCAAACCCAGGTCCTCTGCAAGAGCAGCAATTTCTCTTAACTGCTGAGCCGTCTCTCTAGCTCCACTGAGTAAATACTTTGTAGGCTAAGAGCTTTGCTTATATCTTTTTACTTATTATTTACCTTAATAAAGTGAATGAATGTGATCTGCTTTCCCAAATATGAAGCAGAGGCCCAGAAAGTTAAAGAACATGGACAAGAACATGGGACTTCATAAGAGGCACAGTTGAGAGTTTCACTCAGCTTCCTTCCACATTCAAGGACTTGCCTTCATTTTCCCTATCTTTGAATTCCTTATGGTTCCTCTAATGAGCAAACTTCCTTAGTGTAGTTAAATGGGATTTGACTGATTACTGCCTAGTTTTTCAGCTGAAGTTTTGGGAACTTTTCCCATTATTGATTAATTCAGCTAGCATTTACTTTTGGATCTCCCATGTGTCAGACACCAGTGCCTATAGAGAATACAAAGATGAGTCAAACATGATCCATTCTTAAGAGGCTTTCGTGCAGGGAGAAGGTTCATAAAAATACACTTTATGATTCACCATCAGAACTACCAGAGATGTGTGTCCAAGTGTTAGGGGTGGGACAGAAGACTAAGCAATTGATACATGAGGGAGGAAGGTGTGTTTAGCAGGGACAACTGTCCATAACAAAAGAGCTATAGTTAGGGTCTTAAAGATGGTTGGTGGTAACAACAGAAAAGACTGCATCAAAGAACTGACTGAAATACTGAATCTGGTGGGGTAGGGTGGGGAGGGTTGGGAGGGGAACACGGGTCTAGATTCGATTTGTAACATAATCTTGTACAAATATATATATATATATATATATATATATATATATAATGAAAAAAAAGATGGTTGGTTGTATGATGATCCAGGAGACAATCGCTAATGGTTTCTGACACTTTCAAATGTCTCTCAGAGCAACCCAATTAATATATTAGCTTGTTTAAAGGTCTCACACTTGTAGTTGTTACTCCTTCATGCATGTAAGTGTTGAGGAGGCAAAGGTATAGAGACGATTAAGTATTAGATTAGATTGGGCCAGGATGCAAATTCAAGGCAGCTGGCTCAGTAGCCATTGTGCAGCTCTGCTTCACAGAAGGAGTAAGTGGGTAAGCGTTTTGTGTCCTTGGTAAGGTAGAGTTAAGAGGAGGCTTGAGGACAGCGAGAGTTTGCCTGGCCAACAGAAAGATGAGAAATAATGAAGCATAAAGTGGGGACTTGAATTACAGCTTATGTGTTGGGGTTTGAGAGGAGACCCCCGAGGTTGTATATATACCACCATGGGCCAATGTTGAAAGGACGATTTTACATAAGGGAATGAAGTAGTCCTATTAGTTTTAATTTGTAAAGTATTCACAAATAATTAAGAAATAGTCTTGCTGGGCGTGGTGGCACAGGCCTTTAATACCAGAACTTGGGGGTGAGATGGGGGGCCAGAGGCAGGTGGATCTCTGTGAGTTCAAGGCTAGCCTGGTCTACATAGCGAGCTGCAGGCCAGCTGGGACCGAAGGAAAACCCTGTTTCAAAAAGACCAAAAAAAAAAGTCTTGTTTCAGTCTTAGTTTATTTTTCTGTTTCTGTTATACAAATACCCCAACAAAAGCAACTTAAGAGAGAAAGGGTTTTAGTTGCAGGCTACAGTCCATCATAGTACCTTGTCAAGTCAAGGGTCTGCAGGTACTTACTGGTCACAAGGAATGCATACTGCTGTGCAGTTCGCTGTCTCCATTTGTGTAGTCCAGAATCCCAGCTAGGGAGTGGTTCCACCCACAATGGGAGTGTATTCTCCCTCCAGTCAATGAAATGAAGAAATCCTGCAGGGGACATGTTCAAAGTTCTGTCTAGTAGGTCATTCCAGATTCTGTTAGGTTGACAATGAGCACTAACCCTCATAGACATAAATAAAAGCCCCCGAAAGTGTTACTAAGGAACAATTTGATCATCCCTTTTTCAGTTATCTTGTTTTCTTTCTGTACTTTCACTTCCAGCAATGAAGTTAGGTTAGTTCCTGAAACTGAAGCCTACGAATGCCCTGCCGATTTATCCTGGTTAGAGGTAGAACTGACAGAACCCTGAGAACACTTTTGTCACCTAAAATAGAGATTCATTCTAGAGAACGTTCAGATAAAACTGCTTTCTTCTAAAGGAGGTGTCACAGAGGATTTTTTAGGGCATAGATTTAGCTTTTATGGCTCCAGGATTCCGTTTTAACATTTCACAGACTATAACCCAAACTCAAGGCCTCTAACTCCAGAAAATGGTACTCAGATTTTGGGGAGGAGGATTGTGGTTGAGAAGGCTGCTGGGCTGATGATCTGGGATGCTGTTTTTGCAGGCATGGTGGCCATCAGAGGGCATTCGCCCACTTGAAGACTTTTTTGTTGTTGTTGTTGTTTATTATTTATTTATTTTTTCTCACTTGAAGACTTAAAGGGAGCAGTAGTCCTCTTGTCTCCTGCCACTGTCTTCCATAGATTGGCCCAGCATTGCCCGACACTGGCAACTCTTCTCTCTGACTTGCTTTGAAGTGTGCTGATAGTACAATGACCTTTTCTTTGTTTATTGTTTTTTGAATGTTGTGGGAGTTTATATAATTGATAGGCCTGTGTACCATAGCATGTCTGAGAGTCTGCTGGTGAAATACTACACGATCTAAATGTTTAGTTCTTTCTTCCTAACCTCATCCCTGATGTCAAGCAGTCATCATCCTAAATGCTGAGTTGATATGGTAATAAGACTTTTCCTTATCTTGTAAGTAAAAGGTTCAAGTCAATCAGAGTCACCCAGGGTTAACCTGTATTCTAAACTTCAGCTTTTTGTTGACAATCTCTTGAACATTAACATAATGCTTGAGTTATAGTTTTTCTATATTTCTGAATGGAACTCCATCTCTGCTTTCATCAGCTTGACTAGGGGTTTAAGATGTATTTAGGGAAAATAACTTGTAAATGGTTATCAGTACCAGACTTGCTATAATCACTTAGTGTTTTAATCTGATTTAAGAAATGTACGAGGAAAAAAAGAAATGTAGGAGGTAGAGAATCAGGAAATGAAAAAAGTATATTAAGGGTCTCCCTATAGCCTCAGCTGGTCTGGAACTCACAGAGATCTGCCTGTATCTGCCTCCCGAGTGCTAGGATTAAAGGCATGCACCACCATGCCTGGCTTAAAGATGGTTCTTAGCCACCATGTGGGTGCTGGGAATTGAACCTGGGTCCTCTGCAAGAGCAGCTGGCAGTGTTAACCACTGTGCCATCTCTCCAGCTCCATAATTTCTTATAGTTAGAAATGTTTGGAAGTATAAGCATTCTGCTACAGTTCAAAATCCTCTAATGTGCAAGTGGGCACAATGAACAAATCCAGCAAATCTGTATGGTTCAAGGAATGCTGTTAATTGTTTAGTTGCCATGGTTAAGCCTTGTTTTTCCTAGTTATCATCCTAGTTAAACTGTACTTGGATCTTTTTCAATTTTATTTATTTATTTATTTATTTATTTATTTTTTAAATGATTTACCACATTTTTATTTAAGTTAAAAGAGTAATAAACATATTCTTTATTTTTGCTATAAATGCAAACCATATTTTCTTAAACTGTTGTTCTTACCATGAAAGAATATTTTGTTTATAATGAAAAATTGATACTCAAAACAAGAAGTTATCCTCAGTAACTACCTACTTCACAGTCATGTGGTCTTTTCCAACCTAGAGTTTAAATACACATTGCATTCCTTTTGCGATTTTCTGTACTATCTTTTGAATACACAAAACTTATATATTAGTTCAAACTCCAAATAGTTCTCCATGAAATATTTGGATTCTTTTTTTATTTTTGGAAGATGATTGTCCTATAGAATTGGGGGCGGTGCATTATTAAACAAACCTACTTGAATCTGTTGACAGCATTATCCTCCTCTGGCTGTATTTGTTACTTTTTTGTTGTTACGATACACCATAAAGAAGGCAACTTATAGAAGAGTTTATTTGACATATGATTCCAGAGGGATTAGAGTCCGTCATGGTGGGGAGCTGTGGCAGCGGAAGGTAGCTGGAACAGAGAGCCCAACCATCACAGGCACAGGAACCAGACACAGGAAATCCAGCAACCTTTAAGAACTCCTAAAGTCTACCTCCAGCAAGGCTGTACCTCCTAAGTTCTCCCAAAACAGTGTCATTAAACTGCTGGGGACAAAATGTGCAAATTCTTAGAGTCTATGGGAGTATTCTCACTCAAACCACCAAACGGGCCTTAAGAAATCTGATAATATTTTGCTCTGTCAATCTGTCAAACTTGCATAATAATAACCTTCCCTCTATTAACTCATTGAATTTCTTTTTTTTTTAATTTAATTTTTATTGATGCTTTGTGCATTTCGTACATCATTTTCCAATTCAGATCAGGCATATTTCCCTTTCCCTTCCCCCCCACCCCCACCCCATCCCAGATCATGTATTCTGCCATAACTGTCCTGCATCTTTCTCTGCTTTTTTTTTTTTTTCATTTTTTTAGCTATAAGTGATAATCCATGAGTACAAGCATCCTTCGTGCAAAACCAATCTGCAGGCTGTTGTGCCCAAACCCCCACAGCCCCACCATCCAGTGGGGGGTGACAGGTTGTTTGTTCAATCAAGTTGATCAAATGAGTGTCCAGACTACATTGCTGTAGTTTCACCATTCACCCCAATCACAGCCTTTACATTCTACCACGCCCCCTCTTCCGCAGATTGTTCCCTAGGCTTAGAAAAGGGGCACAGGTGGATGAGAAAAAAATATGGAACGCTTCACGAATTTGCGTGTCATCCTTGCGCAGGGGCCATGCTAATCTTCTCTGTATCGTTCCAATTTTAGTATATGTGCTGCCGAAGCGAGCCAATTTTATTTATTTTGTATGTGTATGAATGTACTGTATGCATGTAGGTCAGTGCACCCGTGTCGTGCAATGCTGCAGAGGTCAGAAGAGGGCGTAGGATTACCCTGGAACTGGAGTTAAAGACGGTTCTCAGCTGCCATGTGGGTGCTGGGGATCAAACCCGGGTCCTCTGCAAGAGCAGTCGGCGCTCCTAACTGCTAGGCCATCTCTCCAGCCCCAACTGTACTTGGCTTTTAAGCAAATTATTATCTTATATTTTGTCTTGAAGGAATCAGGCTTGAAAAATCTACATTTTATCCCTAGAGACCATACAAGCATTAAAATACTCCACTAGTTTGGGGAATTGATATGAAATTAATCCATTTACAGATAGTTCTTGCTTACCTTTGCTATTAGCCGTAATAATCAATATTGGTTACCTCAGTACCCTCCCTGCTAGTAGGTCAACTTATTCAAAGTGCATTATAAGCAAACAATATGCCACACAGTATGCTGGTCATTCAATACTAATATTTATATATAATGCTTGTCCTCAGGAAGCTTATTCCTTGCTTTGGATGAAAATCTGATGTAAACACTATGTTTCATTGCTTAGATATATTTTTATTTACAGAAGGCAGATTCTAAATGAGTTATGCTTCACCATTCCTCCTGAGAAGTGGCTTAAATCAAGATGTATTTGCTAGGCAACATTACAATGAATATTTTAACAAGGGGATGTTAATCACTAGGTACCTGGTTTGATGTTGATTCAACAATAATTCTCCAAGAATATCCACAGTTGAGACTTTCCTTAAGCTGTATCAACTGATTTTAGAAAGGAGAATAAGAGCTGAAGTGTTTGGTTCAGCTCCAAGGCCTGATATGGGGTGTTTTAGGGTTTGCTGAGAATTCTATATTTCTATGTGCTTTTATAGAAGAGCCCCCGACCCCCGACTTCTAAGCAGAGAAGTAGAAATGAAGGTTTCCAAACTCAGAGTGTTTGTTGGAGGTGGTTAACCTCTCAGATAGTCCAGATTGGCCCTAGGACAATATGGATGACAATCAAAAGGGTGTGTAGGGTAGCCATGATTTGGGGGGGCTGTATATTATTTACTTTAGAAATATATCTGCTGTGTTTAGGGAGTCACAATGCTCAAGGTATAAGGGTATAAATCTTTAAAAAAGGGTACATTGAAATAAATCTGTGTCCTGAGCCTTTTCAAAGTTAAGGGAATCTCTCTCTCTCTCTCTCTCTCTCTCTCTCTCTCTCTCTCTCTCTCTCTCCTCTGTATTCTCTCTCCACACTTATATTTGGTCAAGTTTTGGTCTTAAAATATTATTTGCTTTACTCTGCTATGTTGAAGAGTAAAAGGAAAGGTATAATTTTACATTAGGATTTTAGTTCTAACAGTTTAAGGCAACTAGAATAATTAAGAAGCGAAATGAGTCTTTGAGGGTCTGTTCTAGTTTCTCTTCAATTGCTGTGACAAAACACTCTGACCAACACCAACTTGGGAAGGAAAGGGTTTATTCAGCTCACATCTCCTGGGTCACAGTTCATCACTCAGGGAGCCCAAGGCAGGAACTCAGGGCAAGAACCTGGAGGCAGGAGCTGAAGGACAGGCCATGGAGGAATGCTGTTTACTAGCTTGCTCCCCTGGCCCATGCCCAGCCTGCCCTCTTATACGGTACACAACAACCTGCCCAGGGTGGCACCACCAATAGTGGGCTGGGCCCTCCCACATTGCTCAACAATCAAGACAATACTCCACAGATGTGGCCACAGGCCAATCCAATGGAGCCAGTTCCCCAATTGAGGCTCCCTCAACTCAGGTGTGTCAAGTTGACACTAAAGCTATCCAGCACACCTGTCATTTTAATGTTCACTTGGGAAACAGAAACTGGTGCCCTCTGCTCAAGATCTGAGGAACCTGGCTGGCATAGGGCAGGGATAAGGATCAGTTTGTAAAATCCAGATTTATAGTACTTAGCACAGTCCTTGGAAAAAGGAAGGCATTCAGAGATATACCCCATCTTTGTGCATGGACTATGAAAATAAGAAAGATGTGGTGTGTGTCTCCAGGAAGCTTGAAATCTGGTGGAAAAGAAAACTAGGTAAATGGTTGTGATGGTTAATCCTGGGTGTCAACTTGACTGGACTAAGGGTCTTCTGATTGGACCGCCTCAACCCGGATGGCCCACCCCAAATGTGGGCGTTACCTTCTGTCGGCAGGCAGTATTTAAGGCCAAGGCAGAAGGCTCTGGTCCCTTCTTTTCTCCTGCGGCTTGCCTCTCTCATCTGGTGAGTTTGTCTTGCTGCTGTGATCAACCTTTCGGATCCCAGCGTGTACTGAGACCGGCAGGTCTCCTGGAATCCATTCGGGCCTTCAGCACTGGATTGGGACTACTGAGACATCCAGCCTTGAGGACTGAGCAGTTCCTGGATTCTCTCGGCCTTTCCAGTGTGGTGCAGCTACTGTTGGACTCCTTGAACTCTGTCACGTGAGCAAATCAATAAATTGTATATAGCTATATATTCGTCCTGTTACTTCTGTTTCTTTAGAGAACCCTGACTAATACAATGGTGGTAATGAGAACCTTCCTCTCCCTGCACAGAATCTCATTCTGCAGCCCAGGTTGAGATTTACCTTACTATGTAGCATTGAACTCGTGTCAATTCTCCTGCCTCAGTCTCCTGAATCTTGGGATTAGAGGTGTTACTGATCATGCCTGTTGAGAATTCTTATTCAAAGTGCTTTGAGACTGAAGAGGAAATAGTGGCCTGTGTTTTCTTCTATACAGATCTGTCCACATGAGCCACATTATTTGCTATAATAGGCTAAACAGGCTATAAATTGAATTTGCATCCAAATTCCTCACAATGATTGGAAGCATAAAAAGTGCTGTTGTGGTGACAGCAGCTAGTGTGTACATCAAGTTCAAACAGCAGGGGACTTAGTTTGCTAGGGATGCTTTAACAAAGTCCTGTAAAAAACAAAAAACAAAACAAAACAAAAACAAAGTCCTGTAAACTAGGTGGATTAAGTACCAGGAGTGTGTCCTTTTTAAGATCTGGAGACTAGACACATGATATTGATATCAAGGTGTCAGTGAATTGGCTTTCTGAAGGAATACGAGGGAAAACCTGTTCCATGCCTCCTTTCTGTGAGTCTGGAATTTGGCTGGAAGCTTTATGTCTTGGGCATCTGTGGCATTATGCTCATTTGATTTCCTTCTTCATATGACAATCTCCTTGTGTCCATATTTGTGACTGAATTTCCTCTTCTTGTTTTTGAGACAGGGTCTATAAGCAGCCTCAACTCATAGTGTAGAATTTATTATGCAGACCAGGCTGGCCTTGATTTTAGATTTTACAGAGGCTCATCTGCCTTTGCCTCCCTAGTGTTGGGATTAAAGGCATGTGCCACAATACCCTGCTCAAATGTCCCCTTCCTATAAGGATACCTGCCATGGTGGATTAAGAATCTTCCCTACTCCATCATGACCTCATCTTATCTAATACCTGCAATAAATTTCAATTTAGGTCACGTTCTGATATAGTGGGAATTAGGACTTCAGCAGATAACTATTACACACACACACACACACACACACACACACACACACACACGATATAGTTCAACACACCAAAGCCTGTGTTAAACATTTTCTTGTTGTGACTAAATACATGAGAAGACAACTCCTGGTGCAGAGAGTATAGTCAATGGTTCCTGGCTGCATTATTTCCTGGGCCTGGGGTGAGGCAGAACATCATGGAAAAAAGAATATGTTGGAGAAGAGCTATTTACTTCATGAGAGCCAGGAGGCAGAGAGGGTCAAGGAAGGGGCCAAGACAAGACTCATTCTTCAATACTGCCCTGTCTACCGCCCCAGTGATCTGCTTCCTCCAACCATGCCCTACTGTCACCCAGCAATGCCATCATACCACAAATTTATCAAGAGACTTGTCCAATGATTTGATCAAAGGCCCCATGATTCAATCACCAGGTACCATCAGCTGACACAAAGTTGACAACATATAAGCCTTTTGGGAGACACTTTATATTCAAGTCATTATAAGGCCCTTTCTTAAAAATGTATTTATGTATAATTTCAAGATACAGGGAGGAAAATGTGGTTAGCCCATCTCTTAAACATGATAAGCATTGGAAAGTCATACATTTTACCAGCTGAAAATAACAGAAGAACCAGTGTTGAAGAAGAAATTGACGTCATTGGGTGCTTCATACAGTCTAGACACTGTGAGGTTTATGTCCCTATCCTTTTACCTAAAGTAATTTAATTCCTACCAAAACATGCTTATAATGTCATCTCTGTCTTAGATGTAGAAACTGGGGTTCAGTGTCTCAAGCCACAGAGGTGCCATGCTGGGATCTGAAAGTTAGTTTGGTGGGTGCCAGAGAATAAGGTCACTCCCTTCTAGTGTGATGCCATCCCAAGAAAATAAGAGACAAGAAATGCAAGACTGTGGAAGCCAGTGATCCTGGAACACCAAATCTATAGACTGGCTGCTGCTGACTAGAGCAACACAGCCAAAGGCATAGCAATATGATGGAAACAGTAAACCCAACATTCTCTTATTCTTATAGCAATTACAGAGTGACACAAGAAACTAATCGATTTAAATCTCAGTTTCCAAATTTACTGTTGTCTACCTATTCTTATCCCACGCATA
Source organism: Rhizomys pruinosus (assembly GCA_009823505.1). Lineage (NCBI taxonomy): Eukaryota > Metazoa > Chordata > Mammalia > Rodentia > Spalacidae > Rhizomys > Rhizomys pruinosus. Next base: position 256,944 of record VZQC01004041.1, on the reverse strand, counting down.
GCTTGTTTCCTACTATAGGAAAAATGAATCCATAATTAAAGTGTAAGAAGAGGCTCTTGTGGTGACTCATGTGGAAAGTTTCATTAGGCACTTAAAACTCGACTTTCTTCTTAGCATTTAACACATTCGGTTCCCCCCCGCCCCCTGACTTCCCTTTCTTCTCTCTTCTTGTTCTACCACATCCATGTCATGAAAATGGCTACTGAAATAAATTAGTTTAATTTGTGAAATCGCATTACAGTTCTCTCTGCTTCTGCCAGTGTGCCCAGATTAGCCCAGGCAGATGGCTGCAGAGTTTCAGCGCTGGTGAGAAAAGGGGCCCTTCCCAGAGATGAAGTACAAGTGTGGGAGAAATGTAGCTGCCAAAAAGCTGTGTGCTTGAGTTTTTGGGCGAATGAAAGCAAGAGTTTCACATCAGGTCGACTCTGCCTTCTGAAGAGAGGGTGCTCTGAGAGCTAGAAGCAGCTGGTTCTGGAGAAAGGATGGATTGAAAAGAATCAGAGGCATTATGAGTCTTAAATTATTTAAGTTCCTCCTGTGGCAGCAAACTGTAATTGCTTCCTATTTCTGTAAATATTAGCAGCTGTGAGCCTTTCAAGTAAGGAGCTAAAACAGCACTCAGTGTATCATACTTAGGCTCTGGAATATTGTTAAATACCTGACCTTGGGCTGTCAGAGTATGCTCATTACCCACACTAGCCCTTCTGCTGGGGGAGCTGTTGACATTCTGAACTGGTACATTATTTTCGGCCTGGTCTGTAGGAGCCTCAGTAGATGGAGAATTGGCAAAGGGAATTGTAAGCCACCAAACAGCAATGTCTGGATCATTTTCCTCCGAGGAGGTGGCATCTGTGCCTGCTGCCTTTTAGCCATTTTCACACCTGTGACTCCACCTACAGCTGTCTTAGTAGATCTTTCGTCAAACTGGCAAAACGGAAACCAGCTGCCACTAGTCCCAAACTGCTTCATATTCCAGCTCTTAGCTCTACTCTCCATTGAGCTCTCTCTGCCTTACGCTCTGTACTGTAGTCGTACTGGAATTTTAGGCTAGGCCCCATTGTAGTCTCACTGGTCCCTTGTACTTGGCCCCCACTCTTCATCTGTATGGAGCCCTGCTGTCTCCATTGCATCTCTATGCCAGCACTTGCTGATTCTGTGGAAGATGCTTGACTTGGAGCCTTGCCTGAACATTCTAACTAAGGCTGGTCATGTCTTCTTTGCTTTACCATGGTTCTAGGCACTTTCTCTATAGGATAATGTATTTAGTCATATCCATTTACCGTTGTATAGTGAACTCCCTGGGGCAAAACAGTGTCATTTCTATTGTTTTAGCTGCAAGTCCTATGTGAAGACCAGTACACAGAAAGTGCTTCACAAATATTTGTTGAGTTAAATCCTTTTTCTTATATTTAGTGTTACTGGAGGACGCACATCAGTAGGTTATTCTTAGTGTTGAGAAGCTAAGGAGTTAAAATAATCTCAATGTATGGTAGAATCTCAGAGATGATTTCAAAGGGCCATTTCCTTCTCATCTTTGTTAACACATTCGTGTGGAATGGCTGTGCCCAGCCTCAGTAGATAAATCATGATTGGCCTAAGCCTATTATTGCAATCTCATTCCTTTCTTTCTTTTTTTTTTTTTTTTGCCAGTGATTAACTCAGGAGTGGATGCATGACCCAGTCATGGCCTATGAGACATCAGTCAAGGCCCTGGATATGATTTTGCTTTTTATTAACAGGTAGGGTATGCTTGTACATACCAGCACTCAAGATGCTGAGGAAGGAGGATCTTGATTTGTAGCCTGGGCTACATAGTAAGACTTTGGTTAAACAAAGAAAATGAATGAATGACTTAAGTGTAGGAAGAAAAATCATTTGGGTCCATATCTATCTGCCCCTTCTATTTTGGTGCTTTCTTCAAATGGACTGAGGTGCTACAAGCCTTTGTCAACCATAGGAACATATTCACAAGGATGAAAGCCACAGTGAGCAGCAGACAGAGAAGAAATTCTTGGGCCCTGGATGATGTTGAATGGTCCCTTGTACAACTGACCTTTGGGCTTTTTTTAATTAAAAAAATTCTTATTGAATTTTTGTGCATTGCATAAAACCTTTTTTTTTTTTTTTTTTGGTATTTTTGAGACAGGGTCTCCCTTTAGTCCTAGTTGGCCTGAAGCTCAGTTCTGAAGAACAGGCTGGCCTTGAACTCACAGAGATCCCCCTGCCTCTGTCTCCCAAGTGCTGGGAATCAAACCTGGGTCCTCAGCAAGAGCAGTCAGTGCTCTTAACCACTGAGCCATCTCTCCAGCCCCAACATAAAAACATTTATAGCCTCTCCCTCATCTGGATCCCCCCCCCCATGGCCCACCCCACTAGATTTCATGCATTCTGTCTTATATTAGAGCCTAGCAGGTCAAGTTAGTGTCCCCTGATATCCCTCAATGCTGTTTCATTCACTGGGGTCTAGTCAGCCTATGTAGAGTCACTCCTAAAAGAAGATCAGCTCTCCTTCACTCAGCAGAAGTCGGCAAAGGTTAGGGCCTGCTTTTCCCCAGTACTGTGCTGGGTTTGTGTCTGCTTGAATTTGCATGGGTCTTCTGTGTAGTGGCACCATTGCTGTAGCTTCATATGAGCAGGGTCCCAGGAACCTGTAAGACCCTGTTTCCATGTGGTCATGAACTTTAGATTTTTGTAAAGTAAGAAGAGGCATCTCCCAATTCTAGCTACTATTTTGTTACCTACGTTGGTTCAAGCTTGGCTAGTTTTCTGTTATCTACACCAGAATTCTCCCAGCTGATACAGATGCTGGGGAAAGGAAGGCATAGGTATGGATTATGACTCTAATTTAAAAAAATGAAAATGTTATGCCATACAGGAAAGGCTGCACACAGTGAGTATCTTGGCCTTAGCACTGACTCATTTCTTGAATCCTGTGCCATTTTGAACAGGATCCTTATCCCCCTTATTTGTTGGTCAGTCAGTCATTTATTCAACAACAAAAGTATATTTGACTGCCTGGTGTGTATCATAGGCTATGCTAAGTGCTTGTTTAGGAAAACAGGGATGAGTGGATGATCTCTAAGTATTTTTTCATTAACTGTCCTGAAACCTCTTTCTTCAGCCTTTGGTTTTGTCTTTGAAAAGAGTTTTAGGAACTCCGAGTTAATAAAAATCCTGTACAGTTTCCCCAGAAAATTTGTCTTGATTCCAAGTATGTTTATCATTGGCCTTTTCCTCATCCAAATTTCTTGCAGATCCCTGTCTGATAGAATTAAAAAAAAAAAAGAAAGAAAAGAAAAGAAAACCCGAAGCATCTGTCTCTGGCAAGTGTGGCTTATGAGTCATGTCTCCTCCTCTGCAAAGGAAGGTCTGTTGAAGCCAACTGAATAAAAGAACCCAAGGAGGAGGCCTGATAAATTTATTTTAGGTTCAGCCCCCCCCACCCAGTTTCCCTTCCCCATGCAGTTATTTATTCAGTTACCAGGTTTTTGCACTTATAATATATTTAGGTGCTCCTGTCCTGGGTTCCCTTTTGAGTTTTCTTGCTGGGAATAACTGTCCGTGGGTGAGTTTTGAATTGGTTCATTATGATCCCACTGCGATTGGGCCAGTGCTTGTGATTCAAACTACCATGAACCTACACATTGTGTATATATAGTAATCTCTGTTGTGTTGGTGGAGGGCTGAGCCAGGCTGTTAGATGGTGGGTCATCCATGCTTGATGGGGGTGCTGGACAAAGAATAGTGAAGATATGACTGGTGGTTGCTTTGGGATTCAGGTTTGGCTGTTGAGTGTAAACAGTTTAGGGCTTAAATTGTGGAGATGAAACACCTTTTTTGTTATTCTTCTCTTGTAAAAATATTCGATTTTCATTTTTATTTATGTGCATGTGCCTATGTGAGTATATACAACGTATGTGTGGATTCCAAGGGTGGATGGAAGAGGGCACTGGATCCCCTGGAGCTGGAGTTACAGGTGCTTGTTCCCTGACCTGGGTGCTGGGAACTAAACTCAGGTTCTCTGGAAGAGCAGCAGTGCTCTTGAGCAGAGCCATTTCTCCAGCTCTTACTCTTCCCTTCTTACCACATGACTTCCTTCTCTTGGTTTGCGATGGGTGCTTTAATTCCAATACCATGTCTGAGTTCCAGCAAGTGGCAGCGAGGGGGGGGGGCAGTAATAGCATCATATGTGCCTTGTGTTTTGGATAAGACCAGAAAGTTTAGAAAGTCCTTTCTACTCCTCTTCCTCATTGACTTTTCCCATGGCCATGCCTAGCTTTAAGGAAGAGTGGAAGATGTAGTCTAACTTGGCAGATAAAACTTCTATTGTAGTGGAAGACTAGATATGGAAAGGAAGACTAGAAATCCCAGGCCAAGTAGAGGTGAAGGTTGATCACAGGGACAGAAGCATAATAAGGCTCAGCATCTATGCAGCTCTCAATTCTTTATGGAGTGATTCTGGCTGGAGCCATGCCTCACAGGTCTCTCTTAGACTCTCCTCCTTGTTCCTGCCTCTTCTGCCAGCTTCTTTCCACTTTCTGGGAGTAGAAAAGGCTGTTCAATCATAGAGTCTTTCTTTTCTGGGTTTAGATCAATGACACTTTTTATGGGCTAATAACAGTTGAACAATTGCTTTTTTATATACTGGAGACGCAGCTTGACATCTAGACATATACAGTTGCCCCTGGTATTCACAGGGGACACTGTGGGGTTACTAACATTCATGTATACTCAAATCCCTCATGTAAAACGTTGTGGTATTTATGTTTAATCTATGTACATCCTCCTGAATAAATCATCTCTAGATTACTTACAATACCTAACCCAGTGGAAATGATACATAAATAGTTTTTATGATATATTGCTTAGGGTGAAATGGCAAGGAAATAATCTTGTACATATTCAAGACGTATGCAGTTTTTCCTGAATATTTTTGGTCTGTGATTAGCTCTGCACTGGAGGGTGTGGAGCCTCTGGATAAGCAGGGTTAACTGTACATTCAAAATATTGTTCTGCAGAGAGCAGAGCCCCTGTCCTATCTGGGAATGAAACAGAGACATTTGGAAAGGCGGCTTGTTCCCTGGGGAGAGTGTGTTCTCCAGAGGTGCTTGTGCTTTGTTAAGGAAAACCAATCCACCTGTGTTTGCTCTCTGCTTCAGAGTCGTGACAGAGCAGGTACCTGCTCATTGCCTATTCTCTTGACACTTCTGCTCTCCCAGGGAACTAAGGAGAAATGACAGATTATTCGTTTCTTGACAACATGATCTAGGAATACTCCTCTGAAGAACAATTCTTGATTTGTACTTTATTCTGTCCTTTTAGGAGATGCACTAGTAAGGAATATAAAAGTTGTAATATTTTATACATGAGAGATTTAGGTTGTAGCTGTCCATTATTTTGGCTGTGAATTGGTGACATCTGCTCCTTCCCCAATGACTCTCCTATCTGCCCTTATGAAGCTCTATGAGCAGAGAGATCTATGCTGTTTCCTACCATAAAAGAAGGGAAATTTAAGCAGTGTCTCTGTGCAGTTACATAGGTAACTGATAGTTGGAGAACAGAACCCTTTACTATAACAACTTATGGTTGTTTAAGGAAAGGAGGCCATTGGTAGAATTCTATTTTCTCTTTTTTTATAATTTTTTATTTTATATTATTCCAAAATATGCATATATACACTTCACACATAATTCAAAATTACAAATTCTGAAAATAAACTATAGGTTGATTCCTAAACACATTTAGAGATTCACATTTTAATAGTAAATTTGCATGCAGGTATTAAGATGTGTAACTTTACATTCTCATTTTTTTTAGAATATAACTACATATCTTCCATCCATATATGGTAATTACAATGTGTTAATATAAGTAGTAGGGCAATTTTAGAGCCTATTTAGAGATTCACAATGGAATAGCACAGTTGGTCTCAGATACAATGAAATATAATAATTATAAAAATAGTTGCTCAGTTTGCCTGCCAACTGGGGATTTGGTGTTAGCATCCACAAATGAGGGAAACCATTTGCCCCCCCCCCCTTTTTTTTTTCTGGGACTGTGTTACTTCACTTAGTATAATTGCTTCGAGTTCCATCCATTTACCAGCAAAGCTCATGATGTCATCTTTCTTTACTGCTGCATAGAACTCCATTGTGTAGATGCACCACATTTTTCTGGGTGGTAAAATTCACTAGGCTTTTTTCTTGCAGAAATGCAGTAAATTGCTGCTAAGATGGAAATGAGCACTGAGCACAAGGCTCTCATTCTGTCCTTTGTTTTGGTGCTGGCCTGGTCAGGGAATGCATCAGTATCATCTGTTCTGAAGATATACCAGGCTTTTCCATTTTCTTCCATCTGGATAAAGCTTATGACCCAACTAATCATCTTAATCCGGGAAGATGCTCCAAAGAGTAGGTATTAGATTAAGCAACTCGGTAGAAGAGGAAGGGTTAGAGATTTGTTTTGGTTTTAGTATTCTTTAGAAGCCTATACTGCTTCATTTCAGAACATTGAACTCATAGGACAAGATGTCTCAGAGATTCTGTCTGTGTGAATGAGGAAAGAAATTTCAGGGAGACAGGTTCTTAAAAGCAAGGAAGAGCTGGGCCTTGTGGCATGTACCTTTAATCCTAGTACTTGGGAGGCAGAGGCAGACGGATCTCTGTGAGTTCAAGGCCAGCTTGGTCTACATAGTGAGTTTCAGGACAGCTGGAGCTACAGGGAGACCCTGTCTCAAAAAAAAAAAAGCAAGGAAGAAAACTGAAAAATTAAAAACATAGAAAATTAAGCGTGTTGGAATTATCTGTGCATTGTTTTCCTTCTTTCATTTTATCTGATTTTCTTTAAATATTTTTTTGTGGGGGGGGGCAAGGTTTTGTGGGGGCTCCATGGTTAAGAGTACTGACTGCTCTTTCACAGGACCTGGGTTCTGCTCCCAGCACCCACATTACAGTTAACAACCTTCTGTAACTCCAGTTCCAGGGGATCTAACATCCTCTTCTGGCCTTCCTGGGCATGCACAACTTGGGTTCACTTACATACATGCAGGCAGAACACTCATACACATAAAATAAAATAAATCTTTTTTTTTTTTTTTTTCTGAGTGCAGTGCTATATGCCTGGAATTCCAGTACTTGGGAGGTGAAGGCAGAAGGATCAGGAGTTCAAGGCTAGCCTGTGCTTTATAGCAAGTTTGAGGCTAGCCTAGACAATATGAAATCCTTTCTCAACAAACCCAAAACAGAAGCTTACTAGCAAGCTGGGCGTGGTGATGTACACCTGCAATACTAGCACTCAGGAGGAGAGGAAAGTAGATCTTTGTGAAGTTGTGGTCAGACTGGTCTACATAGCAAGTTCTCAGCCAGCCAGGGCTACAAAATGGAACCTTGTCTCAAAACTCAAACAAAACAAACAAAAACTTAGCCCTACCTTACACCCTCAATACACTTTTGTTCCTATATTTCATTGTACTAAGAGAATAGGTTTCATAATACTTTTATTCAAGTATTTTATGTACTTTGACCATGCTCAGCCCATTACCCTCTCTTGTCACTGTCCATATTCCAGTAAATCCCTTTCTTTTCTGAAGTAGTCTCCCTTTGACTTTTGTGTCCTATATAGATACATATATACCTGACTGTCTGCCCGTCCATCCATCCATCTGTCCATCCATTGATCATTTATCTAGCTATAGTCTGTTTATCATCTACTTACTGACCTACCTACCTACCTACCTACCTCCCTGCCTACCTACTTACCTACCTATCTGTCTTATCTATTTCACTTTTGGTTCCACATGTGAGCAAAAACATGCAGTCTTTACTTTTTTTTTTTTAATTTTTATTTATTTCTGTATGTGTATGAATGTACTGCCTGCATGCAAGTCTGTGCACCCGTGTCGTGCAACGCCGCGGAGGTCAGAAGAGGGTCTCGGATTCCCCTGGAGCTGGAGTTCTCCTGGAGTTGGAGTTTCAGACGGCTCTCGGCCGCCATGTGGGTGCTGGGGATCGAACCCGGGTCCTCTGTAAGAGCAGTCGGTGCTCTTAACCGCTAGGCCATCTCTCCAGCCCCCAGCAGTCTTTACTTTTAAGAGTATATGGCTTACTTCACTTAATATTGTGGTGTTTAGTTATGTCTATTTTATTTAAATTTTTTAAATTTATTTTTGTATGTGTATGAGTGTACTGTCTGCATGTAGGTTTGTGCACCTGTGTCGTGCAATGCCGCGGAGGTCAGAAGAGGGTCTCGGATTCCCTTGGAACTGGAGTTCTCCTGGAAGCGGAGTTACAGACGGTTTTCAGCTGCCATGTGGGTGCTGGGGATAGAACCCAGGTCCTCTGCAAGAGCAGTCAGCGCTCTTAACCACTAGGCTATCTCTCCAGCCCCAGTTATGTCTATTTTCTTGCAGAAGTTTTATCTGATTTTTTAGGGTAAGTTATTTATCTGCTGTTTTTCATATATGTATCATCTATGTATCTATGTATCTATGTATCTATGTATCTATCTATCTATCTATCTATCTATCTATCTATCATCTGTCTATCTATCCATCCATCATCTGTTCTAGAAAAAGGAGAGTTTTCTGAATATAGATGTTACAAAATACCTAGAATTTTCATCCTTATTTACAAAAAGGGGAGGGCGAAGTGGCAGCATGCTAGAGTGGACTGCCAACATGGGGCTGATGGTGGTACAGATTTATTGATCCATTTTGTTCTTCAGAGGCTAGTGATCTCTTGTAGAATCAGAGCATTTCTGCAATAGAAATTTGAAGACCATCTTGTTCAACTGCTTTATTTTACACTTGATGGGACCTTTGAGCTTCAGAGATAAGTGGCTTGCCAGAGGCCATTCAGATAAATTGCTCTGTTGTTTCACTTTTTGGACAGTAAACTTCTTATTGGAAAATCATATACATTTAGAAACTGAGAAAAAATCTACACTGGATTAGATCCTTGTAACCAGCTTCAAGACCAACATGAGATCATTACCAACCAGCCACATCACAACAATTCCTGCTGCCCTTCCTCCAGTCTTTACATGCATCCTGACTATCAAAGGTAGCCATGATGCAACAACTTAAAATAGCTTAACTTTTCCTGTTTTGAGTTTTATGTAAACTTGATTACACAGAACCTCCATTTATTTTGGCCTCATTTCACCCAATGTGAAGCTCATGAAATTCATTTTGTTGATTGCAGTAGTCTGTCCCTTCTTTTTCAGGGCACTTCATTTTAGGTACGCATACAACACTGTGTTTATTTTATTGTTGGTTCATTTTAAGTAATGAGAGTCTAGGGCTAATTTTCATGTTCATCCTTATTATTTTGCTTCTGAGTAGCAATATCTTATCAAAAATCACACCCCAGGGCTGGGCATGGGGTTGACTCCTTTGAGACAGCCCTTGGAAGTGAAGAGCAGGACCTCTGCTTGTGCTTGCTGCAGCAATTCTTTCCCTTTCTGGTCTGATTTTCTCCAGTTATTGAGGAACCAGTTGAACAGGAGTTGGATGACTGGTTCTCCTCTTTTCTTCTTCTTAGCCTTTTCCCATTAAGAATTGATTTATAATTTCCAATTGAACAATTCCTGTTAAAGTGGTTTGTCTCCAGCACCTGATTTTCCCTGTTCATCCTTTCCAGATCCTCTGGGAGAAGCCAGATGGTTCTTACATTTTTAGTGAAAGAATACTTGCCATTTTGCATAATCTGATTGTCCAAAACTGCCCGCATGCCTACCATCTGAAGAAGAACCGTCTGCCAAAGGCATCAGTTTAGCAATCATATAGCTTTAATAGACATTTCATCCCCAAACCTTGATGTTAAAGAGATTTTATCCTGGGTGACTAACTCTGACAGTTCTTCAACTCTTTTATGAAAAAGTACAATTCACCAATCTGACAAATAAAATCTAATTATTTATCTATCCGTAGTTTCCTCCATGGTAAAATAAGCCTTAAGTGTTGAAAATCGACTTAGATAGATTTTAACTATACTTATTTCACCAACTATTAAAAAAATATCTATACCATACCTTGTAATTTCTTCTAAACTTCCTTTGTTTCCATTGATTTTTGACTAAACAGGTAATTGGCAGGGGATCAATAATCACAGTTCTGATGAGCTGCCATGGACTGAGCCCATGACTGGGCTTCGGAAAGCAGGAGCAGAGGTTTTCTGACACACCAATCTATCTTCAGTGAATGCAAGCTGGCTAATAAATATTTAATGGACAGTTGTTTGCAGTTTAATAGAATTAGATAATTCTATTAGAATCCTGTTTGGAGACCTACAGGTATCATATATCACAGTTGAAGACATGGTTAATAATTTAAGCTAAGTGTCTAGTAATTAGAGAAACAGATTAAGCAGGGACTTTTTGGTCTTAAGCCATTTGGAGATAGCGTGTGTGTGTGTGTGTGTGTGTGTGTGTGTGTGTGTGAGAGAGAGAGAGAGAGAGAGAGAGAGAGAGAGAGAGAGAGAGGGGATTTTAGACTATAAACTACTACTCAGATTAGCTAATGCAGCAAGTCTGGGCCAAAGCTTAAATGTGATAACAAAGCACGAGGCCCCTGGGGTTTATTTAATATCTCATCCTTTCGGTTAATGAGATGGAAAATAGTTCACTGTTTATCTACAGTAGATTGAGCAGATGTTGCCAATTCCGCTTTATGGAATGTAATCTTGGTGAGATTGTCTTCTGCCCATTACCTTTTCATGGCCTCCACAGCTCCTGCGTGCTGCTTGTTTGGGGTATGTGTATTCTTCCCTCTCCATGGACTAGAAGAAAACATTTCTAAGGAGGAACTCAGGGGGCTTTTCAAGCTGAGAACCCTCAGGTGTAATATGACAAAGCTGGTTGCTTGACAAAGATAGGCGAAGAGCTTGGGGCTCTCTAATGCAAAGACTTGATTCCAAGGAACTCTCATCAAATTTCTGTTTATCAAACTCTAAGTTTGGAATTCCATCTTTGTCACTTTTAGATCTCCCTATTCTACAAGTATATTTTATAGTAATTATACTGGGCTTAGTAAACTTAGTGTGATTTGTTAGGTAATTTCAGTTATCTAGAACTCTTAGATAATGAGTATTAGATATTTTCTTACATTATGATATTAAGAGAAAATGGCTAACTTACAAATGAAAAGTAGATTTAGATGTAGTTAAAGGAAATAAGACTTTTTAAGGAATTGCCTGTGGTCTGTTGGGAATTGCCTCTGCCTATAGCAGTTGAGTAGGCTGATGCTGGGCCTAAATGTATAAAGTTAATACTTTTCAAATGAAAATCCTGTGTGTGTGTGTGTGTGTGTGTGTGTGTGTGTGTGTGTGTGTGATCTTCAGCATTATGCCGTTGTGCATAGCTGACAAAGCTGAAGTCTGTCTGATTTTCTTAACTTTCTCCCCCTCAATATCTCAAGGTGGCTGTATCTTCTACCTGCTATGTTTCCATTCTAGGCCACAGTGGGTAGAAAGGGATAATTTTTCTCAGAAATTCCAAAGAGATATTTTCTTCTTGTTGACCACAAGCATGTCCCATCACTAGCCCTGGTTGCAAGGGTCTTTCAAAGACCTGGTGGGTTTCTATCTCTTTGGACCCATAGGGGAGGTAATGAAAGGAAGAAGGAATGAGTTGAGTGAGCCAACATATATTATTCTGCTACATTAGTTAAGGAAATACTCCCACAGTAAATACTGACTTAAAGCTCTCCTACAGAGTCTAAGTGCGGAAGGTTTTTTTTTTTTTTTTTTAAGGCTAGGAAGGGAGGAAGAACCAGGGAGGCCAGAGGAAGGCAGGGCCAGAGCTTACATAGGGTGACTCTATATTCTCCTTTATATCCTCAGGGGTTTCTTAGGGGATGGTGGAGAAATTTCCAAAAATGCTGCTGATATCATAATAGTTTAGTAATGATTTAGAATCATCTATATTCATTCTTGACAGTTATTTTTTTAATTTTTTTATTGAGCATTTGTACATTTCATACAATAGTTCTTAATCAAATTTAGAGCCCCTCCCCTGTCCATCTCCCCACCCCGCCAGGCCTCATGTATTCTGCCATATATGTTAAGTCCCATCAGGTCAAGCATTTTGTCAGCATGTCCTTTGGTGCAAGTTCATCCACTGGCGTCTACTCAGCCCATCTAGGGATCTTAGGAAGGTCTACTCTCCCTCACCCAGTAATAATCATTCTTCAACAGTTCCCAGGCTAGGGCCGGTTATTTTTCCGGGTAATATGATAAAAGCTCAGGTTTAACTAGTATTTTTTATAATGTTTATTTTGTTATTTTGTTTTGTGTCTGTGTGTGGTGTGTGCATGTGCAATGCCCATCAGAGGCTTCAGCTTCTCTTGCAACTGGCCTTAAGGGTGGCTGTAAGCCACCCGACTTGGTCCTGGGAATTGGACTCTGGTCCTCCTTAAAAGCAGCATACATTCTTAACTGATGAGCCATCTCTCCAGTCCTTCAATTAGCATTTTTGTTTTGTTTCGATTTGATTTTTTTTTTTTTTTTTGAGACAGGGTCTTCCTGTAGCTCCAGCTGGCCTGGTACTCATTATGTAGACCAGGCTGGCCTAGATACGCCTGCTTATGTCTCCTGAGTGCTGGGATTAAAGGCATGAGCTACCACACCCTGCTTCAACTAGTATTTCTCAAGTTGTACTTGTATTTCAGACCTTACAATAGAGTACAAGCCTTACCTCAGCTTGTACAGACTCATACCCTGTGAAGATGTAATTTCCTTAGTGTCACCCTGAGCTTCTTTTTCCTGCCTATCACATCTGCTTGCAGATCACTTTGGCTTTCTCTTTGAATTATGTCTCACTTGGTTGCTTTTTTAATCTCTACCACTTGTATCTTGGTCTACAGCACTGGCATCATTTGCATGGTTGTGTGAGACTCTCAGCTTGTTTCTCAGGAGTGGGGCGCTCCTGTCATCTCCAAGTCCGTAATTGATTCCTAGAAAAATCATAGGGGGAGGGAAATGTGATGTGGTTCACATATGAAAATACCTTTTGGCTTTGGTATTAAATATATGTGGAGACAATGTACCAGGAAGAAAATTTGAGAAAAGCACATTTAAGTCATCAGAAATATGCCGTTATACAGAAATGACTAAGACCTCACTGCTCTCTAGTCAAAATGGGAATGTCAAGGAATATGTTTCATATAGTTTAGAAAGGTAAACATTATCTATACATTTTCAGTGATTGGTATAAAATATAATTTTTCAGAGTTCCTATCAAAACGGTTCCAGTGACACTTCCAAATACTAAAATCGGCCAGTGAGTTTGTGTGTGGGGTTGTGTTTATTACTTCAGTAATAGATTTTTTTTTTTGAGACAAGCTGACCTTGAACTCACTATGTAGCCAAGGATGATCTTGAGCTCCTGACCTTTCTACCTTCATCTGCCTGAGAGCTTGGATTACAGGTATGTACCATTATACCAAGTTTATACAATGCTGGGGATCAAACCCAGGCTTTTGTTCATTTTCTTAACCCTTTAGTAATAGATTTTGGAAGGAAGACAATTATTTATCATCTTGTAGGAAATTACACTATGATATTATTGTCCTAAGAAGGGGTAATCAAAGAGCATGTAGATAAAATAGCACATAGGAAAAATATGAAAGATGTGTTATCAGCCGTCCAGCTAATTAACAAAGACATTAGGTTACTTTTTCTGTATTTTGTGGTATTTCCTAGCATTAAATTTTTTGCAGGGTGCTATCATTTCTTATTCTCAATGAGTATTATCTTTATGCTATTTTGTATTTGAAATGATGCTCTGCCATCACTACTGTCATGGCTTTATTTTTCATTCCTCTCATCATGGTTTTGGTGCTCTTTGTGAGCTAATTTAATTACATGATCTTCAGATGTTCCTTTTCCCTGTTTTATGTAACTTGGAGTTTTGTCTGTAACAGAGACCTTTAAAGAAATTAGAGGAGATATATGGCCCGTTGGGAAGGGGAAGAGGATGTACATGGTAGGTGGGCAGAGAGAAGCCTCAGCTGTGGGACAGCTCACTGGGTACTGTGTAGCTCACTGGGTACTGTGGGAGGGGGGCTTACACAGCTATGAAACTCATAAGAAAGTTACAAAACCTAGAAGATTCATAAGGCCTTTCCTGGAGGTTATATAGCAGAAAATAAATGCTGGTGGACAGGAGACTCTTTCATGCAGTCATGTTTTGCCAGTAACTGCAGCGATGCAGTTTTTATAAGTTGTCATTTATGCTGGGACTTTCTGGAGAATGAAGTTGTCTTTGATTCATGTTCCTGTGAGTAACACCTCATCCCTTCTCCTGTAACCTCAGTAAGTTCGCTGGTTCACCAAGCTGGACCTGGACAGAAACATTCCTTTGTAATGTTGCTTTCCGATGCGGAGTAAACAGATGTTTTTGCCCATCTTCCCAGGGAAAGTAACATAACACTGGGAAAGTGTGGCTGGCTATATGTGTAAAGGGTGAGTTGGGGGGGGGTCTGTATGGGGTTCCTAAAGACCCCAGAGAAATCTAGTAGTAACAGGACAGTGAAAACACCCCAGGTTTCTGCCCCACAGAAGTAAACAAAATCACGGAGAGAGACAGAGAACAGAGCGGTTCTCAGGCAGCCAGCCAGTTCCTTTGCAGGTTGTACACACTCCGCTACACAATGTGTTGACTCTGTATATGGAGGCTCAAGTGCTGCCATCCATTCAAGGGACACTGGTGTATAATGAAAGCAGAGCAGCAGGGGCTGGGCAGTGGAGAGGGCTCTTTGATTTGTAGCTTCTTTTGTTGCTTTCCTTTTGAGTTTCCTCGATTCTGTGGTTTGGACCTCCACAGACTTAGAAAAGTTCAGAAACTTGAAAGGGAAAAAGCCCTTCCTCCCCAGGGTCAGCTCCTCTACTTTCATCCGTGTCAGGTGCTCAAGCCTCACAAAGATGGTGCTAAATAGAACTCTCTGCAACCTCTGGGTGGCTGGGAATCCTTCTGAGATGTTATGTTCTGGGAATAATGGAGTCTTGTCACTACAGGCTGTTAACACATACTTTTCTATTGTTGAAGAAAGACACCCGACAGTCACAAAACACATGGCTTCCAGGAGAATCCCAGGCCCGAGGATCTCATGGGGAGTTCGATCCTGTGAAAGGAGTACAGAAACACCAGGCCCTTCCTTCTAAGAGTTGTTTTGCTTTTTTCCCCCAAGAAATTTGTTTGATTTGACCTCTTGGTTTCGTAACACAATGAGTTTAAAGTAAATGGTTGCAAGGCACCAACAAGTACAATTTTTAGGTAAGTGTTTTAAAATGAAGTTGTGTTATAGTCTTCGAAGGACTGAGATATTAAATAGCTCTCTACCAATACAGTAGGCTAGATGTCTTGCTTTCTGGAGTTTTCTACGTATGTATCATTGTACCTTAACTCCCAGGGTGAAAAAAATATATGAAATATGCAGTAAAATGTCACAATTGAGATTGCTATTTGAGTATGACATTCTGTCTAGTTAGGCTCTGAGATGGCAGACTAGACCACTGTCCATATAAGGGCTCTAGAAAGACACCCTTGATCAATTGAGATCTCTGCCTCAATGAAACAGATTGCCCATTGGGGAAAATATTCCCTTTATGTGATCCTAAGATCTTTCTATCAAAGACTCTGTAAAAGGCCAGACCGTCACTTGCTTACTTCCAATATAAAAAGGAGAAATTTAAAAAAGGGAAACAGTAAATTTCACTGAAAGATTTAAATAGGCATGTGATAAACGGGTCTGGGAATGGGCAGAGCAGGGGAGGTGTTACATTTCTATGAGGTGTATTTGCTGGGCTGCTTATGAAGAAAAGTTAGTTTAGCAAATCCATTATAGTTAGAGCGACTGGGTACAATGGCAATGGTTGAGACAAGCTTCATTAGGCATCTGTGAGTGTGGCTTTTTTCTTCTCTGAGGTCTGCCTGGGTCACTAGAATAGCTGTGAATTTCGGTCAAGGACCCGGATAAACAGAGGAAGCCTCATTTATCATCAGAGAAAGGGGAGACAACTGCCTTCATTCCATTGGACTCCAGCTGTGAAGTGAACAGCTTATTTTGTTTGGGTGATGATTTGAGGGATTCATCAATAAAATTGCCAATACACTTTTCAGTTGCAGCAGTCGGTGTGCATCTGTGTAGGTATGTGCATATGTGTGCATATGCATGTGTGCGTTCGTGGGCATGTGTGTGCAGGTGTGCTTGCCACAAAGGGAAGGAGAAAGCTGGGGGGAAATGCCTACCTTTAATATACATATTTACACATGGTTCCCACTCTGTGCGCTGATGGGAGGGGCTTGTCTCCGTCTCCAGCTGGTCCGTCATCATCCCTGATGGTTAGCATATTGAGCTCCTTTCACAGCTTTATTGCTCAATTGTGCTTTGGTTGCCTACTGTGCAACTCATATAACCAAGCCCAGAGGATTCCTCAGAGGAAGGAGTGATTAACTGGAAGAAATGGACTGAGTAGACTGTCATCAATCACTTTTCTTTATTTTCAAGAGCTCATCTCTTGAAACTTAATCATTTTGAAGACTGTAAAGTCTTTGCAATGATTTCCTGGATTCTTCCTCAGCTAACACATACTCAGCACTTAAAAAGTACAAGACACTGTGCTAAACTTCTTCCTCCGTTGGTTTCATTTCATGCTTACAACTACACATGAGATGCTATTTACCATCCCCTGCATTAGTGAAGGCTGACTACTCTGACAGATAGATCCAGAGGAAATAATGGCTCAGATACTACTGGTCTTATCTTTGCTCACATAATAGGACTGTTTGCATGTAAAGATAAGAGTTAGAAGCTGTACCCATTAAGTTATTCAAGTGCCTGGGCTCATGGAAACTTTTCTGCCTTCAACAAACTTATAAAGGCCACCATAGGGGATCATCTCCATTTTAGTGTCAGCAAGGTAGAAGAAGATATATGGAATAGTATATGGGAGGGTTTAGGGAGCTAATCTGGAAGGTGAGGTCATAGGTTTTGTTCATGTTCTATTGGCTAAAATTTAGTCATATGACTGACACTAATTGTAAGAACAACTGAGAAATATAACTCCTGGTGGGCCAGTCACTTCTCTAAGACTATGCTATCTTATGGGAGAAGTGTAGCAGATTTTCACAAGCTGTTAACCATCTTTCTCCTGGTCTGTTGCTTTGACCAGCAAATATCTATGAGCACCTGCAATCCAGCGTCCACTCATTTAGCAGCAGCGTCAAAGCTCAGGCTTTCTGTATGTCGCATGTGGTTGTGTTCCATTCTTACAACATGTAGACTGAATGAAGTTATTATCCCATGGCTTCAGTAAATGCTGGCACTGTGGTCACACAGACAAGCCCCATCTTGGAAAGTGAAAGCATGGGATGTTCTCAAGGGTTACTGATCCACACCAGGATGAAGTGTCTTCAGTCCAGCACAGACTTTTTAGAAAAAGCTTTTATGGGCATTTTAATAGAATTCTTCTTCTCTATTTGTACATACACAAATGTATGTATGAAAAAGATATTATATATTGAAAGTGCATATATTGTGACTCTGTATGAATGTCATCTTTTAAAAATTTTTTTATTTTTACTTCTTATTTTTTCATTTTTTTTTACAATAAATAATAATTTATGAGTACAAACATCCTTCATGTAAAACCAATTTGCAAGCAGTTCTGCCCAAACCCACACAGACCATGGGTACCACCATCCAGCTAGGGGGGCTTGTATGTTCAATCAAGTTGATCAAATGAGTGTCCAGACTATATTCCTGTAGTTTCACCATTCACCCCAATCGCAGCCCTTACATTCTACCATGCCCCCTCTTCTGCAGATTGTTCCCTAGGCTTAGGAAAGGGGCACAGGTGGACAAGAAGCAAAACAGTCTACTTTCTCTGGAGCTGTTGTCTTGGACTCTGGTCAATTCTGGCTGTTTCCTTTCATGGGCTGACAGTTTGTCCAGGACTTTCATGGGCTGACAGTTTGCCCAGAAATAACCTTTCTTTTTTTTTTAAATTTTATTTATTTTTGTATGTGTATGAATGTACTGTCTGCATGTAGGTTTGTGCACCTGTGTCGTGCAATGCCGCGGAGGTCAGAAGAGGGTCTTGGATTCCCCTGGAACTGGAGTTCTCCTGGAATTGGAGTTACAGACGGTTCTTAGCCACCAAGTGGGTGCTGGGGATCGAACCCAGATCTTCTGCAAGAGCAGTTGGTGCTCTTAACCTCTAGGCTTTCTCTCCAGCCCCCAGGAATAACCTTTCAATCCTACTAATGAAGCACAAGCAATTAGATATATAGGTATTTAAATAGTACTAATTGTTATGGTAGGTTACTTTGGTATAGACACAGATGTTTGGATGGTGTTAATCCATGAATTATGTTTTTTCTGTAAAATTACTGTGGCTTATAAAATCTCCTAACCACTAGAGGATGTAAGCTTGTGGCATCAACCATGGGTTATTCCTCCAAGGAGAGAGCTAATAGCCAATTAGATTTGGGATATACAGGCATATGACTGCCGCTGCTGCACAGTATTTCCAGGAAGGTGAGGTGTAGCTGGTGCTGATGGATGAGTCTTGCTTGACTCAAGGAGACCCATATCTGCTTTATTGGTTTAGTGGCCTTTGGTAACACTCTCTGGTATTCTAGAGACCAACTCTATACTTGCAATTGTGGTCTCAATACATTTTTCCCATGCTTACATAAGGTCTTCAACAGCAGGGCCTTATCGCCTCTCTTCTTGCAGGTATCCCAGTTTACAGGCAAGAAGCCTTTACCTTTTGGGGGAGGGGGGGCTTGGCTCCTGTGGCCAACATCTCCTTGGTAGAATAATCCATTGCTGATATCAGAGCTCTCCTGTATTAATATATTTTGCTTAAGTGCATAGCTTAAGGAGACTTTAGTATTATATTTGGTTCTGAATAGAGAATAATCCTTTTCACAGTTCCTATGTCTATTAGTCAATTAAAGAAGGCAGTTTTAC